>PDNB01000368.1:0-11376 GCA_002573585.1 Helicocarpus griseus UAMH5409 | reverse complement strand
TTTTCCTTTTTTTTTTTTTTTTTTTTTTTTTTTTGTCTAAACTAGACTTTTGATTCCGTTTTGAGACGTTGGTGCTTTGCGGCAGCTTTTTCTGTTTTCGGGTCATCATGTTCCATTGCATGGAATATATATAATTAACGGAATTCTTACTATAAATAGAGCAATTTGCGCTCACAGAGGCATCGTACACGACCATCCGCCTCATGCAGCATTTCCGCACCATCGAGTCGCGCGACCCGGAGCCGTGGCGGGAGTGGATTACCATTACCTGCGCCAGCCATCATGGTGCCAAGGTGTCGCTGGGAGCGTGAAGGGAGAGAGCTTGGCTAGGGAATTTTGGTCCTTTGCATTTTTGGCACTTTGTATTTGGCATTTGGACGGTTGTTTTTTTTTATTTTTCGGCGTTTTGGGTGCTTTCGCTGATTTGCGTCTGTTTTTTGTGCTGTGTAACTGATTGATAACTAACAGATTGGCGGTGGATTGGGTGTGCATGTATATAATTGTTTGGATGGGAAAGGGTGCGCGTGTGTTGATGATGACTACGCCACATCCTGTATTGGAATGAATGTATGTGCCTTCTATGCGTATAGTGCAAGCTACCCCTGAACCCTGTACATTGAAGATGCGACTCGTGTCGATACGCGCCATTAGATGATGTCTCTACTAAGATCCCTTGCTGCCACGCGAGCGCACAAAGGCCGCGAGCAATTAACAAAGGGTGATATTGGTAATGTGTAAAGCATCAACGTTTGAAGTATTTACAATCGAAGAAAGAAGGGATAATCAACAGACCCCCAAAGGAATTTTTAAAATATTTACCCGCCCTGTTATTTAGTTTCCTTTCCATAAAAGGCAAGAGGCACGAGATGTACGAAGAGTCGGGATATGGCGATGGGATAGTGAAGTAAGCGAGAATAGAATGATAAGAAGGGAAATGCTGAATGGTATCAAACCGATTTTGGGGTTTGTTTGTGTGCCGCTTTTTCGTGCCCAAAGAAGCTTGCTTCATTTAATACAAGGGGAAGTGGACAGGAAAAAGAAAAGAAAAAGAAAAGAAAAAGAAAACTCCGTGTTCCTGTTTACCCTAAAAGCCCGTGATAGAAAAAAATCAGGGTGCCATAGAAGCGCATAGAGAAGGGTAATAAAAATAGAAAGAATAAAAAAGCGAAGAGAAATGGAAATATGCATAAGAGTGGTTAGGTGACTTTATAGATCCTGGGACGGGAAGACGGCGTAGCGATGGAGAAGGATAAAAGCGAGGGAGGGAGAAGTAAGTTTGCGGGTGAGGGTGGGGTGATGTTAGTCGAATGGAAAGTGACTAGAGGCATGGGTATAATGCAATAACATATATGTATGAATCGCTGCAAATACTATGTGAATTCCCAACTTAAAGCCCGATCTGAAGATGCACACAACGCAAAAAAGGTAGACGGGAAGAAAGTATCTCAAGTCTCCGAAACAGCCACAGCAACAGCCACCGCAGCACCATAAATTGCGCTTTCATGAGCCAGTTCGAGAGCGATGGTTGGAGTCGTCAGGACAGACGTTATCGCTTGCTTCGAGGGGGAGGCTGTGGCAGATTCAGGGGGTGATAGAGGCGGTGATGGACCAGATGGATCCCGTTCAAACGTCAGTTCGTTCAGGTATTGCTGGCACTGGCTGTGGAAACCGGGATACTTGTTGATGACGGCACCGTCGCAGGCGATCGTGACGTTCTGCGCGACAGTATTTGCTGGGGTTTTTGGTATCTGTAGATCTCCGTCTTCTTTTGTCGCGGAGGTGGAGTCGGGTGTGGCAGGGGTAAGGGGGGGTTCACTGCTATTTCGTAAACACCATAAGGCATGGATGGCTGCGGCTAGATATGCGGCTGCTCTCCGCGTGACGGAGCTGCAAACTTGCTGAAGGAATAGAAGGTCGGATGGGGATGGGGCGGTGGCGAATGTATGGCGCTCCCGGAGGTAGTCGGACGAAGCAATTAGTGAGGGAGATGTATCCTCTTGAATAAAGGCAGCGATTGCGGTGTCGAAAGAGTATGGAGATCGCATGGATTCAGGTAGAACGCCTCCAAATAAACCAGCTGTCTTCACAGCATCAACCATGATCAGTCTCACGATCTCCCCAAGATAACGACCCGTGCACATATACTCCAGGGGTTGGTAATCGGGCTTCAAATGCGTCCGGTTCAAAAAATCGTCCCAAGTGGTCATTGGTAATACTCCACCGCCACCAAACATGCTGAGTTCCGTGTTGACAATGACATGGTCCGCCTGGGCAAACCACTCAGCTGGCCTGTTTCCAAATTTGTCGATTCCTATGGCATGGACGGGATAGTGGATGGCGGCGTTGGTACCGGTACCCAATATCAATGATACCCGAGTCGACGAGTCTATGTATGCGCGTGAAAGTAGCGTAGACGAGCTGTCGTTGACAATAGCGTCAATTTGCACATTGAGGTTCCGCTCTTTGCACGCCTCCATGATCAGCTCGCTCAGGTCCTCACCCACTGTTCCATTCGAACACAAGAATCCCTTCCCCATCGATATAACACGACCGCTACGTATTGACGTTTGGTCGACTGGGAACGACCACGACAATCCCATAGGTAAAGGTTCCGAGTCCAGACCGTATTTCTCCTGACCACCAAGAAGCATCTGTTCAATCTTTCCTGCCATCCAAGCGAAAAATGCCTTTCCCTCTAGTAGCTTCACTGACTCGTCGATCGTAGACGTTTCCATACGGATAATCTTCATAGTTGCGCTCCCAGAAAGCTCAACCAGCGCAACCCGAAATGTCGATCCTCCTACATCCAGGGCAAGATATGTACCTCTCTCCTTTCCTGTAGGGAGAGCATAATTAAACGAAGGTAGCATGCACATAGGGCTAGTCTTTGCGCAAGTGTCGATTTGAGCGCGAATCTTCTTTGACATGGACAACAGGTTTGGAACGTCCAGATGCCCTGTGAAGAGGTGCTCAACCTCTCGTGATAAGTCTTCAAGCGACCGACGGCGTCGTTTCCCGCCGACAAAGGATCCCCGCCTGCTATGTGATGTATCCTTTAGCCGCGAGGGGAACATCATCAAGCGTTTGAGAAGAGTCATGATGCTGCGAAAGAAGCTTCGCATACGGAGGGTTGCCCTTGAGAGTGCTTCTCCCATCGCGGGATACGAATCCGAGGGAGGTCAAAAATGTAGCTCCCCGTAAGAGGTCTTATCGGCGAGGTTCGATGGGGTAGACACTGGATAGGCTATTATGTGCTGGGCAAAGCTTAGATAAACGATTGAAATGAGCCACGACAGAAGCTCAAGCAGCTCAAGGATGTTGAACCTAGATGTTCAAAACATTTTCCAAGTCCAAGATCTGTTTAAGGTTTGAGAGTGGAAGTGCACGGTTGACTTTAGAACTTTTTTCCCTTTTGTTTGTGCACGGATGGCGGCGTAGGGGTAATATCACCTCGAAGCAGTGAAACGTGAAGGATGAAAATAAGCCGGAGATATTATTAAAGGCGTGAAAATAGACAATGCTTTATCCGTAAGCAGTAGTTATCAATGGCAGAGGGGGCGGAGAGGCTCGTACATATAGGGCAGCAAATGCCAGAGTCACACCAGATCTGAGGCTTGTATTCGGTACTACCCGACAGGGGTCATCGGAGAGCCCAACCTGAGTACCTGGTACTTCGGGGGGCAGGGCGGTCCAGCCAAACTCTTCTTCAAGAATCAAAGAAGAGCGAAGCAGTGAAATTAGACAGAACGCTGCACAGCCAGTTGAGTACGACAGTAGTGAAATGGGATTATTCACGACTGGGCAAGAGAGAGACAGGAGAGGCAGCGTTGCAGGCGCTGTTTCCCCTCAGATCTCACTGTGCTGCTTGGCGCTGGTCTATGTCTGTTTCAAGCGTGCTTCTTTTTTATCTCGCATCTGCTGGTTTATCACCCCGGACCCAGCAGAGTGTTTTGCCCCGATAAGTAACCCTTCACCACGCGAATGCGACTATCCACGCGTAGGGTGTGGCCGGGAAGCGGGGATATTTCTAGAAAGGGTGATCTAGTCTAAGACAAGACAAAATAGAATTTAAAAAGAAATAAAGATGAAATCAAACCACAAATTAGAATAATAGATTAACAGACGAGGTAGAAGAGGGTTATAGGCCGGTGTGGGTGACTTTCTCTCTGGCGGTGGTACCTGGGAGTGAAACGATGCACAGAGATGGAAGAAAGCTCCAGCGGAAGCTGCCAGGAAAAGAGAATCAACCACAGTTTCAATAAAGAATTGTGCTGGCCAGTAGCAGTGGCTATACGGGTATTTAGAGTTGGGAGAGAAGACGTTAGTTGTTAGTTCTTGTTAATAAGAGTCTGTGTAGTTGGGAGAATCTGATTCCAGAGAAAGCTGGCCTGGCCTAGCCACAAGCCAAAAAAAAGTACAGGACACCAGACACAGACACCACAGCAGCAATTTTGAATGTCATGCAGCAGCTGGTGGAGAGAGGCCCAAATGAGGGTGACATCCAGGGTGGAATTAAGAGGTGTTATTTTGATATTCCGTCTGGAATCATCATCCAAGCCGAGAGAAATCACCAGGAGACAGGAGACAGCCGCGTACCTGGGGACCTTGGTTGGTATTGGCAATACGGGGTGGTATGCACTTGGTCACTGACTCGCTGTAACGTTCCTGGTCACTCTGCAAGCTCAAAAGCACGCCACATGGAGAACGACGCGTCACTGTCCGGGTCTCTCTAGTAGTAAGTAGTAATATCTGCTGCAACAATCCTCCACCACGAGTGCCATTCTTCGAGTTTGAGTATGTCCAGCTGGATATCTAGATCTGAAGTCTAAATAATAATGGTCAAACGAACTGATATAGTGAGCTCTGCTGTATTTGACAATACTCCTGTCTCGAAACGGTCTCTTACGGCGTAATGGCATTTCGTATAGAATACCGATATTACCGACATGGTATCGTACTGTACCGGTTACACCGCAGTCCGCGATCTCGCACTGACCAGATAAGCGCCAAGCCCCTGTAAGATTGCCCAAGGCGGAAAGGCGCAGTACAGGAATACGTATCGGACATTTCTTTCTTTTTTCAGACCTGGGATACTCCTCCTGCCTGCAAAGACACTCTGCAAAGGCATTTCCCAATTATTCTGTCTGCCACTAGCTGCAACCTGCTGCCCCCCAGTTGCCCCCTGGAGTCCCTGGTTAGTAGTTACCTGGTACGCGATTGCAAAGAAGGCTGTTCTGTTCTGCTGAGGTGCAATGTAACGTTGCTGTTGTTCAGCCCATTGCAACCCTAGTCTACAACCACTCGCTGATCGATCTCCCCAACCCAGCGCCTCATTACAACCTTGCTTTGCCTGGTTATTATTACTTGACCCTCTTTGCTAGAACCAAAATGACAAGCATGACCTGGCCTGATCTCACATGCTCTGCTGTTGTTTCGTATCGGTACTCGCGTCTGTTTCGGGTTCGGCGGAGCCGCCCTTTGACGCGATTGACGCCTAATGTGGCTAAGTGTGGCTAAATGTGGCTAAATGTGGCTGGTGTCCTAACGGTAATCCACGTGATCGCTCAGTGATCCATCGAGCGGAAGCATCCGGATATCAAACCACTACATACTACTTGGACAACCTCCAAAGTATAACAAACCTACATCATCATCATCATCATTGGTGCAAGGCTGTTAGTAAGGGCAAATATTGTTTGCGACTGCTCTTCCTTCCACTTTCGAGAATGGAGCCTCTGCTGGAATTCAGACTACGACATGCTGGCACTGAACCTAACTATTCGATACGTATCCTAATCTATGTGACGGGACTCAAGAACCTCCAGATTCTATAACTTCCAATCTACTAGGGACACTAAAGAGCTATTAGCCATTTACGTGCAAGAGACGCTTACTGGCTCCAATACGCCAACATGGTAGACCAGCGCGATAACAAGGAAAAACTCAGCATTTTCGCTTCATTCTATGGCCGTGCCCTGGCTCGTTTAAGGGGCGCTTTGACGCTTGTACTGCAATGACTGTTAGTATGCCCTTGTGCCCAACGGAATGATATGAATTCATCAATTGTGTTATCTTGGTGATTGTTAATGAAGAACTTATTCAAGTGCAAGGCACAAATACACGCTACAACATGGAATTGGTATCCCCAGAACACAGAAATTATGGATTGGTTTCATCATTGCCAGAGTTGAGTCGCCTTTTGAAAAAGCATGCCATAACAGCGAAGTGCCGTAAGTAAAGATCATTGGCTTCACTTCCGTGGTGATCTTCCACCCTCAATCTGCATCTGCGTCTTGAGCCTGGCTTTGGTATTATTAAAATCTGGGATCCTGGAGAATACTAGTACTAATCCGCTGCTCATTCCTTCAAGCTACATCATTTTCTCGATAAGATAAGGGCTTTTCACCATGCTCCTGGAAAACCCATGTCTATCATAGCCGAGGCTCGGCAAAGCACGTGAAGAAAGACCTCAGCCCTAAATGCCCTTAACGGGATAGCATATTCAACCCCTTTACGACTTTTGACGCTATCGTTGAAAGTCGCAGACATCAGTTTTTTATGATTTGTATATACCAACACGAGAAAAAGGGCTAAACTACCTCAAATCAGTTTTGAGGACTGATTGGAGTCCAACTCTTGCAAGTATGACAAGTCCTGACATCGTCAGAGGTTCTTCTATGCTCCTCCATAGTGCTCCACCAAATCCCCGGGGCCTGAATTGAGATGTGGAGACACATGGGTCTTAACCCCATGGGTAGATGCCAAGTGCGGAGAGCAATTTCTGGGGAAGTCATTGCGATGATGCGATCCTGGCACCGGACCCGCGTCTGTTTGCCGCTAAAATTGAGGGACGCAATTTCTATTTGACAATTGCTATGGGACAGCTCGTCAGCGTGTTTACCTTAACCAGGGTGTGGGACATTGAACCGCACGCCATCCCGTCGATCAGGCTTGTTTGAATTTGCAAACCCCCTTTTTCATGCGCTACTGGTTTCCCCACCTCGGCGCTGGCGGGAGCTCGTTGCCCATAAATAGGGAACATGGAGAAGCCAAGTCCTTTGAAGCAATCGAGGAAGTTGCGAGCCTCATGCTGGCTCTGTTATAGGAAAAGAGTCGCCATGATCCTGTCAGCGATTCTGCTTTTCGTTTTCGTGAGCTTGGCGTTGGCCTCTCCAAAGTATGAGGCGAGAGAGAACCTAGGATTGGAGTTCGATGAGGGCCCTAAAAAATTGCCAATTCTGAAGCTCCCATATGCGACGTACCGCGCAGCAAGATACGACCCTATAGCTGATGTACGACTCTCCTATCGGTACTTAGCTGCAAACTGACACGGAATCAGATCTATCACTTCAATAACATTCGTTTTGCTGCACCGCCTGTGGGGGATCTCCGCTTTGCAAAACCCGCGCCACCCGAACCGATTCCCGAGATACAGGATGGAAAATACGGACCAGGTTGCATGCAGGAACTGCCCTTTACGCTTTTCGGATCGGACCAGCTAGGGAAATCGCCACTCGCGCTCATCCTTAGCGGTGTCTTGAGCGGTCTCTCAGGAGGCGCGTCTGAAGATTGCCTGTTTTTGGATCTCCAAGTTCCCGGAAAAGCCGTTCGGGAGCCGGAAAAGCACAACCTGCCTGTCGTTGTCTGGATATATGGTGGCGCATATACGCTGGGTAGCAAGTCGATGTTTACGGGAGCATTTGGCGATTTCCCTTTCTTGCCGCTGTATGATGGAACGGGCCCTATTAAGGCGTCTGGTGGGGATATAGTTTTTGCTTCGATGAACTACAGGGTAATGGATTCCTGTGTATACTTTTGAACACTAGTGCGCATGAATATTCTGACATTTTTTCTAGCTCGGTGCCTATGGATGGTTGGCCGGTAAGACGATGGAAAAGGAGGCGACCCCAAATCTCGGTCTATGGGACCAACGTGCTGCCCTTCAATGGATTCAAGATTTTATCCACCTTGTCGGCGGCGATAAATCGAAAGTAAGCGCCTGGGGCGAATCAGCCGGCGCAGGATCGATCTACCACCACCTCGTTGGATTTGGTGGCAAGCAAGACCCGTTATTCTCAAAGGCTGTTATGCTAAGCCCGGCATTTCAAGTGCTGTACGACCGTCATGGTGGTTTGGAAGATACATTCCAAGCTTTTGCAGAGGCAGCGGGCTGTCCCGGAGGGGATATGAAATGTCTTAGGGCAGCAGACCCAAAGGCTATAGCAAAGGCTAACCGACAGGCTATCGGCGTTGCATCCGAAGGGACATCGAATATGGGTCCTGCTGCAGACGGTACTCTTATCCGCCAGCTAGCAAATCTTGAATACATTACAGGTGAATCCAATTCGACTCTGTCATAATATTCTATACTAACCTGGTTTAGGGAACTACTGGAATGGCGTCGAAACACTCATCGTCTCCCACACCTCAAATGAAGCTGAACTCTTCTCCAACCCCAAAGTCGTCACCAATGACCAATTCGACGACTTTGTCAAATCCATAATCCCCAGCTACGTCCCCTCCGAAGCCCTCGACATCATCCTCAGCCAATACCCACCAGCAAACCTATCCGGAAGCCCCTTTAAGCTGGTTCGTGATCGCACCAAGGCCTTTGTTCGCGACACCTCCTTCACCTGCAACACCCGGTACGTGACAGAAGCATTCTTCGGCAAGACCTTCAATGCCCAATTCAGTGCCACTCTAGGCATCCACGGCACTGACATCCTCGCCGCATTCTTCGACGACGCCATCCCCGTCAACGCCCTAAACAAAACCATTCCCGTCAACATCCTCCCGCTATTTAGCGGCATTGCATCCGCATATCAAGGCTACTTGACCAGCCACGCCATGCACGGCGACCCCAACACCGCACGTGCCGATCCCCACCTCCCGCCCACAATCGAGTGGCCGCGTCCAACAGATACGGACGGAGTTTTTGACAATGTGATGGATATCGGGGATTTTGGATTTAGTATTATTAAAGACAAACAGAGTGCGAAGGCGGGTGAGTCTTCGTGTGATTTCATTTTGGAATTGTACAAAGCGGCGACGAATTTGAATGGGTATGCGCCGCCCGGAGCTTTTTTGCACAGTTCGCTGGGTCCCAAAGTTAGTGAGGAGGATGCGTCCGCGAACTTCACCTTGATCAAGACGTTTCGATGAATGTGTGGGTGCTATATGAAGCCATGTAGCGGTTGGATTTACATGAGTATTACTATCTAATGATAATTTTTGGAAACGAAGAATTTATGGGATACTAGTATTCTACTAAATATCGGAATTGGTGTGTATTAGCTTTTGCACTCAAGCAATTGTAAGCATAGTATACAAGATAAGTAAATAAACAAAGACTACTAATGATTGAAGTCTTCGCAGCTAGGTAGGTTCGATTTTCGGGTTCCTATATATTACCTAGGTAGGACGGAGGTTAGCGTGCGATGACTAAGCCGCGACCCAGTAAGGTTCTCGAGGAAGACAACCTTGGGTCCTTGGGAATGTCGACATACCCAAGTACATCTACACTCCCAAGCCACCTCTCATCGATAGTGTTTACGTATTAGATACATCATCAATTAACTCAGCAGCTGAGAGTTCCGGACAGTCCCGGTGAAGGAAATGGCACGTCATCTATCCCAACCCAATTGGCATGTCTTCCCTCCGTAAGTTCACATCGACAATCAAGTGTCAATTGTATCTTACATTGGCAACTACCCCACGCTCATATGTTCATGAACTATGCTAATTAGTATCCCGCCTATGGCTTTTAGGCAAATCAATGAGTTCAGAATTGCACTGGTTGCATCGTCTGTACATCCATGCCCTGGGTGGCGAGAATAGTACACCATGTTGCTCTCAAATAGCACCGCTCATCAATTGACTTGTGACATATGCGCGGAGCAGTCTGTGTAGCTTTGGCCCCTGTCCGGGCCTTTTAAATTCAATTGAAAGCCCTGAGATTGCGATTATCTGATCTCAGATATGGCCTCCTTTGCAATGTTTCCGGCTTTCTCGGACATGCCTAATGAGGAAGCATGGTTCCGTCAGTTGAACTCTGGCAGCTGTCAGCTTCATTGCCTCAAAGAGGTCTAGTGTGTCAAAAGTTCTTTGAACATCTCTGATACCCCATTTACGTGTTTGCTATTGTGGTCACCTTCCCGAGGAAATGCGAGAATCGTTTCAGTCAATATTGTCTAGGAGCTGGTCTTATCTTGGTTCGACGGATTATAACAACCTTTCATACTTCGTCATGGAGCTCTTGTCTAGAAGCTCATCTAGGTCCGACAGGCTCCGACAACCTGTCATACTTCGTCATGGAGCTCGAAGGCCGACTCATAAATATCCTAACTGGATGCCCGCGGGGGACCGCCCCCGCTGTGTTTACCAATTCTCTAGTAAGTGTAAAGGGTGAAATATTGTCCCTGCAGTCAACCATACAGTCAATTGCCTTTATTTGTTTGGTGTTTAAGGATATTCAGGGGAAAGAAATACGGGAAAACTACGCAGCAAAATGGCGGGAACAAAGGCCTTTGCCCTCCGTATATTTTTGCTTGTCATGCTAGTCGCAATCGCGTCTGGCATGGCAATTGACCGCCGACAAAGCCAATCCCGCCCGGCTTATGGTCGAAATGTCCTATATGAGGATGAGAAAAGAGCCTTCGAACTAGAGGCACAGGATCTATTCAATCGCCAGCGAGGGGCCGAATATGAACGCCGTTCCGGATCGGATGGTTATAGTTTTGATGATAAGAAAGGGTCACATCATGATTCTAAGGATAAAGGGTCTCATCATCGTTATGATGACAAAGGGTCTCATGGTCCTCCCAAAGAGCCTCCTCATAAGCCCACTCGTTCTGGCAAATACCCAGAGCCGACTAGCGAAGTGACACCGTCGTCTACTTTGCCATGCCCGCCGCTTCCAACTACTCTGATGCCATCAGGGGCAATAACGACGGCATACCCTTCGCATTGTTTGACGCAGAACCTGACAACAACCAGGAGGGAATCACAGCCGACAACTAGCGTGGCAACAGCATATCCTACAGCGTGCCCGCCGTGCCCGCTGGATGAAGATTGCCCTCCTTGTCCCACAGAGCCGCAGCCAACATCTGAGGTGACCACTCCTGTCAGACCTACTGAAAGGACCACTGAGAGGACTACTACTAGACCACCTACAACGTCTGCCACACCTACAACTGGATCACCCACAACCATCACAGCACCTACGAACTCAGCAGCACCTACAATTACCACTGCCAACTCTGAGGCTCCCGCAGTTACTACTGCAACTTCCGAAGCACCTACTGTGACAACTAAGACTTCTAAAGCTCTAACAGCCACCACAGCCACTACCAACAATCCAGTGCCTACCAACAATCC
>PDNB01000367.1:0-11464 GCA_002573585.1 Helicocarpus griseus UAMH5409 | reverse complement strand
CCTGCTCTATATACGCTGCAGACTTCTGTCAGTGCCGCTTTCTGTCACCCGGGGCTTCCTGTTGGATATTCTTTCCCGGCTGAAGGACATTCTTTCAGACTCAGTTTCTTCCTATGTTTACGTTTTTCTTTCCAAGTTCTCGGTTTCCCGGCGAGCCTTGGATTTTCCCTCCAGTCGATATAAAAATACGGGTGTTTTTTCATCTGTCTAGTTGATCATGCGCTCTTCCATCGCAGGTGTATACAAACCCTGCAGAATCTAGCAGCCATGCTTTCAACGTCAGCCGTTCGCTTTTAATCAAATTCACTTTCTTTGAACTGCCAGTTATTATTCCTGATTATCTAATTTGAATACGCACGACGTCGCGATTGCTAGCATTCCAACTTAGCATTATAATTCTTTTGTTGTCCCCCGTTTGGATTTTTCTACCTCAGCGATACCCGCTGTTTCTGTCTGCGATGTGTGGGCCGGATTCCTGAAAGCGTCAGGAACCTTTTCTTCTCCGGTCTTGGCTTACGAGTCATCTTGCGTCTCCGTGCCCACGCCCTAGAGAAGCTGTCCACCTTCGTTGCATCTCGATGTCTCTTCGTCGGCGAAGCTCCAGACCCAGAGAACGCAGGCAAGGGAATATCCAACGATCTGTGGAAGTTGTTGCGGCCAATATAATTGAGAACGCTCGTATGTATACCCACGAGACTCTGTATACGAACTCAGTCAATGTGCTGACGTGCCGAAGTGTTGGACATAATTGAATCATTCGTTAGATCGCCTCCGCGGAAGCCGATCCCACCGGAGGTCAGCAACCTTTTGGACCAAATGATGAATGCATTCATTCAGCCGCGCATTGAAAGCGCCAGTACCCTCGACGAAGTACCTTGCTGGTCGAAGCAACCGTCCACTCTGACTCAAGCACCTGCCGGGTATGCCAGTCACTTCCATCATCGCATTCTTTACGACCAAGCCTACGCAGATCTCTATACTTTGACGACGGATCCGGATACGCCAGTAGACAACAACAATTCTAGCGATGAAGATCTCGACGAGTTTGGGCACTCTCTGATGGGGCGGGGCGATCCGTTTTTTCGGAATGCGCATATACTTAACATGGCTTTCCATTACTCTCGGCTCCCTCTGAACTACAGCGTCACATTTACACCCCCTGACGAGGTATTAGTGGCCAACCTTCTAGTGAGAATCATTTGCAATGGAGATAGAAAGGCGTTGGAAGAGCTGGCTTCAATGTTGTCTACTAGTAATAATCGATTATTTGACGTTGAACAACTGCTAAGGAGGTGTGCTCTTCATTCTGGGCGTAGCCCATGGCAGGCCTGAGATGAGAAATGATTTGGGTTTGCGGGTTTTCCAGTGCTTGGTTTCTCACACGTGTTTGAGCCTTCCCGCAGGCGGAGAGGGAATATAAGCCTTGTTGTTAGATGTACTTGTTTCCCTGCTGGTTGCTACTTTGTGTGTTTTATTTGTGACTTCTAGAATTGCTGTGAGTAGGTATGTTCGATTGTTAGGAATGCACAGTCTTTTCCTGTCTGGCCTGTCATAAGCTACCTGCATTATATGAGCATAGCAAGACTATGAATGTTCTCAATATGCAAGTAGAATTAAATACATAAACATAAAACGATAGTTACCCCCTATGCCATGCTTACGTCAGCCACCCCGCGATCACATGTCTTGCAGGGATTCCTTTCTCTCCACCACAGCTCAACGACAAACATCAACACCTTCTACTCAGCTTCTACATTACACTCAGTCGTCGCTAGGCGAGTTAACGGACTAGTCTACGCGGCTTTTTGGCTGTCAGGCCTCAGGACGAGCTGCAGGGAAGCGCGTTGCCTGCGTTGTTGTGTAGCTAGTAATCTCCCGTGCTGCTTTTTGTTGCCCCACGGTGTGACTCCAACAAGATTCCATCCTCTCTCTTGTCCTCGGATCGAGTCACCACCACCATGGGCTCTTGACCTTCACCCAGACAATGAGCTGGCTGGGCTCAAGCATCCCTCTACATTCGTCTTTTCTGTCAATCACGCTCAGCTGCTCCTGACCAGTATTGTACCTCACCAGTAGCTAGTATATCAACCGCTCTTGTCGCGCCCCAGCAGCGGAGGCGCATTTACGCATCAGCCATGGGGAAGCCCCCATCTGTGATTATTATTGCGAGGTTAGTCAATTCCCGCATTTCTTTCCCTTTCCTGTGAATATCGAACTTTCATCTACCCTGCTATACCTTTCTCTTGCTGCCCAACGCTTGGCGGGGTTTGTTTTGTTCTAACCGAACCATAGACACGGAGCCCGATTGGATGCGGTCGACAAACAATGGCATCTCACGTCTCCCACGCCTTACGACCCTCCTCTTACTTACGGTGGTTGGAATCAAGCCCGCGCTCTCGGTACTCGAATCAAAATCCTATTGCAAGATAGAGAAAATCCTACCAGCCAATCGCCCAATAACAATGGAAACGCCGAGGTGGAGGATAAGGCGTCAGCACGCGACGACAACAACAACAATGCCACTCCATCAGACGCTTCTAAGCAACCCCGAAAGCAAAAGATTATCATTCACGCCTCACCCTTTCTCCGATGCGTGCAAACCGCCATTGGAGTTAGCGCAGGCTTGAACCAAAGCAAACCGCCTCCTCTCCACCGAAGCCAGTCCTCAGCTAAACACCATCGATTGCATTCAGGTTCCCCTCTGACGCGAGGAAACGATTCCGCCCAGCTGTCAGCCATTCCAGAACCGAGTAATAGTCCTTCTCCCTCACAGCGAAGCCCCGAACCCTCTGACACTGGTGTCCAGAAATACAAGCTCCGAGTTGATGCCTTTCTGGGAGAATGGCTCTCTCCAGATTATTTTGAGCAAATCGCACCTCCTCCGGGCTCTGTCATGATGGTTGCCGGTGCCAAATCAGAGCTTCTTCGCCGTGGTGAGCCAATTGAAACGGGTATCGTACCTGATGGGAAGGCAACATTCGGTCACTTTCCTGGAGGTTGGAGTAACCCGTTTACTAGCGGCGTAGCGAAGGACAGCAAGGATGATGATGCAAGTGAGAACGATGGAGCATTTAAGCACATGACTGCCATGGGCTATGCACTTGCGCACAGGAACCGCTCAGGAAGCTATGATAGCGGTGCAAATGGTGGAAACAAGCCAGCCGGTACAGGTATTTCAAAAATAATAACTGATCTTCCGACTGGATATCCAGGATATGCCTCTCCTACGCCCACCTATGCCATTTCGCCATTAGATCCAATTCCTACGGGATATGTAGCTCATGCGCGCGATGCCTGCGTTGACATTGATTTCCAATGGGACAGCATGCGCGAACCACAGAACTGGGGCAATGGGGGTGAATATGGCGAAGAATGGAGCTCAATGCACCGCAGATTCCGGAACGGGCTTGAACGCATGATCGACTGGTACGAAACCATAGACTTGGGATCAATCACGACCGACGAAGATGATTCTACGGAGACTGTTTTAATTCTGATAACTCATGGTGCTGGCTGCAATGCTCTTATTGGTGCATTAACCGGAGAGCCAGTCCTGCTTGATGTGGGGGTGGCTTCACTCACTATGGCTGTGAGGAAGGAGATCCCTGCAGGACTCTCCAGGGAAGAAGTAAAATTTATCACTAATTCTCGTCCAAAACGAGACCGCGTGTCGAGCGACTTTGGGGATGAGTATGAAATTAACCTCCTTTCCTCGACAGAGCATCTCCGCTCCGGAGCCGATTCGTCTCATGCTAGCCGGGAATCTTCGCCGAAAGTCCTTCCAGCACGAATTCCTTCCTATCGTCATCGGGTTGGGGCAAATTCTGGTTCGACGACCTCGCAGGAGAGTTTTAATCCATCGGGCTCGATAGGTAGAAAACCAAGCAATTCTAGGATGTCGAACTCCTCATATTCTCGTGGATATTCGACTGGCAGGCCATCCTCGGGACTGTGGGGCTCTGCTGCAGTTACAGATGATAATAATTCGGAAGCGGACGACCTTGTTCCGAATTTTGGGGACCCGAAACCAAGCGCAGGAGACAATAGTCGGGCGGAGGCCGGCACAGGGACACAAGCGCCAACGAGGACTCGATCACAGCACGGTCTTTGGGGAAGTGTCTCGTTAGACCGCGAGCCGACTAGCAAGCGCCGGTGGACTGTGAATGAACGCAATTCTTGAGATGATCACTACTGTTGGACGGCCTGAGATATGGTTATGCTTGGTTCACTATGACGTTTTCTTCTCATCAGCTCTGCGTGTTACTTTCAGTCCTTATCGTTAATATGAGTACGTCGAAGTGCTCGTTCCGGTTTTCGGCTCTCTTCTCCTTCGATGTTGTTATACCTTTTTACGTCTTCTTTCCTTGTGTCATGATGTTTTTGAGCAAGTTTTATTACCCTCCAGTATTTCTCATATCTTTTTATCAGCGACGAGTTTCTTTTGGCAGACCGGAGTTTTATTGATACCTTGAGCAACGTCGGCGAAGAAGGGGCAGGATGTCTATTATCCTAACCAATTGGAAAGCGAACAATGCAATGAATGATGTATGGCTTTTTTTTTTAATTAATTGGGATTGTTGGAGATCAGCTCGGATGGGAATATGGGCCAGCGAACGAGGACGGGATACGTTTCGAGTTCATGCTGTCACTCCAGGGATGCGTAAAACAACTGGCAATTAGCAGATAATGGATGCATGGGCGTAGTAAAGACCCGTCTAGAATGCTTCTTGCACAAAGAAAGCAGTGGTGTTGGTTATAAGAGGGGTTTGTATAGCATGAACCCCTCGCTTGCCCGAGATACGCGGGGCAGGCGGGAACATCGACTGGAGAGAACGCGGGGTGTTGGGTGTTGGGCAGCAAACACAACAGCTGAGCCACAACTTCAACCTACTCATTGACAAGAGTCGGCATTATTATTCATAAATATATATCATAGCTAGCAGTCTTCAATCCATCCTACCTATATCGCACATCTTCACCTTTCGCCGTCACCTCCGCCCTCTACTCCCCATGTCGCCCACCGAGCAGGCCGGGCTGTCCATCACCCACGACTGCGGGCGAACTGGCCCGCCAGACCTGCGCCTGCTACACTACAACGACGTCTACCACGTTGAGTACGGAATCCCTATAACCAGTCTACACACTCAATTAATCTTCAATTATTTTAACTAACCACCAGTATATTTTAGAGCCGGCTCCGCAGAGCCCATCGGCGGCACCCCGCGCTTCCAATCGCTGGTCAACTACTACCGCTCGCACCCCCGTTTCGCCGGCCAGCCGCCGCTACTGACCTTCTTTTCCGGTGATGCCTTCAATCCCTCCCTCGAGAGCTCTGTGACCAAGGGTCGCCATATGGTGCCCTTTCTCAACCAGGCTGGCACTAATGTTGCGTGTGTGGGGGTGAGCATGTTACCCCTCCTTCCATGAGTGCGCGCGGAGATAAGGGGGGGTTGTTGAATATCTGCGGGCTAATTGATTTATTATATCTAAATGCTTATTGCAACAATATAGAATCACGATCTGGACTTTGGCATTGCGCAGTTCCGCCATTTGAGGAGCCAGTGCAAGTTTCCGTGGCTGCTGGCTAACGTGCTGGACCCCGCGCTGGGCGAAGGGGTGTCGCTGGCGGACTGTGAGAAGACGTGTATGCTGCAGGCGAATGGGGTTAAGGTTGGAGTTATTGGGTTGGGGGAGAGGGAGTGGTAAGGAATAATCCCGGATTCTATTTTGGCTTGTTCTACGGATTAGGGACGTGGCATGCTAATCAATTGCATCAGGCTGGATACAGTCAACGTCCTCCCGCCTGGCATCATTTACAAATCGGCCACGGAAACTGCTAAAGAGCTGATTCCCGTCCTCCGCGCACAGGGCGCCCAGCTCATCGTCGCCGTGACACACCAACGCGAACCGAATGACAACAAGCTAGCGCAAAAAGCGCCACCTGGACTCATTGATATCATTCTAGGCGGCCACGACCACTTCTACGGACATAGTGTGTTCAATTTAACGCATGTTCTACGCTCCGGTACAGACTTTAAACAACTCAGTTACATAGAAGCATGGCGGAAGACGGATGGTAGTGAAGGTTGGGTCTTTACCATCACACGCCGTGATGTGGTCCGCGCCATACCAGAAGACCCCGCGACAGTCGAGCTGGTGGTTAAATTGACCTCTGCGCTCAGGTCAAAGCTACAGAAACCAATTGGGTACACTGCTAACCCACTGGATGCGCGGTTTACCACCGTGCGGAGGAGGGAGTCCAATATTGGAAACTTTGTGTGCGACCTCATGCGGTACCATCACAACACGGACTGCGCACTTATGGCTGCCGGTACTATACGCGGAGACCAAATATATCCCCCAGGCCCGCTTAGGGTCAAGGATATTCTAAACTGCTTCCCCTTCGAGGACCCTGTGGTTGTACTGAGGATAAAGGGCAGCGCCCTGAAAGCAGCTCTAGAAAACGGCGTCTCGGAACTCCCTGCTCTAGAAGGCCGTTTTGCACAGGTGTCCAACATCCAATACGGCTTCACCCTTTCCGCCCCGCCAGGGTCCCGTATCACTTTTGTCAGAGTAGGCAACGAGGACGTCGAGGACGACAGACTCTACAAGCTCGCTACTCGCGGCTACATGGCCCGCGGCAAGGACGGCTACACATCTCTCCTCGCGCAATCCGAAGGCGGCGACGCAGAGGAGATCGTCTCTGAGGAAAACGGCGTGCTCATCAGCACCATCCTCCGCCAGTACTTCCTCAGTCTCAAGGTGCTGGGCAAATGGAACCGGCTTGGGCCTAGCATGCACCGGCACTGGGACAATGTCAACGAGCGCTGGCACGGCCGCGGCTGGCTACAGGCCAACACCCCGTTGACCAGCCCCGATGAGAAGCCCACCAGGCCCCGTCTCCGCCCCACGGATAGCTTCCAATACATCTCTTCCTCCCGCAAGCCACGGTCCAAGCAGCAACCGCCCAAACCCCAGACATTGAAACCAGACCAGAAGCTTCTACCAAGCGAACCATATGATAGTGACAGCGCTATGGACTCCGAGTCGGACTCGGAGCCTGAGCTGCTTCAACGGCCGCGCAACTATGTTACTACGGCCGCGCTGACGCTGGAGGACGCGGACCGGCGCGAAATGCTGGCTCGCCACTTTGTGAAGAGGTGGCGGCTCAAGGCCCGGCTGGATCCGGAGAAGGTGCAGGTTGCTGATCAGGCCGAAGGGGGTGTAGAGGGATTGTTACCGCTGTGGACTAGGGCAATTAAACCAGAGTTGGAGGGGAGGATTGTGCAGGTTGATAAGTTGGGGTGAGGGATTGGGTGTGGCGAGGTGGTGTTGGGGCTGTTTGAAATTGGGGTAGTATGGAGGGGTAGCTGGAGTAGCTACCTGTTGAGGGGGTTGGTTGTAGAAGAAACTCTTTTTCAAAGAACAATGGGAAGGGAAAAAGAAAGGAGTCCAGAAGAAAAGCTAACTGAGTTTCGTGGGGTAGATTGGGGGCCCGGCGAAAGTACGGTACAGATTGTTCTTAGAGTTTAGGGCTGGGAAGGGTTTGGGATAGGGTTTATCCTATATATTTCGGATGGGACTTATACACTTAAAAAACATAGCTGAATCTTCAAAGAACAAGAAATTCAATCGATCCTTCCAGCAATATTATTTCTCGGGGCATATGCATAATTCCTCCGGAGAGAAATTAGTAGTAGTAACTATCAAATTCCCCATTCCCCGCCCCTTGCCTGCAAGGAATATAAAATAGCATCTTCAACCGTTCACTCCTCAACCAACATCCTGGGTCAACTCGCTGTGGAACTAAATCTAGCTTTGCGCCACAGCAGCCAGACCCAACTGTGCATTGTGCATCAACCTCGCTCTTCTGAATCCCGACGATTCCATATTCCAATTATATTTCAAATCCCTTTTGACAATGGCTTTCACTAATTTAAAATTCAGCCTCATCCACAGACAAAAAGACGGATCGGCCACAGCCCTTGGTCCCCTGAAACTTTGAAACTAACAGCTATTCTCAACTATTCAAGTTATTATGATATTATTATTATTTCTTTGTTCGCCAAATCCAACCCCAGGCCTATCACCGCCCACAACACCGATTAAAGTTGCGATACAAGGTGCTGTCATATCTTCCATCCATTGATCGGAGAGTCTGCGGTCGTCTAGTACGTCCTTCAGGCGTCCAATTCCCTGCCATCGTGACCTCGCGATGTCCTCTACAGACACGAAATAGGCGTGCACTGTGCACCGCTAGGGGTTGTTGACTTTCCAAACTCTGGCATCCAGGCAGTTCCTATCACTTTCAAGTTATTATTATTTTTATGCTTCAATGATGCCATGGAATCCCACGATGACACAGAGCGGTCAGCTTTCAACGGGCGGCCCAGCGAACCCAGCGAACCCAGCGAGTAGTAAGTACCCTCTTTATCCCCACCGCGCCCGCTGATCTGGCTCCGCGTTAGTGATAGACGTACAGTATAAATATTTAGCTTCGTCTTGCTGACGATAGCGTCCGTTGTGCCCGCCCGAATTACGCAGGATCGGACATCGGATGGATGCTGACCTGTTCCCACCGACTTTTTGTGAATGCTTCTTCCGTTTCTCTTCTTGGTGCATGATAAGGGGAAAAAAACCCAACGCTTGTGTTTTATATTTTTCATGTCGATATATTATATATTTTTTCTGATTTACTCAGCACGCGATCATGCCGGATATCGAGAGGGGGGAGGAGTCGGAACGGAGCAGGCTTGAGGTTGATGAAGTAAGGAATTACCATTTTTATTACCGAAGAATCCAACCCATGTACTGGAGTTACATCACCATATCGCATCCATGCAAAGATCGCTCTGCTTCGCTTCATGTTCGCCGGGGATAGCAACTGACATCAGATGAGGCAGTCTTCTGCAGAAAACCAAGCTACGCTGAGCGAAGAGCTGTATGCTACTTCTCTTTTCTTTTCTTCTCTATTTAATCTACCGTTATCGTGTCGTGGAATTTATGCGCAAATATTTACCGGCGACCTTCTCTGTGATCAAGGCTGGACTTTACCGAATCCCTTACCTCTTCCGTGGTCGACTACGAGTGGAAAAATGGCCGGCGATACCGGGGCGGAAGTGCGTATATACAACTTTCTACAGCATTGGCTTCAACGGCGCCCGACTGACAAAAAATGATACGTGTGCAGCTTATCAATTCCCCAACGATGAACGGGAACAGGAACGGCTCGACCTCGTCCACTATGCCATATACTATCTGTTCGATGAGAAACTATTCCTCGCCCCATTTAACCCGGAGGGAAAGAGCATATTGGATATCGGGACGGGAACGGGGAAATGGTCGATTGAGATGGGTATGGACATTTTGCATTGTTGTTCTATGGCAGCCTTGCAGGGAAATTGCTAACGCATGTGATGTTGAAGGGGATATGTATACATCTGCAGACATGGTGAGTATGGAGGAGCTCTTGTCTTATGTCAGGCTGGTTTTGCTGAACGTTTATCTCTCGTAGACCGGCGTTGATTTGAGTCCAATACAACCGCGGTGGTGAGACTTTTCTCCCTTTATCTAAACCGAGAGCTATCCGTCTCTGGATGTATTGATCCCAGCTAATATTTACTCAGGACGCCGCCGAATGTCAAATTTATCGTTGAAGATATTGAGGACGATTGGATAGACTCGGAAAAATACGATTTTATACACTGCCGGTACATGATGGGCTCGATCAAAGATTGGCCGAAATTGATACGGAAGTTTTATGAGTGAGCACACCCGCCCACCCGTTATGTTCATTTAAGCATCCCATTCCTCTTCGAGGACTACAAGCGCGGAATCATATATGCTCACTGCTTTTAATTTCTGAACAGACATCTGAAACCAGGCGGTTTTGTGGAATTCAACGACTCCTCCATCCCCATATACTCCGAAGACGGCACCGTCACCCCCGACTACAAAGTATCCGAGATGCTACAGAGCCTCGCGGCCGCCTCAGATAAGATAGGCCTAAACATGGATCCCGCTCCGTCACTAAAAGGCTGGGTGGAGGACGCGGGCTTTATAAATGTCGAGCAGAAGATACTCAGATTACCTATCGGCACATGGCCAAAGAATAAGCGATTGGTGGGTTCTTGTTTTATTTGCCCTTCCCAAGCTCCATCCTATGGTCATGTTGTCACTAACGAATGTCGGCGCAGAAACTCATCGGCGCGATGATGGCGTCGCATTATATCGAGGGCGTCGAGGCGTTCACGCTCATTCCATTCACGGAGGTTCTGGGATGGTCGACGGCAGAGGTTGATGAACTGAACGCGCAGGTTCGCGATGCCGTGCAGACCAAGGGAATACATGCCATGCACCACTAGTAAGACACAGCACAGCGGCTTGCTCTGTATACTTTTCACAATCTTTACATGCTGACGCTTGATGTAGTTATGTCGTCTGGGGCCAAAAGCCTCCTGCTGAAAACTAACCGTGGGCTGCAAGACGCCATTCGCGCGTGCCGTTCGGATGCAATGCATGCATGCATGCATGAATGCGTGGAAGCTGTGTAACAACGGCTGTTCGTCCACGGCTTTTGCTTACGGTTATTATACATACCTTTCCCGTATATCCGGGACTCAAAAATTTTTTCTACTATCTTTCTGGTGTATGTGTGGTTTCCACCGGCGATACTGGTTTTATCTTTTTCACTTCAGCGTACGTGGGCATTTTCGAGCGAGGAACTTCTTTTTTTTATTTTCATATTTTGGGACAGGTTGGAACATGGGATCATAGCAACATAGAATTTTACAAACCTCGCTGGTCATCGTTTTTGTTTCTTTCTCGTTAACATTTCCTTCGCTTCTCCTCCTCCTTGGAAATGGGTCCTTTTATTATTATTATTATTATTATTATTATTATTTTTTCTTTTATTTTTGCGAACTCCCGGCATAAAATGGAGCTAAAGTCGAAAAAAGCAAAAATTGCGATTGAGACCTCAAAACAGGATTGAACTAATTATTATTAATATTGAAAAAATCCCGACAGCCTGTTCTATTGACGCAATAAGGTGCCCCTATAAAAGTTGACAGCTCCGTACCTAACGTTAATTCTGCTCCGACTAGCTGTATAAAACGTGATGGTTGTCCCATCGCTCTGCACGGTGGCAGCGCCATGTGGACAGTCTTGGAACAGGGATGCAGGGGTTGGCCGTTAGCTTGTCCCGTATTTTTGGGATTCCATTGTTCAACCCTGGGGGGTCAGGGATAGTCGCAAGTGATGTGGGCAAATTTGGGAAGATTATCAGTAGTGGTAAGGGACAGCTTGCAGGAGGACAAAACCACTGCACACCTCCCTCACATATCATTATTCTGACCTTCAAACACAAATTCAAAACATGACTGAGTCTGACTCACTTCATGACGCCAAACATTTAACACAACCAATTCCTCTCCACCCCCCCCCCCCCCCCCCCCCCCCCCCC
>PDNB01000366.1:0-11624 GCA_002573585.1 Helicocarpus griseus UAMH5409 | reverse complement strand
CCTCAGTGCCCGAAACAATAGGGCTTCGGGTTAGGTCTTTAACTAAAAACCCAAAATAACGGGTCTGCGGGTTTAACTGACTGAGCCCGTTTGGCCCGCAACGGGTTTTTGGGCGCGCCTGCGGCGCCTAGCGTGCTTAACTGGCTTAACTAGGTTTAGTTAAGCCACTGGACGCCCCTATAAGCGCGGACATGTTTTCTTTTCAGGTCGGGTCGGGTTTGGGGGCTGAGGTGCCCGAAACAATAGGGCTTACGGGCTCAGGCTTTAATTAAAAACCCGCCCAAACGGGTTTTTTCGCGGGTCGGGTTAGTGACCCGGCGGGTTCAGTGGTTCGGGTTAACAACACTACCTGTGGTGCACGCCGGTGATGGGCAGCCTCCACTCCTTGAGATGGTACGCCAATGAAAAAAAAGCCTCTGCATGGCGGAAACAGTATCTGCCTTGCTGCGCCGCGGACCATTGCGCATCAGGCCCTGACCAGAGTGCAAGGTCTGGAAGGTCTGATTGGTTGCAAGAGTGACAGGTCCAGATGAAGAAAAGAATCTCCCTGACAATTCAAGCCTCACGGTGTGGCCGATGCATGACGTGGACATGATCCAAACTGCTCCAGTGCAGGTGAATTCTTGGTCATGCTATGTTCCCTCTTGACCATCAGCAAGATACTGAGTCAACAAAGATGGATGTTCATTGAAAAAGGAACTTCAGCCTCAGCCTCCTGGGTGCTAAAATCGACCAGGAGAGAAAGAGGCGATGCGACAGTGTGATGTGATGTCTGAGTTTCCCCATCTTCATGATCCGCACTCTGATGAATTAACAGACTGATTTGCTAT
Source organism: Helicocarpus griseus UAMH5409 (assembly GCA_002573585.1). NCBI lineage: Eukaryota > Fungi > Ascomycota > Eurotiomycetes > Onygenales > Ajellomycetaceae > Helicocarpus > Helicocarpus griseus. The sequence goes on along the minus strand of PDNB01000366.1, from coordinate 10,794 downwards.
TGGAAATTCATGTTCATGCCATAAGACCGTGCATTGGAGCGGCTATGGTCGCATGACAATCATCTAGCACCTCTTCAGTCAGTGCTACAGTTTAGGAAATAAAAAGCGAGAGGAGTTAATGATCTTCCCTTACTTCCTGCATGGGTGGCGGCTGGTGTTGCAAGGTGGTAGGTGACACTCATTTTCCTGCCTTGTTTTACCAGGATTTGGCCGACCTCCCCTCCGTGGCGCCAACGTTCCCGCACCATGGTGATTCTTCCTGCGGGGAGAATGTGATGGAAGCGAGCAGGTAGAATGGCACCAGCAGGATTTCTCTCATTCGCCCCTGTTGAGGTCATTGTAAACATAAAAGGTGCCACCTTCCCGACCAAAATTGTCGCTTCAAAAAAATATCGGAACACTACGAGCACAGCAGGCGCACCCCATATCCCATCATTGCAAGCAGCAATGCTGACTCTTCACTGACAATGACACCCTCTCTGCTGGAACATGCAGCGGCACGCGAGATTCCAGGTAGGTACACCAGCCCTGAGTTGTCAGTCCAGAATCTGATCAGTGTTTGAACAAGAATCCTTGGCAGCGAGCTTCTACGATCCCCAGAGGTCGCCTAGTTCAAGTCCCCCGACTATGGACCAACTTCTGTCACGATTTGTCTGCCCGCGCCTTCCTCGCTCGGCTGACGGTGAACCTGGATCATCACTGGACAACCCGATTGATCTGGATGACAGAATAATGGATGAAGAAAACGACATGGAACCTCTCAGTGAAGATTGAGAAGCATCACCCCTCGGAGGCGACACCGAGCGTGAGTGCGATAGTGAAACTGGTGATGAAAGGAACAGCAAGGCAACGTTAATTCAGCACTTGGAAGGGGAGTTGCAGACGCAGCCACAGTTGGGGTCATGCCTGACAGGGCCTGCCCAGCCAGTACCAGAGCTGGAGCCAAAGGCAGTCAATGCAAGCAAGTGTGAGTTTCCCTGATACTGTGGGCTGCAGAGGGCATGTATTAATGAATACAGGATGTCTTGACTCTGCTGGCAGTGACAAGAAGAATGTTGAGCCATTGCTGCCACGGTCCATCTCCGGTGCACTGCCAGATAACATCTCTGAGGATGGACTGTTGAAGGAAACCCATGCCACAGTCAATGACTCTTTTGCACACCACCCTGAGCCAGACATAAGCGGCCCCCATATCCTGCTACATTGTGAGACTAGGGAAGGGCATCTTGAATTTCTCCTGTGGGCACCCATATGGCAGTTGGAGGATGACATTGTGAAGGTCTATCCGGATCAGCTCAAGCAATACAAGGAGAGGTTGGACATTGGGCTTGCAAGAAGAGCCTCTCAGACGAGGAAGCGAGCACGGTCCCCTTTTCCAGAGCCTAGGAGATCATCACGTCAGAAAAAGCTGCGGCAGTGCTAAATATAGGATACATATCGCCAAGATATGGGGGGAGGTATCACGTTTTGCCTCTTCTTCCTTTGGAACCTGCCCTGGATCGGAGAAACATCTTGGTTGCGGAAACAATCCAAAATCTTAGGGCAAACCATGAATGTGGCCACTTTCGCTGGGGTGGGTCGAGGAATTTCACCACTTCCTCAAGCAGTATATCTTTGAATGTCGCCTCTGTCGTCCTCAAGCATGCAACAGGTGCAGAACGAATAGGCTTTGATGATGTCGATTGTATTCGTTCGTTACGGCATTTTAATTTCTTAACTTTAGTTGTTATTGCGTGTAAATGGACTTCAAAATTGTATACACAGATGCAGGCGGATTTTGCTGTTATTGGCAGCTACTCTTGTTGCGAACTTTGTTGTAGTATTCACCGTGCCGCTGGCAGCCATAAATTTCAGCCTCGCGAAGCTTGGAATATCCCTGAAGGTGCCAGTATACGCACTTTGCTAATAAATTCTCCACCACGACTTTCGAATGATTTGAGGTTTGCAACGAAACTGGGCTCAAATCATTGTTGCCTTGAGTTGTAAAATAGCCTAGTTATGTAGACTAATTTGGTATGCATTCAGCAGGCTAACTAATATAAACAATACTTATTCATATTCGGTTTCAATCAGAGCTATCGCATCATCATATGCCTTGATAATAGGATCATATAGCCTTTTTGGGTCTTGCAGTGTTCTAACTATAAGTCCTTCTGCCCCATGAGGAAATAGTATGCACCGTATGTTTCTGCAGAGTGATTTAACCCAGTTAAACCATGGAGGAAATTCTTTCTTCAGGATGCACTCAAAGCTGCCAGCTTCTATATTGCCTCATTTATAAGTTGTGATTTCCTTATAGTTTCTGGTGTATCATTTCCTGAGCATACTAAATCCGGACTTTTCTTGAAGTTGATGAGATGTTTGTGGTGGTTTTAACTCCCAACTGTGATGAGCACATTGCCAGAAAAGCATGTAGAAGAATGACTCAAGATCATGCTGATAGGTATGGTCAATATTAAGCAGCACCTTAATTGCCATGAACTTCATCAGACCTGTCTGGTGCTGTGCACTGCTTCACACGCTCCCAACTTCTTTGACAAGATCTAGATTGATTAGCATGCCCAAGTGTAATTATTATTATATTGTTCTCAGAAATATCCTGATGAAGGATGTTCCCATCCAGGTAAAGAGACCAGTGCGCCTTTATAGCATCACAAAGTGCCATGAGTAGCTCCAAGGGCAATCTGTACTTATAGATTGGCCGGCCAGCAGGTGATATTACAAGACAGCAGAGGACATAGTTATCATAGGGTTCCTTGCCATTCCTGTTGAAAAGGCTTAGCTCATGTGCCAACTGAATGGAGAAAGCTAGTTCATTCTCCTGCTGAGTGGCCCTTGACAGCTGATTAATGGAACACAATTGTTTGGATGCCTGCATCCCCTTGTCCAGAGATCTGCGTTTCCTGGAAGACAATTTTCAATGGATATCCAAGCAACAGGGCTTGGTGAGCGGCTGAGATTGACGAAATGAGGAGGCTGTGCTTGGAGTTGCACTTTTTCTCAGTCGTTCATCTGCAGTATGTAGCAGTGGTGGCAGATCTGCTCCAAGTTAGCCCTACTGGTCCCCGGGGGGAAATTGGGGGAACACACCCGTCACAGAGTCAGGTATGTGGTACTGGATAGCGAGCGATCGAACAGTAGAGTGGTTAATATCAGTGTTGTCCTTACTAGCTTTGATTTTGCCCATAAGGCCAAGTCGATCACCGTTGGTCATATCGACTGCTTTAACCTGGCCAAGCGCGATGGCACAGAGGAGGACAAATGGTCTGGAGTTGCGGGTGACGTCGTACAAAAATTCTTTGTAACATTTCAGTTTCCCAGAAGGTTGTACCATCTTTAACGTTTCGACGGCCTCTAAACAGCGTTGGGCCTCACTGTCGCTTAGCCTTCCAAGTACTTTGAGGTTCTCGCTAGCGATAAGAAGCCTATCCCAAGCCTCTTCGGTTTTGAGAGGCTTGTACCGAGAACGCTTTTTGGACTCCATTGCGGCGAGGCTTGAAAGAGTGGGAAACCTGATGGGACACTTATGGAACCGTGAGGGAAGGTTGATGGTAAATCGATAGTGATAATTTTGCCAATACTGAATATAAACAAAGGAAATCGACTGGAAATTGTTTGGGTGTATGATGGTAAATTGATGGCAGGTTGGTGGCGGATTGATGGGATGATGGTGGGTTGATGGTAGATAATACGTGGTCTCGGTGCACCAATCATCCTCCGTCCTTTACCGCCGCATCGTGACAAAACAGCCGGCCGCTTAGTCCTGTAGTTCGATTTCGGACGCATTGCTTTTCAGTTGCTCAGTCTTTGTGTTTAATTGGACAATGAGAAGCGACCCACCCGACGGCAACTGCATATCAATGCTTCTTAGGATTGAACGAAGCTATCTCGGATCAGCTGTACAAAGGCTACGACAAGATTCCCTTCGCGATTGTCTTCAATCTCAAACAATGGCTTTTCCTGGTCGATTATTCGGAGCTGCATCGAGGTGCAGATTCACTACGCAATGCGGAAGACGGCAAGCTTCCTCCAACGGGATCTCAGATCGACATCACATTGACAAGGTCGAGACCATGTATTCTGCGGCACAGTTTGATGCATCCCTAAAGTGGGAGAGCGACGGCCATCTCCTCCGGTATCCACATGGTCCAGCGGAAGGGGGAGACGACGAAAGAATAGGCGCCAGAAGTGTTGACAGAATGGCATATAAGGAGGCACAATCCCCCCCGAGATCCTGAGGCAATCAAGAAAGAACCGAGCAATACTATTTTCCTATTCCAATATCCGCGAGGCTTTACAATTGCTATATCTTTATCGATCACAATGCCCAAACCCACAAAGTCTAACAGCATCAAAGCTCCTCCCCCTTCACCCCTTCGGCCCCAAACGCCTCCAGATGTTAGGACCAGCAAAAGATAGGAAGAATTAAATGGTATTCAATATATCTAATGGTATCCAGTATACAAAAGATCAAAGGTGAGAAAGGAAAAGAAAAGGAGGAAGAGGAAATGTAAGAGACAGAACAGTTATACCCTCAGCCTGCTTTGCCCATGGGTATATGTTCCTCCGTTCCGTCAGTCCTGTTGGATCCTGCTGGATCCCGTTCCGCCATTTCCACTAGCCCCTGCTAGATCCCGCTCCGCAGTCCTGCTAGTTCCCGCTGGATCCCGCTGGATCCTGCCAGATCCTAACAGCCAGCTCACACATCAACTAAACCTACGCCACGTGCGACGCACCCAGCAGATGTGGACATGTACTTTTATTTACATCTGCATATGAGTCGCCTATCTTTTTACTCTGCCAAACCAGTCTGGCTCCGCTTCTACATCCCACTGCCACCACAGACCCGTAACTCTCTCCTCATCGACCTGGAATTTCAGCAACATCTGGTGGTATTCCTTTGCAATGATAGCCTGCGTCTTCGCATAGTCCTCATCCGGCTGAAGGAAGCTGTACACGTCCATCTGATAGAAGATCAATGGACACTCCGATGCAAGACGGTGGTTGAACACCACAGACAAAGACACCTCGGCTGAAGGTGAATTCTCAGCAGCTATATTCAGAGTGAACATATTGTTGAAGCCTCGGTAGTTTCCCACATAAAGCATCCGATCTCGCTCGGGGTCATTCGGACGCCTGTTCTTTTTCCAGGGGGCCTCAATATGCTCGCGATAAAACCCTGCCGCAAGCGCCGCCTCCTTCTTAGCCCAGGGTAGTAAATCGACCACCGGCTTTAGATCATAAAGAGCCTGTATTAGAATTTGCGCGGTGAAGTCGCTCGCATCCCCGAAGTCCCTCCCATTCGTCGCGGTAACAACAGCACTCTGTGTCTCCGGGAATGTGTACACACTAAATACAGAGCCTCGCATACCACCAGTATGACCCACCGCCGTAAGTGGATAGGGCGCATTCTCTTTGCCGAGGACATACTTCAGATGGCACTGATGCTCCTTACCCTGGGTAAGCGCATTCCCGCTAAATGAGCTTAGTTTCGACGAAGGCAGGTCAATGCGGAACCAGCCCATTCCGTACGTGGCGGGTTTGCTGAACTCGGGGTCGTCTGCTGGCAGGGTCCAGTAGCCGCGGCGGATACGGGTCATTCCTTTCAGGGGATTGTTGGAGATGATGGGTTTATGGTTGGGGTCGGTCTCACTGCGCTCCGCGTCGAGAACCGCGATGCACCAGGTGAGCATGTCGTTCAGACTACTGCGCATGCCCATACCAGCAAGGAGTGGGGAGTGGTCGTCGCATCGCCATGAGGAATCAGAGAGGTGGTAGAATTGCCCATTGCTTAGTTTTGTGCATGGGATTGCAAGATTACCGTCATTCTCGATATCAGCTCGGGTCATTGCTGTTCTGTGCATCCCTAGTGGCTCCAGAATCCGCTCGCGAACAAAGTCGGCAAAACGCTGGCCTGAAACATGTTCGACGATGAGAGCCATCAGCCCCACCACTGCGTTATTATACAGCCACTCTCGATTGAATCTTTGCTCTCCGTTTCTGTTTCTAGTCGGCATGGCGTTTAAGATAGAAATCAGATCCTCCGCATCACTCGCAATGGTCCCCCTCGGACCTACCATCAGCATGGTAGGCGAGGCAAGTCCCGTTGTATGTCGAAAACAATCGATAATATCAGTCTCTTGTCCGATCCTTGGATCACCATCGGGGTTAAATTCCGGGAGATTCTGTTGGATCCGATCGGTCCAGCTAAGCTTTCCTTCGTTGACGAGAATGCCCACTGCGGCGGACGTGAACATCTTCGAGCAAGATCCAAGCATGTATATGGTATCCTCATTGGCGGGAAAGGTGAGGTTGCTGTCGCGGTAGCCGATGCTTTTTGTCATGATTACACGGCCATGATGGACAACGCCAAATGTGATTGAGGGGGTCTGGCAGGTTGAATAGATTTGTTGAATTTGTGGGAGGCATGATGTGAGCCTACGCAGGGCTGCGTCCTGTTCCTCGTTCATTTTGCTGAGAAAAAAAAAAAATTGGATCGGGTGGCAAGCTCAACAGGAGTAGAGGGAAGGGGGCATATAAATAGGATATCTCGCAATCCTCGACACTTGCCCCGAGCTCGCCAACTACGAGGGCGCCTGGGATATAGCCTGCCTGCAGAGATATTTCACTCTTGCTACATGGAGATGCAGTATTATGTTGAGAAACTTCCCACCAATGAACTACAATGACACGTTTTTTTCTCGCTGCATGCGACATGACTTCAATTCCAGCTAGCTAAAGAATGGACAGCAGTGGCTATCTGCAAACTTGGATCACCACGTGGCTCGACCCCCAGCTACATCTCTACCATTGACTTGAACAACCCGCAGTTCCCCTCACACCTCCGCGTGAGCAAAAGTTCCGCATGTCGAAATCATCCTCACTTGGGGAGCGCTTCGCCGTCTCCGTTTGCGGCACCAGCAGAACCGGTGTCACCCCAGGGAAACATTTTGTGCTACAGTCCTCCTGTAAGCTTGTGCCGCGGTGCTCGTGGTCTTTCATATGCTAGGTACTCACTGGATGTGGAGAAATTAGGTCTGTTGTCGAGTATGTTAGCAGAGTAGTAACAAGGGAGGCAACCAGGTAGAGAACATGTATTCGTACCTTGTTAAGATCGAAGAATCGGAATTGCTAGATGGAAAGCGGTAGTTGGCTTGAGGTCTCTGTGTTGGTTGAGACGGAATATAGACGGATTGAGAGGCGGGAAAGAACTCGGTATTTATAACCTTTGGGCGTGGACAGTCCATCGCAGCTCATCTCAGCTTCTTTCAACCCGGAAGATTGAGGGGTAATATCGTGCCTTTTGCCTAAGTTGGACAGATGCAGCGCCCGCTGACTGCCAAGATGATGCTGTCGTAGGCCTGTTCTGCGGCCTGCCACCCTGCAATGCCGAGTCTACATAGTATAATAGATCAATTCGTCTCAGGCCCCCCGCAGATCAACATCGCGGACACTCCCCGCTGCCAAACCCCGGACAATCACTTTAGCCGCCAGGCTGATTACATACAGAACGGTCAGCATTGTGCAATCAAATTCTAAATGTCGTGGGACTTGGAGTCAGCACATACCACACCAAGCATAGCCACTCGCTACCCAGATCCGGGGTCTGTCTTGCGATGTTACCTAGGGAGTTGTTCCTTACGACCCTGTGGTCATTGCTAGAGTGTAATCAATTAACGACTGACTTGAGACTGTGAGGGCAGTTTCACTCTTCTAAAGTACTGTTGGCCATAGAATTTCATTCCTCTGCCTTTATTGGCATCATGAATACAACACTGGGTCTCCAGGTCGGGGCGGCCATTGCGTGAACTGCTTTTATGTACGCGCATTAAGGATTATGATCAGAGCATATATGCCATTGATAGAGCCAAGTAGACGCTGTATTCCCCTGACCTGCATCCTGCAGTTGGTTGTTTACAAAACTTAGGGCCGTATTTTGACCAAACTGCAACCAAAGCTCTTTCCTCACTCGGGCAAGACACAAGTATTTGAACACTAATGACTCAGTTCTCAGGTATGTAAGGCGTCTCAAATGGGCGTTCAGCCTGAGGGGTGAGGCGCGCCAGATGCCGTCGCTCGTAGGTATTCCAGTCGACAATAGCGGTATGCGCGGTGACCCGGTTCTAGACTCATTAGATTCATACTCCATGAACAGACCGACTTAGAAAACACTCACATCCCAAATGACCACTGTCCCGGGCTCCCACCGCACCCTAACCTGATGTTCCAAGCAGCACCCGATATGATTCACCAGAAACCCCAGCAACATATCGCTCTCCTCTTTCTTCATTCCAACGATACTTGTTGTCACTACTTCGGTCAGCCTACCCCTCAGAGAAAAAGCCAATAAAACAAAGACAAGCGAACTTACGCGCATTAACAAAAAGCGCCTTCTCCCCTGTAACCGGATGGGTGCGCACAAGCGGGTGTTCAACGCTCAACGGCCTCCGACGAACCAGCCTCCCCGCCCGATAATAGGGCTCCGCCTGCGAGATCCCATCATGCACTCCCCTCAGCCCATGCAATCTCTCTCGGAGAGCCGGCGACAGCCTCCGATATGCCTCGACTGTGTTCGCGAAGCCTGTATCCCCGCCGACCTCGGGCAGCTCCAGCGCGTAGAGGATCGTCATTCCAGGCGGCTGTTCTTCATATGTGACATCTGAATGCCAAAGTACGGTGCTGTTCTTTCCAGCGAGAAATGTCATGAAATCTCTGTTGTTGCTTTGTTTTTGGTGCACGATGTGGATTTCAGGGTAGCCTTCGGGGACGCCGGCTGTTGGGTGGATGTGGTGTCGTCCGAAGTAGCCACCAAATGCGATTGCCTGGTCTATTGGGATGTCGGCAAAGTCTTGGTTGCGCAGGACGAGGACTTTGCGCTGGGCTGCGAGGAGTGCGAGTTGGTCTTTTGCAGGGTTTGTGAGTGAGGAGAGTTGGAGTCCGGTTATCTCAGTGCCGGTTGTCGGTGTTAACTTCTTGAATGTTACTCCCGGAAGTAACAAGTCTTTGAGTGATGGGTCGGCGTTTTTGCCTGGGTCATGGTGTGTATAGGGCTCCAGCGGAGGAAGCTGGTCTGCGTGGTCCCAGACTGGGAGGTAATGAGGGTACTATTATGGTCGCTTAGTTCAGAGTCCATGGATGTATATTGTTTCTTGAGCACGCAGACTCAATGGGAAGCATACTTTGGCATCCGTGGTACCACCCTCTTCGTCAATAGCCTGTATAATCTTCAGTTGTACCCCGTTCGAATCTCCCTTGACCCTGTCGCCAACATCCACACTGGAGGTCTGGTTTTCAGTCTGTACAGCCATTCTGCAAAACGACTTCGGAGCGATACTTGTCATTTGAGTGAGAGGAAATTTGCGTACTCTCAATGTGGAGTTTTAGGATATACTATCAGAGGAACTCCGCACAATCCACTACTTGGCAATCCATCCCCCGCAATTACCTCACCACAGGGAGGTCCCGACTTCCCCGTTCGTTTCAGCAGAGATGCATGCATCAAAGTTGGGGGCCTTCTGCCATGTGGGGAACCTTGCCTTGCTAAAATGCTGTCATGAGCGGGCCACCAGGACCTCCACTTGCTTAACATATTTCACCACGAACTGGATCACACCACGAACTGGATCACTTTGTACCACCATGCTTAGTTAGTATGAGAGACTATCTAAGACAAACAAGACAAACACAACAAGGTAACTTTTCATCTAAATTTAGTGCAGTGGTACCAAGTCACGTGATGTGATCCAGTTTGCGCTGTGATCCAGTTTGTGGTGAAATACGTTATATCTGCTTATAAATATTAATGCGTGCGACCCAGTCACTGATCAGGGGTAGAGGTCGGCGCATATCGACATATATGATATTATGCCTGGATGGTGCTCAAAAGTAGGATGGAGGGAGGTAGATGGGCTAACAAAAAACTTCATGAATGGGGTGAAATGACTACTATGTTGGTACCTACTCAAGCTCCATCAACAAGCCTTGGTGGCGTCTGTAGGGCTCTAGGAATTTTCCTTTCTCAGTGTGGTGTGCTTTTGAAAATTATCCAGATCTGAATACTGACTGACTGACTCAGGAGACAAATCTAAAAGTGAAGAGAGAGATCACATTTTGAGATATCAATGCATTGGCCCACAGAAATACAATGAAGCTCCTGGTTCGGAGCTGCACAAACAGTGACCTGCTCTGCCCAACTTTGATACCTCTGCAGGCCAAACTGGATTCAGTCTGGAAGAAGAACCGAAGCCTGTCGATTTGGAAAGCAGTCAACCACAAGGCAGATTTAATGGAGGATTTTCAAACTCCATGGCGATCAACGCTCGCATCCAGGTCCCATCCATTAGCATCCAATTGAGCCTTGGGGCAAGTTATTCGGCGACTGTTGCCATTTTTCCCTACCCTGGATAATATCTGAACGTTGGTCTCCACATGCTGGTTGGTTTTCCTTGGTCATAGATCCCTTCTGAGCTTCCGGGAGGTGGAATTTGCGGCTGTGTTCCCACTGGCATGGGTTTTGATATCTTCCGCCAGCAGCAATGGCGTCGTCGACCATGCTTCTAATGCCCCTGTCAAACGGGTTTAATGCATTCTCCCGCCAATGCGGCTTTATGTTACTGGCTCAGATGTTAACTATGAGTATGTCTTGAAAACCTAAGACAGATGGTGGAGAGGTACTTCAAAATGAGCATTTACTGGATTCTGTTAGGACTGCTCTGTGGCTAGTGTTGTTAACCCGAACCACTGAACCCGCCGGGTCACTAACCCGACCCGCGAAAAAACCCGTTTGGGCGGGTT
>PDNB01000365.1:0-11692 GCA_002573585.1 Helicocarpus griseus UAMH5409 | reverse complement strand
CAGTAGTACCCTTTCCCAATACTCGACGCGATCTACAGGCTTCAAAATCTCCGATTGGATGAATTTTGCTATTCCTTCTTGGCCCCTTTGTTTGACAGAGCCAATAATGGCTCCCGCTATATTCCAAATTCATGTTGTCTTTCTAATCGGAATATCTGGCGTGAAAGCGGTACGAACTTTTTTTTTTTGAGTTCCAGAAGAAGAAAATTGAAGCCTTGTACGACGACATGCCAAGGTGACCCTTATTCCTTTTTTCCCCCTTCGGATGGATATTTGGGATTCTATATCGAATGCTTTGAACGAATAAAAAGGGTGAATGTTGTAGTTCAGTAGGATCATGGCCATGATCGGACAAGGTGCCTGGCCCCTTGGGCCTTGAGTCTGCTACACTGCAGCTGCCACAACACCAGTTCCTGGCTAGCGCAGATACATGGGGCACTAAGCCTTAAGGGGGAGCATCGATGCTAAAAACAGCCAGCATCGACTTAGCCAAGGCGGTCTGCTGCGTGGGTTGTGTATGGACCGTGCAGATATAGATATGGAGGATATGTAAAGGCATTTTAATGATTTCACTCGTCAAGACTCAAAAATAGTTTCTGAGTAGAGCCTGAAGTACGGTGCCAGCTTCGATAGTAATAATAATAAGAGTAACGGCAGCAGCAGGAGCAGCAGGAGCAGCAGTAGGAGCTGGAGATGGGTTTGCGTAACCCCAGGCTGGTCTGGCTTCTGCAGAGGAGTTGTTCGATGTTCGAGAATCGAGACAGACCTCACAACGCGGTTCAACCAGCATATCAGGATAAGCGAACCCATAGGGCTATTCTGAGTACTTTTACTCGTATATTAATATTATAATATTCCGCGTCTTCCTTGGTGTTCCTGGTGAGTTGGGTGGAAGACCCAGCACCAAGCCCTGGGTCGCCTCGGGCTGGCGCAGACTCTGACAGATGGGATAAGGGGGCAACATCATGTGACAGAGCTAGGCCGCAAACGGCAAGGTAAGCGAGGCTCAAACATGGGTAGGCGCGGTGTCGGGCGCAAAGTCCCAATGATATAAACATCCTGCGCGACCTCGACAAATTCTCTGATCCAGAGCAGAGTGAGTGAGTGAGATATATCCCGTGCTGCCACTACTACTACTACTACTACTACTACCCGACCAAACACTTCTCACTTTGTCCTTACTACTACTACTACTACATCTTCACCTTCTATACTTGTCGTTTTTATTTTATCTATTATTTCTTTCTTCTTTTATTTAAATACTCCTCCTGCATCCGGTCTTATTATAGAGAGACATGTCTCTATATTAATCATAATACTAATCTCTTATCATGGTTGCTATGTTATTATGATGGGTATTTTGATGGATTCTTGGCCCCAGCTACTACTACCAGCACCACTACTGCCACAGCTCCCTGCTTTTTGTTCGTCTTAGGCTTTTGGCTTGGCAGGGTCCCGTGACCTGACGCGTGAGCAATATGGCTTCCAGGTACGCTGTTGCACCAATCACATCCTGCCATTTTTCTACACGCTAACCTGTTTCTGCTCTAGGCTTGATCGACTCGTCACGTGAGTACTCTCTGTCCGCGCTATTCTCTTTGCGGAACTCTACGTGGAAACTGACCAATCATGTGATATCAAACTACAGCCTCCTGGAGACAGGAAGCACTCCCGTTATTAGAAGCACTGCTGCCCAACAGCTGGCAGACGTCCAGAAACAACATCCAGATGAACTATTCAATCTACTAGGTCGTATACTACCGTATCTACGGTCCAAATCATGGGACACCAGAACTGCTGCTGCCAAGGCAATTGGCGGCATTGTTGGATACGCAGAGCATTTTGACCCCAACGCTGATGAACCCCCCAAGCCCCCGGAAAAGGAGGAGGAGGAGGTGGGGGAGGATGCATCTCCAACTGTGAAAAAGGAAGATGAAGAAGTAGCACAGAAAGCCGCTGCTGAGGACCTTCTTGACCTAGAGTCTCTTGATATTAGCTCAATCCTGAAGTTCGGACACAAGCTCCTAGGCAGTGCCGGAAAGGAATATGAATATTCTTTGGCGGGACTGGACGCGGCCTCAAGGTTACAGCATCAGAAGAAGACTTTGACCTCCCGTCTCGGCCTGGGTGGGGAGTACATCGAGGAGGATCTGGTCAATGAGGCTGACTTCGCTACTAACTCACAGCACAAGATTGCTGGCCCAAAGCTCGATATCCCACCCCCGTCTTTTTCTCGCCAAAACAGCTTGAATACCCCTCACGCCATGCCTTCTCCTCATGACCCTTCGCCACTCACTCCTGCAAATGGCGATGACCAGGGGCTTAGCAAACGGCAACTAAACCAGTTGAAGAGAAAGAATAAGCAAAATGCTAAACTGGGAGCTAATAAGATCCGAGTGGTTGATCTGGCAGTCCGGAAAAATTCAGATGTGGTTTCAACACCAGTTGTCTCCACACCGCATGCCATCAAGAAGGAGGAAAACGGCGACGAGAGCAACGGCGATAAAAAGCAGGACTATTTTTCGCTGGAAAGGACTGAGCCAGATGATGATACGAAGATTGTATCTGAGTTCAAAGGACCTGTAGTTCCTGAGAAGCCCGCTATTCAAGCTGACCCCGAAGAGGAAGGTCTGGAATGGCCGTATGAACGCATGTGCGAATTTCTCATGGTAGACCTCTTTGACCCCAACTGGGAGATTCGCCATGGCGCTGCTATGGGCCTTCGAGAGGTGATTCGCGTGCAGGGAGCTGGAGCTGGGCGGGCTCATGGTAAATCTAGACGGCAAAACGATTTGCTAAACCACCGGTGGCTGAATGACCTAGCTTGCCGACTTCTCTGTGTCTTTTTGCTGGATCGTTTCGGTGACTACATCTCGGATAATGTGGTCGCTCCCATTCGTGAAACGGTCGGTCAGACCTTGGCTGCTCTTCTACTACATCTGCCTACGAAATCCTTGGCTTCTGTTTACCGCATCTTGTACAAGATGGTCATGCAGTCTGAGCTTGGCCTGGCCAACCCCATCTGGGAAGTGTGCCATGGTGGAATGATCGGGCTCAAATATCTGGTTGCCGTCCGGAACGATGTGCTATTAAAAGAACCCGAAATACTTGACGGGGTTATCGCGGCGGTAATGAAAGGTCTGGGAGATTATGACGACGACGTTCGTGCAGTCAGTGCTGCCACGTTGGTCCCTATCGCGGAGGACTTCGTGAATCTTCGACCTGGCTCTCTAAACTCACTGATCAATATCGTCTGGGAGTGTCTGTCGAATTTGCAGGACGATCTCAGTGCCAGTACGGGCTCTGTTATGGATCTACTTGCCAAACTTTGCACGTTCCCACAAGTCCTTGACGCAATGAAAACTAACGCTGCCAATGATTCCGACTCGTCCTTTGGGAACCTTGTTCCAAGACTATTCCCGTTCTTACGACATACCATCACCAGTGTACGATCTGCGGTTCTTCGAGCTTTGCTTACATTTTTGAAGCTTGACAGCGAAGGGCAAAACGCTTGGGCTGATGGCAAAGCAATGAGACTTATCTTCCAAAACCTGCTGGTTGAAAGAAACGAGGGCGTTCTCAAGCTGTCACTTCAAGTGTGGTTCGAGCTGCTCCATGCCCTGGAAAGCCGGGGCCTGTTCAAGACCGATGATGAACTTCTGCCTTCCCTGCAGCCATTAATCACATTAACCATGAGTCCGTTTGGCGTTCCCCGATACCCGATTCCTTTGGACGTCTCGCTTTTCATCCGACCATCTGGCCTACCTTACACTTCCGCCGGCGTTGCCCCGAGAAAGCCCTCACCGACTGCTGCCCCTGAACCGCCTACGAAAGGCCGAAGACGGAAATCTGAGAAGAAGGATACGACTGCCGTCTTCACTCATAATGTGGATGGTCATATGCTTCAGGGAGACATTGACTTGGTCGGAGTGGAGACGGTTATCAGATCGAAGATTTACGCTGCAACCGCTTTGGGTCGATTCTTGTCTACATGGGACAACAACGATCGCGCAAGCCTGTGGCAAATCATTCTGCCCTGTTTGAACTGGCCTGGTTCAACCTCGCAGCTTGTGGCTGCTATGGTGGTAGGCGAGTATGCGAAAACCCAGGGTCCAGGGACAAAATATGCATCAACACTATCGCAATGGTTGAATCCTATGATTGAGAATGAGAGACCGTCGTGGTACAGTGACATAGCAAGTTATCTGCATATTGCCCGTGCACAATGTCATTCTCTTCTGAATGCCTTTAGGGATCATGCACACGTCTCACAGGTTTCGCTTCCAATGCTGGCTGTCGTTGTTCAGGGAGACCAAGACGCCGGTCCAAATGCCTTCTCAATTGCCAATGCCGAAAAGGTCATAGGGCCTGACTTTGAAAGGCTCAGAAAGAGTCTTTCTCCGGCTCAGAGAATGACTGCTCTTCAGGTTCTTAATGACTCGCGAGCAAGTGCGTTGAATGCGGTTGAAGAAGCCAGGGAAGTGAAAGACCAACGAGACCTCCGTATTAGAGCTGCAGCAGCAAGCGCACTAGTCGCTCTTCATGACATTCCCAAGAAGCCAAGTCAGATTATCAAGGGTATGATGGATAGCGTCAAGAAGGAGGAAAACGTCGAATTACAGCAAAGATCGGCTTCAGCTGTTGCCTCCCTCGTACAATATTACACAAGTGCTTCCAAGCGTGGCCCTGTTGACAAGGTGATTGGGAATCTCGTCAAGTTCTGCTGCGTCGATACTTCGGAGACGCCAGAGTTCCATCATAACGCTGGTCTCGAGGAGGCTATTTTGTCTCTCCGTAAGGAAGAGGACAAGAAGGACCCTGTTGACGCTGCCAGATTTGAAAAGGAGTCTCGGGAAGCTAGGATTATGCGACGAGGTGCCAAGGAAGCCCTTGAGCAATTGGCAAGCAGGTTTGGCCCAGAGTTATTGGATAAAGTTCCTAACCTTGCAAGCTTGATTCAAGATCCGTTGCGACGTGCTCTTACTGGTGAACTTCCGCCGGATATCAAGGATCCCGAAAATGAAACTGGCCAAGAGGTTGTTGATGGGTTGTCGACATTGCGAGCGTTGGTTCCTAAATTCCATCCTGGCATTTACCCCTGGATTATCGACCTTATGCCTGTCATTGCTAAATCGCTGCAATGCAAGCTTTCCGTCATCCGTTACGCCGCTGCGAAGTGCTTTGCGACTGTGTGCAGTGTTATAACCGTCGAGGGAATGACAATGTTGGTGGAGAAAGTATTGCCTAATATCAACAACGCGTTGGATGTTCATTGTCGACAGGGAGTCATAGAATGTATCTATCACTTGATACACGTCATGGAGGATAACATTCTGCCGTATGTGATCTTCCTCATTGTCCCCGTCCTTGGGCGAATGAGCGATTCCGACAACGATGTGAGACTCCTTGCCACAACTGCCTTTGCGACGCTAGTCAAACTCGTTCCTCTCGAAGCTGGAATTCCGGATCCACCAGGATTATCTGAAGAGCTACTGAAAGGTCGAGACCGGGAGCGGAAATTTATGGCCCAAATGCTCGATGTCCACAAAATCGAGCCGTTTGAAATCCCTGTTGCGATCAAGGCGGAGCTCCGTTCGTATCAGCAAGAGGGCGTCAATTGGCTGGCTTTTCTTAACCGGTATCATCTTCACGGAATTCTCTGCGATGACATGGGTCTTGGAAAGACTCTGCAGACTCTCTGTATTGTGGCTAGTGATCATCACATGAGGGCGGAAGAGTTTGCCCGCACTGGTGCTCCTGAGACAAGGAAATTGCCCTCACTAATCATCTGCCCACCGACATTATCCGGGCATTGGCAGCAGGAAATCAAACAATATGCTCCTTTCCTGTCGTGTCTGGCATATGTAGGCCCGCCTGCGGAACGTGCAAGTCTCCGAGACTCTCTTAACTCTGTGGATGTCGTCATTACGTCCTACGATATTTGCAGGAATGACAACGACGCCTTCTCCCCGCTTAGTTGGAACTATTGCGTCCTGGACGAGGGGCATCTAATCAAGAATCCCAAGGCAAAGATTACACTTGCCGTTAAACGATTAAAGAGCAACCATCGCCTGATTCTTTCAGGTACTCCAATTCAGAATAACGTTCTGGAGCTGTGGTCGTTATTCGACTTCTTGATGCCTGGATTCCTCGGTACAGAAAAGGTCTTCCTGGACCGCTTTGCAAAACCCATCGCGGCCAGCCGGTTCAGCAAGTCCTCCTCCAAAGAACAGGAAGCCGGTGCGCTGGCAATCGAAGCACTGCACAAACAAGTACTGCCATTCCTGCTACGGCGATTGAAGGAAGAGGTCTTGAACGATCTGCCACCCAAGATCCTCCAGAATTATTACTGCGACCTCAGCGACCTGCAGCGGAAACTGATCGAAGATTTCGCCAAGAAGGAACAGAAGGATATCGCAAAGATAGTTGGCAGCGCGGACAAGGAGGCGAAGCAACACATCTTCCAAGCCCTACAGTACATGCGCCGTCTTTGCAACTCTCCCGCCCTCGTCGTCAAAGAAACCCACAAGCGCTACAATGACATCCAAAGATCGCTCGCCGCCAAGAACTCCCATATCCGCGACGTCGTCCATGCACCCAAACTGACTGCTCTGCGCGATCTACTCGTGGACTGCGGTATTGGCGTTGACCCGTCCACCGAGGGAGAATTGGATACAGGTGCCAGCTACGTCAGCCCGCATCGCGCGCTCGTTTTCTGTCAGATGAAGGAGATGCTGGATATCGTGCAGAACGACGTGCTTAAGAAACTGCTCCCCTCTGTACAATACCTGCGCCTGGATGGTAGCGTGGAGGCAACCAAGCGGCAGAACATTGTCAACCAGTTCAACACCGATCCCAGTTACGATGTTCTCCTTCTCACTACCAGCGTTGGCGGTCTTGGCCTGAACTTAACGGGCGCGGATACGGTGATTTTTGTGGAGCATGATTGGAATCCGCAAAAGGATATTCAGGCCATGGATCGTGCGCATCGTATTGGGCAGAAGAAGGTTGTCAATGTCTACCGGTTGATTACTAGAGGGACACTGGAAGAGAAGATATTGAAGTAAGTTACAACCCTAACCCGCCACCCCAAATGGCCTCCACGACAAAGAACACCATATACTAACTAACCTAACCCAACAGTCTCCAACGCTTCAAAATCGACGTCGCCTCCACCGTCGTCAACCAGCAAAATGCGGGCCTCAGCACCATGGATACAGACCAGCTCCTCGACCTGTTCAACCTGGGCGAGACTGCCGAGGGCGCAGAGAAGCCCAGTCAGGACGGCGGGATTGGTGGGAACGAGATTGACATGGTTGATATTGATGGCGAGGTCAAGGAGAAGGGCAAGAAGGGCTGGCTGGATGATCTTGGCGAGCTGTGGGATGATAGACAGTATCAGGAGGAGTATAATCTTGATTCGTTCTTGGCGACGATGAAGGGCTGAGAAAGGAGGTTAGATTTGGGGGTGGTTGAGGTGAGGTGAGAAGGAGTTTCTGGATACCATTGTCTGTTATGTTTCCCTCCATTTTTTTCCCCTTCATCATTGATTGTTTTTGGCGTCTACTTTTTCGGCGAAAAAAGAAAGGGGATGTGACTTCGATTCTTGGATTCATTCGGCGTGATTTTGGGCCTTGTTGCCCTTTCTGCCTTTTTTTTTAAAACTCAGTCCTGACAGCGTGACAGGAATGATGTCTCCCTTTTCTTAGTTTTGATTTCTCGCGCTGAGAGTGAGAGACGAGAGAAAAGGGATGGGAAGGAAAACACGAAAAGGCAACAAGTAAAAAGAGACATACGGGTTTACTCTCATTGCAACCCGGCGCACGTGCATTGGGCAAGCAAGCTCTACAATGCGATGGGAAAAAAAGAAACGCATGGAAAAAAAAGTATTTCTATCATCTTTGTTATCTATTTTGGGGACTGATGACGGGAAGGTTTGGTTTGGTATCTTGTTTTATGATGGCTTTTTGTTGTGCTCTCAATCTGGCCCCTCTAGTTCTGTTGCATCTTTTTCCTTTCTTTTTTCCTCTTCGATTGCTTTTTCCAATATTGTTTTTTTTGTTTCCCCATTCTTGTTTATTTCAATGTCCTTCCTTTCTTTCTTTCTTTCCTTCTTTTTTTTTTTTTTTTTTTCCAGATAGAAATCCTGAGCGTTTTGAAGTTGTTTCTCAGCACTGTTTTAACTTCATTCTTCGTGTGTTTTAATAGTTCCAAACTGTATCAATAGCTCAAGTCAAAACAAAACACTTTCCATTGTGACTTTTTTGTCATTGTGCTCTTTAAATTTTGCTTGGTTTTGACCTCTTGGTCGTCTTTTAACTTGCTTCTCTGTCTGTCAAATCTACGCGCACATAACATCCACCGTAGGTCCTCTGATAAAACATATGGCCTTCAATCGCAACACTACGTCTTGTGTGGAAAAGGGATATGAAAAGAAAATGCCAAAGAAACCCATCACATTCGATTCTCAATAATATCAGTACAGTACACCCAAACAAGCGGAGAATTCCGAAGCCTATTTGCTTGAAGGGCGACAATCAAGTTCTAAACAAAGCTCAGGGAGCTGGAGAAGAAGTAGCTGGGATAAAAGTGAACAGACAAAGGCTTGACAATCCATCATCCCCAGTGAATTGGGGATGCAAATGTATACAATTGACAAAACAATTAAAAAGTTTCAAATATTCTTCTGGTTATCATGAGACAAGAAAAAGACACATACAACTTCATAACCTCCAGAGGGAAAGGGCACACATGCTTTGCAGCACCTGCGTAGGGGAGGGGAAAATGCTTTGCAAGAAGAAGAAAATCCCTCAAAACTAAACACCATTGAAACAGCCAAACCAAAGAAAGCAAACCCATAACCAGGATTGAAGAAAAAAGAGCCCACATAGAGGAGGAGGAAGTGGACAGTTCCTTGGTTTTGAAATAGAACTCCGCCACCGCCAAAAAAGCACCATGTAGAAAACAAGAAAGAAGATGCTAAAAAGTTGGAAACATCAATGATTGTTATCCACGGAAGAAATCATTTATTTGGCTAAAAAGACACGTGAAAGAATTGAAAAGGAGACACGCTAGGTAAGCCTCAAAAACTAGCGGCGTGTCTTTGGCCGCGAAAGCATATTCAGGCGGCTCACGCTCAAAACACCCTTTTTCTGTGTAGAACGAGTCGGAGTGCCAAATGCGGGGGTGCCGGGTGTCCGTTGCATTGGACGGTTCTTGGCTGGACTTGGTGTGCGAATGCTTTTGACAACAGGAGTGTTAGGCTTCATTCTCTTCTGGCTCCGCCCGTCTTCTGTTGGGTTTTCAGGAGCTTTATTTTCGACGTCTTCGTTCTCAACGCCATCACGGCGCCGCTTCTTGTTTACGATACCGTGAGGAATTGCCGCGTGGTTTGCGAAGGATGGACGAGGATATTTGACCTCGGACGAAGTCACGGCTCTGATTGTAGGACTTGTCTTGCTCCCAAATGCTGGCTTTGTGGTGTTATTATTTTGAGGCGGTGTCATTGGCGGTAGACTCGGGTATGAGACCGTTCCTGACTCTGTTGGCCCGTCCGGCGAAGTCATGGAGGGAGTTGGTGAAGCGTCCGAGAACGCATGACGAAGCTTAGTACTGGCTGAGAAGTCGACACGTTTTTTTGCAGTCGGTACCTCAGGGATGTCGAAGATCTTCTCAGGCGGGGCAACATGGGTTCCTGCGGCGATCTTGACGGGGTCAGTTGAAAAAAGTGGCTGGCGTCGTCGGAGAATTGATTTGAGATTTGTAAGACTGGGTAGTCTAGTTTTGAGTCTAGGGTTAAATTCTGTCTGCGGGGTTCGAGGAGCAATGGTAGGATTGGTTGAAGAGGCGTGGGAGAAATTCGGGATTCTGGAAGCGTTGCTTTGCTTCACGCTTGAAGCGCGCGGAACTGTCGGCTTTTTCGGTGTAGTTAAAGCCCGTGGATCGTATTGAGAAGGCTTTGCATCCAGCTTATTTTCGCCTGGGCCGTCCTTAGACAGAGGTTTACGAGCAGGAGTGCTTGGGGGGTTCAACGTCTTCGGACGTTTAACTGAGTAATCCGATGGCGTTTTCGTAGGAGAGGCGGATGTATTGGTTGGTTTCGTAGGAGAAGGAGTCTTGCCCGCGTCATCGAGGCAAGCTTTAGAACTGGTTCTCTTGAGGGACTTCACTACTGGCGAGGGCTGAATCCTATCTGGACGCGCCCTATAAGAGGAGGGATGATTGGCAATGGAATCCATTTTCTTAAATTCTGCCATGTGGGCGTTGCTGAACCGTCCTGCTTTCCCTTTTGGCTTCGCAAGCTTCCTCTCCCCAGGACCTTGTTCGGTTTCAGTGGCTTTGCGTTTCTGCGCGCTTTGCTCAATGATCATCTGCGCCTTAATCCTCGACGCGTCTTCACGAATGTTTTCCATGAGCTTTTTGGCTTCCTCGCTAAGTTGTGAATCTGCGGAGGAGAACTGTAAGTTAAAACTTGGAGAATCCAGTTTGTCGCCTAGTGACAGCCTGGATTTGGTTGGAGTCGCGGTCGAGAAGTTCGAAGGATGCTGAGGGTCGTTTTGAATTGGCTTGAATCCCAACCGGAGGCCCGAGTCAGGCTGTTTCGAAGTACTTTGCTGCACTTTGCTGGGATGCATTTCGTCGAGTCCCGGTTTCAGTGCTGCTACCGTTTTTGGAGTTTTCACAATTTGTTTTGACTTAGATTCCGGAGCCTGTGTAGTCGGAGTAGCATGTTTTAGCGGGGTTGCCATGACAGTGCTGGCATTTGGAGGAGAACCCGGGTGCGAGGTCTCATCGCGTTCTTCCACGGAGACGAGGTTTGTAGAAGGTCGGGAGGGTTTGATTTGGGGCTGGGACACGTTATATGTTAGTCTTGCAATCAAAATGGCTTTACAGAGGAGATTTGCTAGCATAAATATGCCAGGTTTTCAAAACTTACTTCAGATGCGGGAGTTGTAGATCTGAGACGGGCAGACCGCCGCACGGGAGTTGCCATGGGGTGAACTCAATGCCCTGTAGAACGAGTTTGAACACTGCTAAAAAGAATTGGGAGATTCAAGAAATCAATAGTCAATAGAATAAATAAATATAGCGGTACAATATGATGGGATAATGGTTTGTTAGTGGTTTGTGCAGATGCGGAGGAATGTTGAGGTTAAATCAGAGCTCCGATAGGCAGAGTAAACAAACAACCGCCGCTTTTCCTAATCGGGCAAAAGTGACCTCATCAATCGCAAAACTCAACATCGGAACATCTTCAACATCACAATCAATTATTAACTATTATTATTATTATTATTATTATTATTAATCAAGTTTAACGTCCGTATCCAGCCTTAGGCTATGACAGACACAGGAAAATTAGGCATTCAGAGAGCTTATAGAGGTCTAGGCCTCTATAAGCCTCTCTTAATCACCAACAGGGCTCAAACAGAAGCTAATCAGTGCATATTCCTCGCCCCAAGCCGCTTGAATGCGCAGAGCGTTTCGGGGGCTCTAAGGCCGGCTAGGGCTCGCCCCCTCCTTATAATCATTCACTCCCGGGCCTTGTCTGCTGCTGGCAGACTGCCCTACACTGCTATCCCTCCCCCACACGCTCCTCCTCCTCCAGTGCTTCTATACCCCACATGTCCGCCTGGAGAGCTCTGACAGTCCCTATATACTCCAGCAGTGCCTTGGTGGCCTTCGGGTCTGC
>PDNB01000363.1:0-12139 GCA_002573585.1 Helicocarpus griseus UAMH5409 | reverse complement strand
AGCGCATAGGCCGCCTTGCGCCGCACGGCGGTGTCCGGGTCTGTCTGAGAAAGATTGAGAAGCGTTGCGAGTGCCGTGGGTGCTTTGGAAAGGAGCTATACACATTCATTCAAGAGGTATAGTTAGCTATATGCGCCCATCTCATCTCAACGCAATCCGGAAAAAAAAAAAAAAAAAAGGATTGGTTTAAAATCATACCATTCCCTGCGCCCCATCATTATTCTGCACCGCGGTCCCGACACACCACGCCGCCATCATCCTCCTCCCACTCTCCTCTCTCCCCAGCTCCTCTACCAACGGCTCCCACAGGCCCAGCACTCCCAGGTTGTTCGCATTGTCTAGATTCTCCACCAGCTGCTCGAGGTTGTCAAAGGCGGTTAATTTGTCTTCAAGGCTTGTTTGCGGGGACCGGATGGCGACCATGGCGTTTTTCATTAGCTCTGCGTCGCTGGGGGCATTGAGGAGGATGCGCTGGAGGGCGCGCGGGGAGAGGGAGCGGGGGGGTTGCGCGGGGTTGGAGGAGGGGTCGGAGGGGTTTGCGGGGGCAGAGTTTTCGATGCTCCATTTTAGGAGGTTGTTCATTGTTGGGTCCATTTTGGAAGTTGAAAGTCTTTTTGCTTTTGTGTGTGTGTAGAGATGGTGTTTGGGGTGGTTAAAGTAGTTTCTTTTTGAATGGCGGGATGGAAAGCGGGAGGAGGGGTTTGATATCTAATGTATGAGCTTCTAGATGATTCTTTCTTCAATGGCGGAGGAGAATAGGCGCACTGATGGATGAGGTAGATTTGTAGCTTGCTCAGTTAAAAGAGAAATATTCAGAGTAAGAAGCCTTTATTATTTAGTTTGAGGATATGGAGTTGGCTTGGGTAGTTTGACGTCCAGAAAAAAATAATTCTGATGTCGCTGGTTACTGTAAATCTGCGCCAAGACGGCGTACTTTGCTTGGCTGACCGTTTCTGTAATTTACCACAGCAAGTGCGTCATCAGCTAAAAGCAGAGATTATCGAACTGGCCGAAGGACAACTATATGGGAAGGTTTCCAACAGCAATGAAATCCATTTTTTTTTTTTTTTAAAAAAAAAAATTCGTAAAGAATGCTTATCATAAATACCAGTTCAACGCATTTTCACAAGATATTTGAACGAACCTGTGGTAGCGGAATACCTACTAAATGTACCTATTCGAAAGCAACTGCTCCATGCCCAGGTAATTCAATAATATATTTTTCCATCGATAAGCAGGGGATCCCGGAATCGAAAATTCTGCGACTTCGGGCTTGGTACAATTATCTGTGCTGACGAAAGAAGGTACGAGAGATTGTTATTGAACACCCAGTATAAGGACCCCTGCTCCAACAGTCGATTAGCGCTATCTAGAAAAGAAGACGGAGAGCTTAGAGATACTAACATCGGACACATCAAAGCACCGACTCATATAGATACCCCGGAAATCCCCTACAACGAGATATCCAGAGCCGCAGTCGAATCGGAGGCCGCGGATCCGATAATCAGTCTCGACGTCAAGAGAATAATATGCAGAGATTTTTGTAATTCGGCTTGAAAGTTTGCAACTCCACTGCTTCGTCTCTCTTGTCCCTCCCAGAATGTTGATTTCGCCGTCAGCATAGACGAGTTCCATCCCGCACAAATGCCCGTTTTCCGCGTATACAACAATCTCTGCACGGATGCGAAACTGCCGCTAGAGACAAAGGTTGAGACCGTGGCCCCGGATGTATCAAACCAGACCTCAATTTGGCTCCATACAATATGCTGTTTTTGTGAAGTTACGACCGGTACTGGATTGTTCAAGGATTGTTTCTGGAAGGTGCCTAAAACAGAGATGTTGTACGTGGCCATGCCTCCATACTGCCGCTGTCACTTTAGTAGACTGGTGAAAAAAGGGGTTATTGGAAGTTCTAACCTCGTAATCGAGCGGGGGTCGCTCTGACGCGAAGAAGATTCCTCCTGATGACAGGCCAACTTTCCAATTGGTCGCGGTCGGGTCCCCAAAAATAGCACAGCGACCATGGTTGGTGAAGACCTACAATCATTAGATCACAGTGAGTTGAGCATAGCTTGCAATAACATAAGGAGAGGAGCACGCTTTACCTTCACAGACATACTGACGAATCCTTTTGCTTTGGCTCCAGCAATTTTCGCCAAAAGCTCTCCCTTCTCATAGTTAAGATGAAAAGAGAGCTTGCAAGTAAATGGGTCCCGTCGCCCCAAGAAAACAGTCCTTTTCTCCGCAAAGTTGAACTCGAGTCCTGCGATAGCTTGAGTCGAATGATTAACAAATGCGCTGATGGAGGTGACCTCTTCAAGGCTCTGCTCAGTGAAATCGAATGGCAATAGTGGTCCCGTGTCGTCGCATCTGGTAAGTATTACTGGGTTCAACGTCTGAGACGGCAGATTGGAGTACCAAGCATCAGGATGGACCAGTTGCTTGCGTGCACCCGATCTGCACGAAAGATTGTAGATTTTAAAACTCTGAGAGTTTGTTAATCGTTGAAATACGCACGCAAGGTAAAAGCAGCTCACATCTAGAGAAAAGAGAAGGTGGCTAACAGAACGAGCCTTCCACTCCACTTGAGCAAATACAAGCTGAACCCCATCATTCCCGGGTGGAGTTCCATACCACTGTTCGTTCCACGTGGAATATCGTTTGACCTGTGCAGCTTTGTAGCCATGACCATCGGAGACCAGTCGCAACCCACAGAGCTCGCTCCATGACAGCGGCACCGTAATCGAGGAGTTACCTGCATAACCCGAAATGACGTCGTCGTCAAATCGAAACCCACAAAGATAACGTCGGCCTGGCACATGAGCGTAGTTCAAATATACTTTCGATGGACCATTCAAGTTCACCATCTTTTTCCCAACAAGTTTGGGATCAGACGCAAAATGAATGACATGCCGTTCATCGATGTCGAAGTCAGCATCTGGACCCAGCAACGGCTGGCCAGCTTTCTCAAGCACCGATTCTGCATTGTCCCAGACGACGTTATAGTTCGCGGTATGAGGGAAGCGCGAAGATGGGTATTGATGGACATTCCATAGGATTTGCTGGATCTTTCTCGCAGTGTCGTTGATTGTATCTCCGTTAGTGAATGTCGGATAGTAGGTACTTTCGCCCTAATGATAACCACTTTTTGGATTCTGGCTTAACGAATGTCACCTGCATTAGATTGAAGACGTCATCATAGTTGTGCAGGTGATTAAAGACTTCCCGGATAATCTCCACTGGGAGACGTGTGCAGATGTATGAGTGTTTGCAAGAATTGTCGTCATGGTTCGGCGTCTTCTCAGACTCCCCTTCTAGGTTCTTCTCAACATCTCTGTCAAGAATACCGGGGCTCTCAGGAAAGGCAATGGGCGGGAGAAACGGCTTGGGGTTTTGTATTGTGATTAAAAGTCTGCGCAGCCATTTGGGATTGATTTCATCTTGTTTAACAAGTGTGTTCAGGACAGCCCAACAGACCTGATGGGCAATATGACAATCCTCAGGAGGCGGGTAGGTATTTGACGGTTCGACAAGGGACTGCCTGCGAGTCTTGAATTGTAGCACTTGATATGAAGCTTGCCATTCTCGGGCCTTTCTGGAACCACGGGAACCAACCGCCACACCGCAAATTAGGCATTTTCCACAGGATTCCATATTGGCGGAGTCCAACGCAGGGTAGATGTGGTGTTTACTTCTGATAGTGATGCTGGGTGGGAGATGGAATACTCCGGAATGTTAACGGACCATAGCCGGCCCGGGGCAGCTAGCCAGTCTCCGTCCACGGGTACACCCCCATTTCCCCTTTTCCCTGCCAGTTCCGTCCATATGTAACGTACATGTATATCAAAGGGAAAGAATAACAATTCAGATATCTCTCGAAACTGATAATGGATGGCTGAGATGGTGGATTTGAACATCCGCCCATGGACGACGGTAAGCTGTCTACCAAGTGAACATAGAGTGAACTTGGATGTGAACAAGCTCACACTCATCAGGCTGTTGAAGCTGACCTGAATGTGAGCCATTGATAAAATAGAAACCTTGAGATAATGCAGCTTTAGGTAAGCCACTGACGGACGTTTACAGGTATTTTGATGCCCGGCGTCGACAGCCATACTGGTTGACACAAGATAAAAGGAGAGTTTCCGTCTGGCCTGAAGCCTCATATTAAATACGTAGTATCTATGGTTCAGGGCTGGCTGCAGATGCACCGCCTCTCCCCTCCCGCCCGCCGGTGACGGCCGGCTGTCAACAGAATCCGACGCACCTTCAGTGCCAATTATTGGACGAATATACTCCGAGATAATCCAAAACCATTTGAGGGAAATTCAAAAATGCATTGCTATGTGCATTTGGGGATGCAATTATTCCACGCCTGGAGCTAGCGAAGAGCGCCATCAAATAAGCTCAAGAAGAATTCTTGACAAGGGCTGTCAATAATGGCTTGGAGTTGTCTATCTTCTTTCGAGTAACTAGTCAACGGAACCAACTAGCCCCAGCTGAACTGTCTCGAAATGGCGGTAAAGAGCGTGTGTAAGGATTCAGACCAAACGTGGCCAACTTTTCTTTCTCTTCTTTGTATATCTTGAAACATCTTTGTGCATATAACTATAACAACAAGGCACTTTGTTTCCTGGGGCATATATATGGTTTTAGGTTCCCGGGTTTCCAGTTCCTTTTTCTTTTATTATGTTGAATTCGCCGCTGCAACGCGCGTCCACAAGCGCCGGTCTGGGTGGACGGGTGGTTTGGCGGTTGCCTTGTGGGGGTGAACCGTGAACCAGGAGAGCAGAACCAGGCCAGCGATGATGTTTTGACCAAGTGCAGACGTCAGATGGCAGCTCTGGATATCGAAGAGAGCTGTACGGAGCATCAAGAATGTTATTGCCTGGAGAATGATGGCGAATAGTTCAGAAGGATGCTGTCTTTTTTGGAAAAGGGGATGATTAATGTATCTATCCCCTGATCTAAAATTGGCTTAGTTGGCCTGACAAGGAGTGGATATCAGTCGTAATTATGCTCGCGGAGTGTTTGTTTAATTAGGGAGTTCACCGTGGTGGCGGCAAGGTGAAGGGTTATTATTAGATTCGAGATAGAGACATCATTATTGCCATTATCATTCAATACAGACGGTACAAAGGAGAGCATGGCAGCCATCGGGGAGAAGACACGAGGAGTACAGCCCATGCAGGCGGAGGTTGTATGGCGGCAGAAGTACCGGCCATGTTTCTTTCGACCCCGCCATGTGCAGATTCAGACACATGGCAGGTAACTGCGGTATACCGTACGCTTACCATACTTACGGATGCAAATAATACGCCTTCAGGCCTTGATATTGGTGTAGAAAGACCAATACTAATCCATTTTGCCTCTGGGATAAAAACTAGGCAGTGATATTCTTCAGAGCACTGTCGTCGTAATGCACTCTCTTTTAACTGCAGAGGCAGCCGTGTTTCTGGAGGTGGCACATAAGGGGGTATACCTTTTATATGGCAGCCGGGGGTAATATTACGGGGTGGAAACGGGTCCAGACACTAGCCCGATATTATTCTGCCCATTTCCCAACCAACACCGCCCAACCACTCCAGCTTACTTGTCTTGTCTCTCTCTTGTCTCTTGTCTCCTCTTCCTCTCTCCTCTCCTTCTCTCTCCTCTCTCTCACTCACTTCAACCTCAAAATTCTTAAACCTCCTCCATCCTCACCCATCATCTCCATCCACCACTCTTCTCTTCTTGTCTTGTCTGTCTGTCATTGAACAGACAGCCTGTCCTTGTTTTTCGTCGTCTACTTGTTCTTTTATTAATCTCGTTTTCCGTCTCTTTATTTCACAATGGAAGGTGAGCAATCGCCAGTGTTCCCCCCCTCCTCTTCCCTATCTGTGGCCCTGCTTTGGCCATCCAATACCCTCATCCATATCATCCTCAGATGGCTAATATCCTCTCTTGACGCTGTACAGAAGAAGTCGCTGCCCTCGTTATCGACAATGGGTATGTTTAATCCTAGCTGGTCTCCTGTTGCTCCCAGGTGTCCACGGTCCCCCCATTTGCGCACTACACAAAACAACTTCCCTGTCAACAAACCGAAATCCCCCTCCATCCAACGACACGCTGCTATGGATATATGTCCTCGACATGCGCACGGCACAAGCTGTGGAATCTTGGGTTTATCGAATTTTTGGAGTTCTGCAATGCTGACACCTTGCCTGCAGATCCGGTATGTGTAAGGCCGGTTTCGCTGGCGATGATGCTCCACGAGCTGTCTTCCGTAAGTCTCCCCCACAATTCCATCCCAAGCTGCGTTGCAAAGACCATACTAGGTCTACCGCACGCATCTCTATACAATTGTTCCATTGTATTCTAACATGGAATAGCTTCGATCGTCGGTCGTCCTCGCCACCATGGGTAAATAATCCTCATCCCTCAACATAGCTGGCTTTACGCCTGCTACGATAATGCGGGACTAACCTTGTTTTAGTATTATGATTGGTATGGGTCAGAAGGACTCTTATGTTGGTGATGAGGCACAATCCAAGCGTGGTATCCTCACTCTCAGATATCCCATTGAGCATGGTGTCGTCACAAACTGGGATGATATGGAGAAGATCTGGCATCACACCTTCTATAACGAACTCCGTGTCGCACCAGAGGAGCACCCCGTCCTCCTGACTGAGGCTCCCATCAACCCCAAGTCCAACCGTGAGAAGATGACCCAGATCGTCTTCGAAACCTTCAATGCCCCTGCCTTCTACGTCTCCATCCAGGCCGTCCTCTCCCTGTACGCCTCCGGTCGTACCACCGGTATCGTCCTTGACTCTGGTGACGGTGTTACCCACGTTGTCCCCATCTACGAGGGTTTCGCCCTTCCCCACGCTATCTCCCGTATTGACATGGCTGGCCGTGATCTTACCAACTACCTTATGAAGATCTTGGCTGAGCGTGGCTACTCCTTCTCTACCACTGCTGAGCGTGAAATTGTCCGCGATATCAAGGAGAAGCTCTGCTACGTCGCACTCGACTTCCAACAGGAGATCCAGACTGCTTCCCAATCCTCCACCCTGGAGAAGTCTTACGAGCTTCCTGACGGCCAGGTCATCACCATTGGCAACGAGAGATTCCGTGCTCCTGAGGCCCTCTTCCAGCCCAGCGTGCTCGGTCTTGAGAGCGGCGGTATCCACGCCACCACCTACAACGCCATCATGAAGTGCGATGTCGACGTCCGAAAGGATCTGTACGGCAACATTGTCATGGTGAGTTTCGTTCTCTTACTATTGAGCTACTTGAAGATACTAACGTAACCCAGTCTGGTGGTACTACCATGTACCCTGGTATCTCCGACCGTATGCAGAAGGAGATCACTGCCCTTGCTCCCTCATCCATGAAGGTTAAGATCATTGCTCCCCCCGAGCGCAAATACTCCGTCTGGATCGGTGGTTCCATCTTGGCCTCTCTCTCTACCTTCCAGCAAATGTGGATCTCCAAGCAAGAATACGACGAGTCTGGACCTTCCATCGTCCACCGCAAGTGCTTCTAAGGTAGGTTAATCAGGTCATCTTTGCTATATCGAATTGTATGGATTCTAACTTGCTTCCAGTTGTTGCGCCGGATAGTTGATTGCATAGAACTCCGTATTCTCTTCCACATATTACGCACATCCCTCCTACCGTGTCTCTCGCCTGTGTTGAGCTTCCTTCCCTTTTTACCTTGTTTTTCCCATAGTACCAAATTAAGTACCGTTTTTTAAAAATTTATTCATTTTTTCCCCTTCTCTTTTTTCCGCCTCTGCCTCCACCAGCTGTCCCAATATAGCTTCTAGCTGTCTGTGTCCATTCCGCCCCCGTGCGCATCAAAACTGTGCTTTACTTCCCTGTTTAATTCGCCGTTAAAGCAAAAATATGAGAAAGCTTAAAGTTCATTTCAGCTCCCTGGGGAAAGAGAGAAATGTGATGGTAGGTGTTGTTTCAGTGAGTGGGGTTGTAAGGTCTAATGGGTTACAAGATAATAATGAGGGATATGGAATGGGGTGAGGCGCAGTGAAATAAAAGGGGGTGACCGTTAGCTAATTTCGCATGCAAATAATGTACTCTGCACATAACTACCTAGGTATTACCATTCCATGCCATACTAGATGACCCGTGCACCGCTGGCTGACTTATTATCTGCCCCGTATATTTTTTTTTGGTATGGTATTGTCGGGTGAAGTGCAGGGGACACAGCGTCAAGACAGGTGCGGTACAACATCCGCACTGCTTGGTTGGTTGTTGGAAATGTAGGTAAATAGACGGGGTAGTTCGTTGTTCTCTACCTTGATTTTTCCCCGGATCGTGTCTAGGGAGGGATCTCTGATGATTGCTAGGATCGAGTTACTGGACGAATATTGACAAATTCAAGCTGAGTATGAGATCTTCCATCTAGTTAAATCTAGAAAGCCCTGGGTACATTTCCTTACTCTTGCTCTATGAGTCGTATGATGTCCCGCGTCTTCCGCCATGATGCAAGACTCATCACACATCACTCCGCCCTCCGCCCAAACATCCTTATGTTCTATAGTCTGCTTGGACGCGGTAAATGAGAAGGAGGTGACCTGCGACCAATTCAGCAGGCACAGAGCAGCCCCTGATGTCCAGTACAGGAAGGCAGGCCCTGATATAGACATACTGGAAGGCTCATTCCGCCAGAGCATCCTTTTTTTGTAGTTGACAGAAAAAGGAGTATAGAAAGGCTGCCTGAAAAGAGAGGGTTTCAGCGATTCGCAAGTCCTTAGCACATCAAGGCTTCATGTGCTACAGTATTTTATCTCTTAAAACAAACACCTATGCTACCCTGGCAGGTAAAGTGTCCATATCCTCGGGGTTTGAGCCCTTCTTATTTGCCATCAACACGGACAGCCGCACTTCCCTTCGATCAAAGATGGTTGACTCTGTTGCAGTGAATATCTATTCTGCAACAGCTGGTTTCCTATGCTTATAAAAGGCAACGCATCTTTTCTGCTTCCTATCCTTTTGCTTGTCTTCTTGCTACACTTCGCGATACCTTGGACACACGATAACTCTCACTCTCCCACTCGACTTGAGCCCTACTCAATCGAATACCTATTCCCGGATTAAATATCGCACGTCCATCTTCGTCTTCATTGCCCTCGCTGCCACTACTATCATCATCGTCATCAGTGGCATCATCATCCCATCACCATTACCAACGCCATCAGTCATCAATCATCAAAACAAATCCATCGACACCATCACCATGTGCAAACTACTCAGATACTTCTACACATGCGGCCATTTCTCCCACGAAAAAAATTAATTATTGCGGCAAATGCCGCTACAACTCACCCTGCCCTAATCCAAAACCAAAGAAAATGAAGTGTGTAAGCAAATGTGCTAGTTGCCAACTTGCGAGACCATCTCGCAGGTAGGCGGGTTTTCAGCTACACGAAGGATCACTATTTGCGGAATCATGAACGTGGCAAAGCTTTTTGAGGCTCTCTGCTGATTATGCAGTCAGTCATGCTACAGTTGGTAGACATTTGACTGAAAGTACAATTTTCAGCTTTCTGTCCCCTTCTATTTTCCAGAACGGTCATTATTCAATCATGACTGCCATAACATACACAAATTGTTTCACCAGCCCACTTCTCTTTATATGACGTATAAAGGAATTGTTACTGCGCTTGTCTACTTGTGATTTTATTTCAGACTGCTTTTCTTTTTGGGTGTTTGTTTATGATATGGTATGTAGAGTGGTCCTGCTTGATATATATATTTAATATATAAGGCTTATTTTCTTGCTTGATTTGTCAGTGGACTTTGCTCCTAGGCAGCTTCTCCTATCTTTTATCAATTAATTTGACGTCTACCCTTCGTCTTGCTTGAAAACCAACTATATTTGAGTACCTTTGACAAGCGGTAAATGCCCCCTCCGTTTCTCTCTTTTCAATCGGCAACTGTTATCCCTCTTCAATCAAAGTTTTACATATGTTACTGTTCGCGGAGATTCATGATGTCAGAGATGTTCTCGGAGGAGAACCTTTCTCTGTTTAGAGCAAAGCAAAATACTACAAAATCGTAGTAGTTTTCATATCTATCTCGCATCATATGTCAAATTGACAAATCGCATACAGCTTCCTCGGCTATGCATAAACACGGCAAACATTTGTGCTAGTTGCCAATCCTCTCTGCGCAGTTCAGGGGCTGTTAAAGATAGTAGCCAAGCAACTTCGTCGATTGAATTTTATGATGTTTAGCAATTTGGTTGCTGTTTACCTACTTATTATAAATGGCATCTCTTAGATTTCGGGTTGGGTTGCTTCTTTTCAAGACGCGCAGAGCGGCTGCTTTCTTTAGCTGTCCTTATCAAACTTACTATTCAGCTGGTGCACTTGTTTGAGATGTTTCCCTTTATCATTTCTAACCATTGCAGAAAAGCTTGCATCGACCTTCAGAAGCAAATGATTTTCAAGGACTCATTTTTGGTGCTATAAAAGCAGGGCTTTTCTCTTTTCTCTTTTTCTAGACTAAAACATCTGCTATCTTCCTGCACTCTTCGTGATACTCACATTCTCTTTATCAAGAACATCTCCCTACTCTATCTCTCATTACTTTTCAAAATAACACCCTCGTTCTATTCGAAGACCTCCAGCGAATAAACGTTCAGTTTCGCTTAACAAAATCATTCCTCACAATCATCAACATGTGCTGGCAAGTCTATTATTTCTACCGATGCGGTCATTACTCTCACGCCATAACTCAACTCTGTGTGAGATCTACGCCTTTCAAATACTGCAGTCATCCCATACCAATCAGTGGAACTTTGCCACAGACTTGCTTCAGATGTCCAGACTAGAGAACAAGGGATCAGTCGTGAAAAGAAGAGAACGGGGAGTTACGGGTTGAATCTGTATGTATTTGTGTGTGAGGAAAGTTCTCCTGAGGATGAGACGTTTAACCCTGGCCCAAGGTCTACGTTGACATGCCTGAATGGTTTGTTTTTTTCAGGAACCGCATGTTTAGGGGTTCACCTTGTTATGTGTTTTTGTAGACATGTTTTTGAAGAGCTCTCCATCTTCGGCTCTTGATTTTATGCGGTTTTGTATTGGTTCCTTTTTACTAAGTGTTGAGATTGACAAATCTTTCTGATTTCAATTTTTTTTTTCCCTTTCCCCCAAGACGCAACGATTTCATTCAACCTTTCCATATCAAATTCGTTTGGTCCCTTGATACCTTGATAACTCCCGTTTTCTTCGGGTATAATACGCATACGCTTCTAGGTCCATTTTTAGGACTAGGCGTAATGTCTCCAGAACGGATTCTGCCGTTGATATTGAAGCAGATCGCTATAATATGGCTGTATATTCCTGCTTATATGCAGATATCAAACAATATAAGTTCCGTACAACTTCCTTACAGGCAAAGGTGAATACCGCATTCAAGGGCATTGAATATCCGGGAAATTTTGCCTTTAAAAAGGCGTGCATTTCTTCTTTTTCTTCTGCCTCTTTTTTCTTCTGCAACCTTTTTCTTGCCGAATGCTTATCTGCCCAGAACACACTCCATTCTTCAACAACCATATCCGAACCAAAAAGCATCTTCTTTGTGTGTAGGTTCTTACCGGATTGCCAAACCATAAACACACCCTACTCTGTACACGAACAGAACCCCGGCCACGCAACACAGCACAATAGAAATCTTTGTCTCAACTCAAGCTTCGTTCTGCCCGACTACCAAGTCACTGCTGCCCAGAGTCATAATCGCCATGTGTGCCAGAGCGCAGGTGTTTTACAAATGCTGCAGGGCTTACTCACATACCGTGACCAGAAAGTGTTTAAAGAAGCGTCTTGGCCTTTGTCCAGGGGATACTTTAGAAAAGGATGAGTTTCGGGACGACAAATGTAGCAAGTGTCAGAAGGGTTAGGATAAGGCTCTTTATGCAGGATGGCTAATGAGTATATCCCTTGATATACCTGCACATTCATATTTCCAGATGTTGAATTCAGGAGTGGTCCGCGGGAGGCAAGACGGCTTGTTCCGTTGAGGATGAAGTCAATCCACTACGGACACTACGGAAGCGGTTTTTTTTTTTTTTTTTTTTTTTTTTTTTTTTTTTGCTCTCTTTTTACTCTATTGAGAATGAACCCCGTAAT
>PDNB01000362.1:0-12284 GCA_002573585.1 Helicocarpus griseus UAMH5409 | reverse complement strand
TCGCTGGTTTTTTTTTTTTTTTTTTTTTTTTTTTTTTTTTTGCTCCGCTATAGCTTCGGTGTTCTGGATCACCTAGGCTGTGGGAACATGGCGTGATCTTGCCTTGATGTATCTTACGAAACGAAGAAAACGGTGTCAGGGGGTATGGGGAGGGACTGAATCAATCCCTAATGAGTTGTATGAATATCTCTCGCGGCTCACGTCATACCACTCTATAGGAGCTCCGTCTACGGTACCTAGGTAAATAGGTATAATATTTCCGGTGGGTGTCGATGCTTTTGCTCCCTTCCGTTTTTACTTTCCTTCTCTTTCGCTCCGACATAACGATAAGAGTCAATCTGCCTATCAAAAGCACAGCGGCTTGCGTTTTCTCAAATTGGTTCTATTCGCATATCATTCCTTCCTCTGCACTTTGTTCACCCACCGTTTGGACTGCGGATCGTTGGAACACTCCCCTATATAGTCTTGAAAAACCATACCAGTTCCCTCAGCCGGCCAGCAACGGCTACCATCAAAATGCCTTTCCAAAAGAAACAACTAATCGTCAATGCCTTTGCCATGCAAGCCCCGAGCCACCTGAATCCAGGCCTCCATCGCTACCCCGGCGACAAAGGCAAAGACTACACAGACATAAAGCACTGGATCGCACTTGCGCAAAAGCTCGAAGCCGCAAAGTTCCACGCCATCTTCTTCGCCGATGTCCTAGGAGGCTACGACGTCTACAAGGGGCCCGCCAACCTGGAACCCACCATCCCCGCCGGCGCACAATTCCCCATCAATGACCCGCTGTACAGCGTGTCCGCCATGGCGGCTGCAACGGAAAGTATTGGATTTGGCATTACGGCGTCGACGACGTATGAAGCGCCGTATGCGATGGCGCGGCGGTTCTCGACAGTGGACCATCTAAGTCGGGGACGGGTTGGGTGGAATATTGTCACCTCGTACCTAGACTCCGCGGCACGAAATTTCGGGTTAAACACGCAGATCGAGCATGATGAGCGCTATCGGATTGCCGATGAGTATCTGCACGTTACTTATAAGCTGTGGGAGGGCTCGTGGCAGGACGGGGCGGTGAAGAAGAACCAGGATGGCTATGCGGATCCAAAGGCTGTCAGACAAATTGACCATGTTGGGAAGTACTTTCAGGTGCCTGGGCCGCATCTGACGGAGCCCTCGCCGCAACGGACGCCGTTTATCTTGCAGGCCGGCACGTCGTCGGCGGGCAAGGCGTTTGCGGCCAAGCATGCCGAGGCTATCTTTCTCAATGGGCAGAAGCCGGAGCTCGTGGCGCCGTCTGTTGAATCGATTCGGAAACAGGCTGCGGAGTTTGGGCGGAATCCTTCTGATATCAAAATTATCGCTGGTTTGCTTGTCGTTATCGCGGAGACAGATGAGGCTGCGCGGGCCAAGTTCGAAGACCTGGCCAAGTACGGGGACCGGGATGGCGCACTTGCTCTGTTTGGTGGCTGGTCTGGTTTTGACCTGAGTACCTATGGTGAAGATGAGGACTTCCGCTTCGTAGGGCATCCCGCGGTGAGAAGCATGGTGAATCACTGGGCTAGCACGGTCCCGGGCACGGAGGGCACGAAGTGGAATAGAAAAACCATTTCTGAGTATCTGATTGTTGGCGGAAATGGCACGAAGATCATCGGTAGCCCGAAAACGGTCGCGGACGAATTGGAGCGGTGGGTTGAGGTTGCTGATGTTGATGGGTTCAATTTCAGCTATGCGACTATTCCGGGCACTTTTGATGATATCATTGAGTTTTTGTTGCCTGAGTTGCGGCGACGGGGAATCTTTTGGGAGGATTATGCGGTTAAGGGAGGGACACTAAGAGAGAATATGTATGGACAGGCGGGCCAGAATAGACTGAGGGGGACGCATCCAGGTGCCCAGTATTTTTGGAAAGAGGGAGAAGAGGTTCCCCAATATGCGCGAGCAGAAAATGGACAGACAAATGGAAGTGAAAGATGACGCTGCGTGACGTTAGACACGAGGAATCGTCTAGCATGAGACCGAAGGACATTATAAAATGGCTCATCTATGTTAACGATAGCTTCAAGTTGCAATCCAAAAAATATATATAGTGCTCAGAGGAAACCAATAAAAGCAAAACTCGAAATTGTACTTGCTCGTCACAAGATACTTCCTAGACATCCCACCAACCCTCATGATAAGACCTCAAATCGATACTCTCAGGTATTGTCAAATACGGTGTCAAATCCGAATCTTCACGTAACTCTTTCATCGTCCATCCGTTTCCAAAGTATGCAAACCTATTTCCACTCTTCGTCCGATAAGTGTATTCCCAATCCTCCCACCTGGGATCACGTCGCACGATGTTCAGGTGGCTTGCGCTCCCCGGGAACAGCCCATGAATCCGTCCACCCGGCTTGCCGCCATTATACCAGGAACTGCAGTTCTTATTTTCAGAGGACGAGTCGTCGTTCGCGGTCCAGACGGTTCGCGGATAGAATTTGTCGCTATATTCGACAAAGTCGTCAGTGGCTTCCTTGGACGGAGCCATCGATTTGATACCTTGGCTACGGATTTTCCGTAGCACTTTTGCCACGTATGTTACTTGGTTCTCGAAGACATTGGGTACGGTGCCACTATGGCCTGTAGCGGCTGGCCCGCCTAGCCAAAATGCATTAGGGAATCCGGGCGTTGCGATGCCGAGGTACGAATAGGGAAAGCCAAAGTACCCATCGGGCTTCCAGGCGTCCTTGAGATCAATCCCATCCGACACCACAGGGAATGGCGGCGCGAAGTCTACATTGGCTCCAGTAGCACAGATAACAGCGTCTACTTCTCTTTCAATCCCATCGACAGTGACAATACCCTTCTTTGTGAAGCGTTCGATGTGCGTCTGGATGTAATCCACATTGTCCTTGCTTAACGCCTCAAGGTAACCTGGGCCTGGAGTAGGCCGTCTGCAATTAGGCGGAAAGTCTGGGATAATCTTGTCGGCTAACTCCGGCTTTTTAGCAACATAACTAAGCATCAATTGCGTCCATATCTTTCTTAAGTCTTTGTTCTCCAGTGAATCCTTGAATATCGCTCCGAATCGTCTGAAGTATTTTTGTTCAACGCTCTTGCGGTATTCCAGGTAGACTTTCGGATCTTTGAACGACTCCAGCTGCTCTGAAGTGAATCTTTTGGGCTCCAATGTGCGAACTGTGCCTGATCCGAAGGAGTCGGCGATCCAAGTCCTATTTCGTGCATAATGGTCTACGTGCGTAGCGGTCCGTTGTAGAAAAGGAAGGACTTGTAAACCAGATGCTCCGTTTCCAATCAGAGCCACTCGCTTCCCCCGAGCATCAAACGTTGAATCCCAGTTGGATGAGTGGAATATTTGCCCTTTGTAATCATCGATGCCTTCAGATGAAGGAAGCTTCCAAGCGTTGAAATGTCCGATTGCGGTGATCAAAACGTCCACCTTGTCGACGTATTTCTTTGAAAGGTCAATTACATCCAATTATAGAAAGTTAGGATTCACTTACCTTCGGCGTGTCTCCCAAATCTTCAATGGTGATTCTCCATTTTGCTTCTTCAGGTATCCATTCCGTCTTTTCAATTCTCTGCTTCAGCCGAAGATACTTGTAGACATCATATTTTCGAGCAATATGCTGCCAATACTCTCGTATCTCATGCCCCTGAGCAAACTCCTCCGTCCACTGAATATTTGGAGAAAATGTCGACTGGTACACGTGGGCTGGAATATCACATCTCACGCCAGGATATGTGTTTTCGAACCTGAATTTAGATAAGCTACCGAACGCTGTTGACATGTAGAAGGGCACAAGCTGATGCTCACCATGTCCCACCCTAGAATGCATATGTTAATTTGTCCGCTTGGCTAAGGTTTACAGAGCTCGTAACACATACCACGTCTGAGTTCTTCTCATATATCCGAAGGTCGAGACCAGGAACTTTTGGTGGAAGCAAGACTCCCGCTAAGATCCCCGCCATTCCGGCTCCTACCACCCCTACGGATATGTCTCCGACTTCATCGATAGGACGCTCCTCTATTTCAAACGGCGTCTTCTCGTTGAATACTTGGTTTGATTCTAGAGTTATCCCGTTGACACCATCCAATATTTTGTTTTTCAATTCAGAATCACCCGAGGCCGGAAGTATCCCATTCGCGGATTTGTCCTGCGGAGCTGAAGCAAGGGTGATATCAACCCTATCGACTGATGTTTCCACCACCATTCTGAAAGGAAACAATCGGCTGAAACAGATCTAACAGAAAATCAACCCACTTGACAAGCTCTGCAATCACATGTGAGGAAGCACTGCTTGTTTATTGGTAAAAAGAGCGGTTAAAAAAGATACAACAGCCCAGACTCTGTAGACCCTAGCAAGAAATCCAATACATAAGCAAGTATTGAATTGGCTAGATGCAAAGCTCTCGGACAGGTACTGACTGATTCTAAAAAGAGAGATGAACGGCTTGTATATAACAATATGCGTGTGTCCATTGCACGCCATGGAGCCTCGAAAAAACGTGACCTGAGGCACCTGGGCAATATTGCCAAACAGAACGGCGCCTCATGATGGTGCCGGGTAAATACCGCGTAAGTATTTGCTCCAATTCTGAATGGAAATCGATTCAGATAATACAGAAAGCTCAGCAGTGGAGTCTGATCAATGCGGGACTAGGGACGATTTTGCTGGGAAAGAATGATATCTGCAGTCTTCGCGCTAGCATACTAGCATTTTGCATCATCACCATTAAAATGGTGCAAGTACTTTTCCTTGTCCCAGAATGTATCGGTATGATGTTTTTGAAACGGTTCCCACTTAGACTGCAGCATGAGTACAAAACTGTCCTTGACGATAATACCGTTCAAGTACTCCGGAGCACTGCATCGTTCCGGCAGGGACTGGAGGCCGAGTTGGGGATTCGACGGGACTGCATTCCACTGCATCCGTATCAGCCAATTAGTCATGCACCTCTTATCTGGCAATAAACTTAATCAACGTTTATCATAGAACCATTTTGTATATCCCCTGCAAGTGCTCTGCTCAGTATTGGGATGCTGGGAAATGGAAGTTGGAAAGGGGAAGTCAACCTCGGGTTTATATAGAGTCACGTGAATTGTTTAAACGTCACGTGGTTATGTCACAAGATATCAACCTCGCCGCCTCCTGTCTCCAACGGCTGGATGTGATGAATTAAATTTGTATCCTATCGCTAAATCCAATATTTTAATGCCAATCATATTGGTTGCGGGCTACTAGATGACTATATAGTCAGTTAGGAGTGTCTCTATGTTCAGGTACACTTTATGTCCTTCATCGTTTTCACTTTGACCGGTTAAGAACCGAACACTGATAAAACTTTAAGGCACGAATTCCTGAAATGCGGGTTTTTCACGCCAAAAAAAAAATTATAAAATGACAAGTCAAAAGTTGAGAAGCAGGTCTGAAAACATTTAAAATTTTGCTGGTGCCCTTGGAATGGCTCCAAAGACCGTATGTGCCTTAAAGCAGCATCCTCTCGCAGATATCTTGTCGCCCTAGGAATCAATGCTAACTTGGCCTAGACCCCGGCAAGACATAATAACTCCTTGGGCCAAACTGCTTTATCTGAGAGGAATGTATCAAGCTCACGGCCTCCACGCTTTGTCTTTGGCTCCAACGCTCCATCAAGCTCTGCATCTCAATTTGCAGCGACTCCGCGTTTTCGCTTCTCTCACAAGGGCGACAACGTCTCTGATGTTGACATCGATGTGAGCGATGCGGCTCCTTCATCTTCAGCTATTACCGAGGGTAATGGATGGTTAGGAGATTCCGAGCATGCACGGCCCACGAGAGACGTGGTCCAGGATTCCAACAGCGATGAAGAAGAGCTCCTATTCCCGGACGAGACAACATCCTCCTCACTGGGAAAACATTCCGGGGACGAGAATCCTCCAAGAGGCTTGGACGTTGACGCCGAAATGGGTGGCATATTTCCTCCAACGTCTGAGAGTCGAATGGCAAAACGTCGAAGGATATCGTTGCCTCCCCCCAAAGATGCAAATAGAGATTCAATATCCTCGTGCTCCTCTCCCTCTCCCTCTCCATCCCCATCGTCACCCAAATTGGCCGCCTCCCCCGTGTCTCCAGCTACACCAGCACGTCAGTTGGCTGTTTCCGAGCCATCTACCCCCTTACCCCCGCCCAACACAGCTTTTAAACGCCCAACATCATCCTCCATGAAGCATCCGCGCTTCCTTTTACATAACACATCTATCACCCCATCACAGGCACAACCGGTTGGCGCACCCACCCCGACCCAGCGCCGACAGCCACATTTCATCCTCCCATCCACACCCTCCAGACCGCCAGAACCAATTGGAAACCAGTCAACCACAAACCAGGCATTCGCCATCCCCGGCCGCCCTGGCCGCGCCACTGCTAACGCACCGAACTGTATACCGGGTGGCATGGCCGCCTCAGTCCGCAGCTGGCTCCTCGAAGCCGAAGCAATAAAGCATGCTTCCCAATTTAGTAGCACACAGGGGCCTGAGGCATCCGCAGCGACCCAACCGCCGCTTTCGGGGCGCGCATATAACTATTACCTCATAGCGGAAGTTGCCGACGCCTGCTTTCAGACACCTGGAAACAATGGGCATAATACACATGCACCCGGTCACCCTGCGCCTGCCACATTGATTACTACCACAACCACAAGTGCCCCTCATTCTACGTCTTCGGGTAGCAATACCATCCAAAGCCAGTGTCGCAAAATCCTGCTCTTTGGAGGCCCGTTATCCACTCCATCGCGAGCCCACAGTCGCAAGACGTCAGATTCACGAGTTGGCAATCGACGCCAGAGTGCATCGACGTCGGCCTCGGTCTATACAGTGAAAAGAGGGGACCGGATAGGCATACGGCGGGGACTTGTGTGGGAAATGGAAATTGAAGAATTTGGGAGGACAGGTGGGAGAGATCTGGGAGCAAGTGAGCGTGCGGCTGAAACCGATGGAGGAAACAGTGAAGACGTAAAATTAGAGAAATGGACTGTTGGTGTTGAGTGGGACATAATAGAATTGGGTCTTGGGTGAGAACAGGCGTCTACCTGACAAGTCGGAATTGTGCTTTCTTAATAATCTTCGCGATATCCCACGCGTCCCGCAGAATATGGGAAGCCAGAGAAAGGGTCAGCAGAAAAATCTAGTTTTATAGGGAAAACAATTCAGACCCTATAAACTCCAAGAATGCACCCATTTCGCGCCCTTAAACGAACAAAGATTGCGCCATTTACAAGATACATCACATAAATCCAGCCCAAAAGCAAAGCGCCCGCAAACCAAAACCTTAAAAATCCAACAAAAGCATCTTCCCAACTGAAAAACCCCTTATTCCCACTCTCCACCCCCAAGCAACCCCCCCAAAACCCCACTTCCACTTCCACTCCCTCCTCCCCTCCCAAGCCCCTGCTGACTCTGACTACCCCTCCCCCCTCTCCTCAGTTCCCACTCCCGCTGCCTCTCCCTTGCCGCAGCATAATAATTAACAGCGCCAGCTCCCTTCCCACTCTTTACAATGGTCCCCGCAAAACTCCCTCCCGCAACCACACTCATCCCCTTCGACCCGGTTATCGAAGTGGAAGACGTACTCGAAGCATTCGACAACCCACTCGTCACACGTCGAATAAGAGGCGGCGGTCGCTTGAACAGTAGTGTGCTGTCGTTGGAAAAGAAGGCTTGGCGGGTAGATCCTGAGGTTGTGCTGGTGGTGGTGGTGGCGGCGTTTGAGGATGCCTGACGGCGGAGGGAGAGGCGGTCGACGACTTTGCCGCGCGGACGACGGCGGGGGTTGGTGTGTGTTGTTGTACCCGCGGCAGTACCGGTGCGGTTTGCAAAGTGGTTTTCTAGGTCATCGTCGTGCATCTCGTCGCGGGACTCGCGGCGGTGGGAAGTGTCTTCCTCATCGGAGAGTAGGATATCTTCGTTGAAAGACTCGGAAGAATTCGACTCGTCGCCATCGAGCAGGAAGGAGACTGACTCGCGAATCTCGGCGAGCGTGGTTGGTTTCTTCGATGCTGGTACGCGACGCAGGTTCGGTGGTGGACGGTTGAGGGCATCGGAGCCGGAGTGGTCGAGTGGTCGCTTGCGCTTGTTATTGTTGTTGTTCATAGAAGTATTATTACTCGCCGCGGAACCGTCCTGAGCCCCTTCTTTTGAAGCGGGATCCTGCGCCGGGCTATCCAGCGAACTGCTCGTATCCCCACCCTCTAAATACTCCATCATGGATGCATTATTATCAACGTCCCTATCCTCAATAGAACGTAGAAAAGCGGATTTCTTCGGGTCCTCGGCGATCTGCCCAATTTTCTCATCAGCCAGCAGCGCTTTGCGCATTTTGGCGAATTCCCTTCTCTTCGCACGGCGACGCGCGGCAAGTCGTTCATCGTCTGAGTCCGAGAGATCCAAATCATCACCGGCTCCGCGTCGACGTCGAAGCGCGCCAGTGGTAATGTCCCTCATCAACTTGTTGACTTGTTGCTCGTCTTGCTGCCGCATGTGGTTTCTGTATATTGTAAACATCAATTAGCTTTCACTTCAAATCAACATGAAAAGAACACTGTAAAACATACGCATTCATAGCCGCCAACTGCTTCTCATCAACAACCTCTCTCGAATCATCGTTAATCATACTGAGGTCAATCTCATCCTCCTCGCCAGCACTCTCATCACTGGCTCCTCCCAGCCCTGCATACTCATCCTCAGACTCCTCAGCAGCTTCATCAACAATCTCCCGCGCCTTGCTCTTATCTTTATCGAACGGCGTCTGCGCACTCTTCTTCGAGTTCTTCCGCATAACATCAAAGGCACTAGCCTTGACCAAAAATCCATTGTCGTCCTCATCATCCTCATCAACATCCGAAAGCTCTGCAACGGGCCCACGCCGAAGTATCCGCCTACCAGCCCGCCTCACTATGGGCGACTGATCATCGCCAATCGGCACCGTATCAACAGTAGAGGCGGGAGCATCATTGAATCGCCTCCCTTGGTCGAAGGGAGAATACACGAAGCCAGCATCCTGCGTTGGTTCTGGCGCTTGAGAGTACGACGCAACTGTTCTAGCTGCAGGGGACTCCGAGACGCGGTCTTCAGTAGCGCGCGGGTAGCTTGCAAATTTATCCAGCGGGACTGAATCTTGCCCCTGACTGTCACGAACAATCTCTTGAGAGTCGCGCTCGAGGAGCTCATCGACGGGTCGCTCAGTATCTGGCATCCGGCGAAGCATGGCGAGGGAGTCGTCTTCGTCATCCTG
Source organism: Helicocarpus griseus UAMH5409 (assembly GCA_002573585.1). Lineage (NCBI taxonomy): Eukaryota > Fungi > Ascomycota > Eurotiomycetes > Onygenales > Ajellomycetaceae > Helicocarpus > Helicocarpus griseus. The sequence goes on along the minus strand of PDNB01000362.1, from coordinate 3,011 downwards.
GCTGTCTGCAAATGTGGCCCTAAAGGCCTGAGTGAGGCCCATTAGTGGTGTACGTGCCGCTCCGAAATTTGGGAAAAGAGGCTGGGATTGCGAGCGGACCGGTGTTTCTTGTGGCTTCGGGGTTTGTGGGGTATCTTCATCTTCATCCTCGTCGTCGCTGATGATTCGTTTTCGGCTCCTTCGTGGCACGTTTTCGGCTGTTCCTTTCACCTGGTGTTCCTCTTCCTCGCTTTGTTCATCCTCCTCACTCTGTTCATCTTCCGAATCCTCTGCTTCGTCCGCCTCGTCATGGACAAATTGTCCAGTAGGTTCACCACCTTCCCCTTGCTGTCCATCCCCTTCCTCCAACTCCTCATCTTCTTCTTCACTTCCAACATCACCTTCCTCTTCTTCCTCGTCCTCTACCTCCTCATCAGATCCAGAAGCAACCCCCTCATCCTCTCCATTATAATCTCCATCCTCACTATCATCCATATCAACCGCATTCTCCCCCTCTCCCTCCTTCCCCTTCCCCTTCCTCTCCCTCCTCGCAATCTCCGCCGCCTCCGCCCTCGCCTTCTCCAACAAATCCTCAACCTCATCATGAACCTTCATACGCTCCTCCGGCGTCTCAATAACAATTCCCTTAGCCCTCAACTCCCGAATCTTCTCTTCCCGCTCTCTCAACGCCTGCATCCTCGCCTGCCTGAACAGACTATCATCAAGTTCATTACGCGTCATGGACTTCTTCTTATGACGTGTCGGCGACGTAAGCTGTGCCAGGGTGCGCAGTTTCAACAGCATGGTGGACGATGACTGATTATGGCGTATCGGGAGATTTTCAAACACGGCTATTCGCCGTGTCTTTGCTGGGGAGGTGATGATCTCCAGGTCGGAATCGGATTCGTCTTGTTGATTCTGCGCTATTGAGAGGCGGGAAAGGTGGACGCGGACGGGACGCGGTTCTTTCTTCTGAGTCACGGTTGCTGGGGGTACGGAGGGTTCTGTTTTCTGCTCAATTGGAGGATTTGCTGGCGCTTCTTGGGCGGCCCGCAAGGTGCCAGCGATTATATCCTCCATCGAGGGGAGATGAAGGTCGTCGTCATCATCATTCGCGACGCTAATCTCCTTCTCTGCCTCCGTGGCAGCTGTAGCAGCAGGCTTATCATTCGGCTCCGGCTCCCGCATTGGTGAAGTAGGTGGTGTGCTATGCCTATGCTGCTGCTCCTCATGATCTGACGACGGTACAGAGCTAGCTGCTATGGCCGAGCTCTTGCTATTAAATTTGGCCAAAAAGCTGTCCATGGTAATCTTTTTCTTCGTCGTAGCCTGGTGCGCCAGCTGCATATTTCGACTGATACGTTGCGTCTCGCGATTCATCTCCAGCATAGCCTTCTTGCTCGCTTTACGAGCTGACGGACGGGAATGCTGTGTTAATTTCTTGTCCGTCTCGGAGTCATCAGCATCATCACTGAGCCGATCAGAACTTAACATCTCCTCCAACTCGCTGGATCGTTGTAAGCGTGCCGCTTTTTTCCCTGCTTCGGCCTGTTCGCGGGCTTCCCGTTCCTTTCGCTTCTTCTCAACCAAAGACATGAGACGGTCATGAGATCCAGCTGTTAGCCCATCATTATTATGCTCGTCGTCATCGCCATCGTCTGCTTCCACGACGTCCCGTATTGCAGTACGCCTGTGTTTCCCACTAGGAGACTCCTGGGGAACAAACAGCGGTGAATGCGACCGATTAGAAGCTCCTGATGGCGATTTGCGCGCCCGACTCAGTCCTATCCCGTGTAATTTCCGTCTAGTAGTCCGAACATCACCGTCGTCATCCGTATCCATTGCACTCCGTGGAGCATCATTATCATTACTCTTATCCTGGGATGCCTTAGGCACAAACAGGGTCGAAAACGAACGGCGCGACGTAAATTCTCTAGCAGGAGATCTTCTTCGTCCAGCCATCGTCACATCCTCATCCCCATCATCGTCCTCATGCGCATCCTCGTTCCCTCCGTTTTGCGCGATCCCTCCACTCTGCTCTACCTCCTCCGTCTGCGCCTGCTTCCCATCCTCAATCCTACCACCCCCCAGCATCCTCGCTGCCATCCTCCCCCTAGGCTGTACAGGGCCCTCGTCTTCCTCTTCACTACCATCATCATCATCGTCATTCGACAATAATCCGTTATTTCTCCCCCCGCTTTCACCCCCCGGAGCCCGCGCCGAGTTTGAAAACGCCATGAACAACGGCCTAGCCACCGGCCTAGATTCCTTGCCGGTGTTTTCATTTCCATTATTCCCATGAACGTGATCGTTCCCTTTCGTAGCCGCAATTGTAGTAGTCGTGTTCTCCCCCTCAGAATCCGAATCATAAGCCGCCATAATGGCCCGTATCTTCGCGCCGGGCGTCATGATAGCGGGTGAGTCGCCTCCTCCTTCACCCACTAGTGAGGCATCGCGGTCTGGCGTTCTCGAGGCTCGCGTCGAGCGCTCGGGGGTATTCGTGTCTATATCCATACTATCCATAGAATCCATGTGTTCTCGTACGGTAACAACAAGACGCGTAAAGTGCTGAAATTGGTTAAGGTGTAGATCGTGACATTGGAATTATAGGCAAAGTGGGGTATCGAATATATTCCGCAAGTGAGAGATATCGTTATTATAGTTGATGTCGTAGGTAAAAGGTTGCTGTTGTTTGGGTGTTTGTTCAATTCGCCAGAGTAGATGCGGCGTCGGACTGGCGCGATTCGTGGACGCGCTGGGGAAAACGCGCTGCAATGGCGCTAGGCTGAATGCGGTTGGCGTGTTTTTGAGTTGGATCTTATCTTATCTTATATATACAGTGTGGTGACATAAGTTTGAAACCCCCCCGTTGACGCTAGTCCAAAAGTAGTAAAGTATAATCACATTTTATATGACTACCTAGCCCTAATTGGAGATATCCACGCCTGTTCATCTTTCCATTTAATATTTAGTATACCACCCATTTGCTGCCTTCACTGCTGCCACCTGGTTTGGCATTGTTACTACAAGAT
>PDNB01000361.1:0-12322 GCA_002573585.1 Helicocarpus griseus UAMH5409 | reverse complement strand
TGCGGAGAAAAAACAGCGATCGTTGGGTGGAAGCGATCGTTGGGTGGAAGCGATCGTTGGGTGGTGGATTACGTTACCTTTATTTTGCGCTGTTTGCATTTAGAGCATCCCGTGCGCACTTTTTAATGCGCCCTTCTCGGCGCATTTCGTAGGGACTGTGGAGGGTTCGTGATTGATATTGATGTTATTGAGCAAATGTTTCAGAAAATTGATATCCATGATGTTTTCATGCATGGAAAATAAGGTTAACTGGCCTCGCAGCCCCGTTTCGCACTCGGACCGGGTCTGAAGCGGGTCCAAGATGGCCCAGGGGCCAGTATATGCTACGAACCATATAGACTTCGCGAGATACACATGTTGTATAAAAGCTGGGGAACTTCCAAGGACAATTTCTAGTCTCGATTCTACTAAAATATATAATCATTATAGAGTTTCCTACCAAGTCCGTTCATAGAAAATGAAGGCTCTACTCCTTACTCTTCGATAACCGGCTTCGCTTTTGCGTCGCTTGAAGGGCCGATACTATTGACTCGCGAGCCAAAAACGGCCGAGTGCGCAATGGCTGTAAGTGGACCAGTCCAGTTTACTTGAATAAATGTGCGTTTCCAGAAATTGATCCAAGAGCTTATATTTATATAGTGCCAAAATCTGACGCACTATTTCAAGGACCAAGTGTTGCACCCCAACACAGCACCGTACGGCGATTTCAGAACAAATTATTGGGCTGCCCAGCAGCAAGCCCTCGCCCCCGCGTGCGTGTTCAGCCCTGCTGACGCTAGTCAAGTTGCCTACCTGGTTCGGCTGTCGCAGGGCACAAATTGGCCCTTTGCCGTTAAAAGTGGCGGCCACGGCGCCTTTGCCGGACCCTCCAATATTGAGAATGGAATCGCCGTGTCCTTGAAACGGCTGAACGAGATCGCCGTGTCTGATGACTTGAGCCTCGTAGAAATCGGAGTTGGAAACAACTGGATGACCGTGTACGAAAAATTGGAGGAGTACCGCCTCGCCGTCGCTGGAGGTCGCTACCCTTCCGTTGGAGTTGGCGGACTTTCTCTCGGCGGTGGCCAATCTTTCTTTGCGACGACCCAAGGGTTGACCTGTGATAACATCAAGAGTCACGAAATTGTTACAGCTGACGGGCAGATTGTTGAGGCCAACATCTCATCCAGACCTTCACTGGGCTTTGCGTGGCGGAGGAAACAATTTCGGGATCGTGACGAAGATTACAATGGAGACTATCTCCCTAACAGAATGCAAGATGTGGGGAGGAGTTCGAGTCTATACAGAAAACAAGTTTTCTGAGCTCCTCCAAGCGGCTGATAACCTGGGAAATCTGGTCTCCGATGACGGGGCAAAATCGGCTCAAATCATCAACTTTTCCTTCCTCGAGGCTATCAAAATAGCCGCTGCGGTTTTGACACATTCCGACCCCGAACGCCGTCCTGCGGCTATGAGTGAATATCTTTCCATCCCAGCGCTTGCAGACACAACTCGAGTGCGTTCCTTGACAGATATGACTGCGGATCTAGCATCCCTTGAGCGAGCGTTGCCCGGGAGTGATGACTCCATTATCTTAAAAGCTAGGGGAACCGCGACATTTTCTCTCAACACCGATATCTTAGCCTTTGCAAAGGACACATGCTTCGACGAGTTTGACAAGATTGCCGATATCGAGGGTGTCAAGCCGATGTGTGTCTTCCAAATTATCACGAAGGGCCAACTCGAGGCCACCGTCGCAAAGGGCGGCAACGCTATGGGATTGGACCCTGAAGAAGGCCCTCTTTTTTTGCTGAACACGCAAGCTGGATGGACGGAGGACAGCGATAGTGATAGTAGCAGAGTAAAACAAGCTCTTCAATCTGTTATTAAAAGGACAAGTACATATGCCAAGGAACGCGGATGGGGGAAGGAATTCCAGTACATGAATTATGCCGGAGAGTTCCAAGACATCATCGCTGGATACGGGGAGGACAACAAGCGTGAACTGGTCACCATTGCTGATAGGTATGACCCAGAAGCTGTCTTTCAAAGGCTCCAGCCCAATTACTTCAAACTGGTTGGTGCCCCGGTCAATAATAGCTTTTGATGGAATAGCAAGGTCAAATGGCAAGGTTGAAAGGCCTGTGATGAACAAATCAAGCGGACGGCTAATTCTCTGTTATGATGCCTTTATTCAGGAGTCTATCCATACCCCCAAGACATGGATGTATTAGATATGCCTTTTTAGGTATCTGCCAAATTTTATTTCAACTTGTCCCCTTGAACCCGCTTGCTCAAAAATAAACAGGAAAATTGTTGTTTTTTAAGAACCATCTGCGGATGGCTTTGTGAGCGTCTCTTCAAGTGGTTGACAGGGAACTCCAGCGCCCCAGCTCTTTGAAGTAAAACGGCTCTTGCCGAATTCGAAATCCTGGAGCTCACCGTCTTTTTGTATTTGCGGGGTAGAAACTGTAAGTTATAGGTGTAAGGAGAGGGGCGGACCCCGGACAAAGCATGTGTAAATGGGACATCTGGAGAAAGACCCGCACCGAAAAGTTCTTGGCCTGGGGCCCTGTATATCCATCCAGTTTACTCCTCAAAGTGGATGATAACGATAAAGCAGCCCGAACAATTCAGTTATTGAATTGGGACTTTATGAAAAGACACTCTTTGCGACAAAAAGTAATACACGTTGGTCAAGGGATGCTGTGATTTCGGGCCGCTCTGATATCACGTGGGGGATTATCATCTCATCCATCCCACCTGGAAATGCCATGTTCTTCGTTTCTTCAGCTTTTCTTCGCTTGTTCTATCGACTTCGAGCCTTTCCGATAGGCGGTTATGAGGAGGAAAGCAACTTATCAACCACAGTGGTATTGCCGAAGGCTGAAGGTGACTTTATCATATCAGCCATGTCTTCTGCCGATGATATCATGACACTGCTAATCATGCAGTCATCCGCACCACCATCATGGCATACATACCGCGGCATTTCAAAGCTCTAGCTCCACCATTTGCTTCGTTTTCTTTGCTCCAAAAAAGGAGAATAATATTATTCCGGACGAAATCGCGAAGCAAAGAAGAGCCAGCCAATTGACACCCCACAAGACAGACCGAAGGATTCCTTCGTTCAAGAACTACTACCCGTGCCTGCGCGCACCAACACGCAGGGTTGGTGCGCGCAGGCATGGGTACTTCCTTCAGGCTTCTTCCAACAGTCTACCCTAAAAAGCAGTCGTTTGACTGCGAACCCAGCCTCCAAGCACGGAGTTCACAGCAAATAAGTTGGACTCAGGAGCAGATCACTTAGCAAACCTGCATGGCGCCGGCGGGAGCGGCTGGTATTAGCTACATAAACTATTGAGCGCTACCCGAGGTTAGCCTAGAACTGTCCAGGTATCTCGCATTATTAACCCCAGACTTTAAGCCTGCCAACCTCAACGTCAGGGTGCCAGCCCTGCTAGCCATGAGCCAATGCGCCGATCGCCTGTTGCAATATGTACGAATGTGGAGGCGGGGCTAAAGAAAAAAGAACGAGTCGCGATGACCGCAGAATCCTCGCAACGTCGAAAGAAATCGATATGTCCGTACGGAGTACTGAGTATCACTTTTCGGTCAAAATTAAACCAACGCCAATGGGGTCGTCGTCGGTTCGGCTTGGCCGGACTTCTTCAGTTCTTCGCACCCTTCTTCTCCTTGTTTGTGAGTTGAGCTGGTTGAAATAGCGATGCCTGGCTCAATAATAAGCGCTCATGCAGTTTGAGCCGGTTCGTCCCTTCGATTTCTCTATCATCCCGCCTCGGTTATACCCCAACCGGCCGTCGAAATGCTACCCAAGCACTTCCAGCACCGGTAGCGGCCATGGGGACCAATGCGCTTGCTCAGTCCTCCCCATACCTGTCGTAGTAGCATACCACCCCACAAGGCTTTGTTGGCCGAGTGGAGGGTGGAGTTCTGAGGAAAGCTGCGCAGCCCTTGCTTGACGTTTGTGAAGTTGTCACGACCCATAGGGGAAAATGTTGGGCCGTGTGGCATTCCCCCTGTGTTGAGAGCTTTGGGCAAAACTATATAACCCATGCTCCCCGCCGGGGAAACGCAAGGCTGGACAACTCGCCATCCCGAGTCAAAGCTTTTCAGGTTCTCTCGCGGTGTTTTATTCCCCGAACATCCGATAAAACATCCGCCGCCTGAACCTTAGCAGTCGATAGTCAAGATGGCGTTGCTACAGACGATAAGTCTTGTTGCGCTTTATCTCTTTGCCGTCGTGCACGGTCTCCCGTCCCAGTTCCTCAACCCTCGTGCCGCCCTCCTTCCAGAGGATGACCCTTTCTATGTCGCACCCGCTGGGTTCGAGGAGACAGCTCCCGGAACAATCTTGAGACATCGCGAAACCCCAGCGAAGATTGCTCAATTCGGTGTTGCTCCCGCCAACCTCGACGGAGCCTACCAGCTCCTGTACCGGACAAGCGATAACTTCGGCAGACCTGCCGCCACAGTAGCCACAGTGCTTATCCCCCATGGAGCCGATTTCGGCAAAGTTCTATCGTATCAGTTTGCTGAGGATGCTGCATCCATCAACTGCGCACCCTCGTACGCGCTGCAAGAAGGTTCGGAAACAGGAGGCCGTGACGGTACTTCAACAACCCATGCCGAGTTTATCCTTGTGATGGCTGCGCTAGAGAATGGATGGGTTGTTACCACTCCCGACTTCCAAGGATATAATGCTGCTTATCTGGCCAACCTTCGCGCAGGCTATTCAACTCTCGACGGCATCCGCGCCACTCTTTCTTCAGTTGACATCACAGGCGTTTCGAAGGACGCCACTGTCGCGATGTGGGGATACTCCGGAGGCAGTCTTGCCAGTGGTTTCGCCGCGGAATTGCAGCCAACTTATGCACCAGAACTTAAGATTGTCGGGGCCGCCCTCGGTGGAACAGTCCCCTACATCAAGACCGCGCTCGCCGCCATCAACAAGGGAGCGATCGCTGGTCTCATCCCCGCCGGTTTCCTCGGGCTCGCACACGAGTATCCCGAGATTCAAACCATCATTGACGAGCAGATCGTCGACCCTGAAAAGCGCAAGGAGTTCTTGATGGCCAATGTTGAGTGCTTCGGTGCCAACAAGCATCGCTTCGAGGGCATAGATGTCTACGAATTCCTCAAAGATGGGGAAGCTGCGCTCAACACCCCCGTCGTTAACCGCATCCTGGACGAAAACTCCATGGGTCACTACACGCCGAAAATCCCCCTTCTCATCTACAAGGCTGAAAAGGATGAGATCAGCTGGGCCAACGACACCACTAAACTTGTCAACGAGTATTGCTACGAAGGCGTCAGTGTCGATTACAGAATAACTGAGACTGGCGACCATTCCGCCGCTGCTATCATTGGTGCACCGGAGGCGTTGCTCTGGCTCGAGGACAGAATCCGCCATATTCCCCAGGAAGGCTGCCACAGCTCGACCAAGTTCCTCCCCTTGGATAGCGCGGAGTCGCTTGGCGTGTTGGGCGAGACCATCTTCAATCTACTTTTCAACCTTTTGCATAAGCCCATCGGCGTTTAATCATTCTTTTCGCTTTTTCATTTTTGAGATAATAAGTCGTGTGGAGTGTGGAAGCCCATATTGGAACGGTGTGCGGCAGGTGTATATAGGTACTCCAAATAATAAATAATAGGCCGCCAAAGCTTGGCTGTATGTACCATAATTTTGACAGATAATCATCTCAGGTACCTGAAGCCTCAAATTTTAGTCCTAAGTTATCTGGTGTCTGGAATGAGTTTGGATTCTGAAGAGTTGTCGTCAAAATTCGATCCGGACGGACGCAGAACAACCACGTGATGTAAACGTCAACCTCACAGCTCGATCAATGTCCCGTCAGCCAGCAGTCCAAAAGCATATTGCAAACTTTTCAGAAAAGAGTCAATGACGGGGACGGATCATTATACGCGCATGACCACCTTTTTTGTTCATATTGTGATGGCAGATGGTCACTCGGACAGTCGAGCCTGGCTCCCCTCGATTGTTCTGTGGAATGCAATATAGTACGCTTTTCTTTCCATGTTATCCATCAGTCACCGCTCGAGGTAGCAGAAGAATGCGACGGAATAGAATGTTTCGACTCCGAAGGATGAGCCCGATCCTACCCCTACGTACCCGTTAGTTCCCTTTCTCCCATCTGTCACGTCCGCTCGTATGGCGCCAGGCTGGCTTGGCCTGGTCGACTTGGATGTATATACCGAGAAAATAAGGTGAACTTCTAAGAGAAGATCATATATTAACATATTTGGCAGGGCTTCCCTTTCACTAGACGCGCTCGGCCATTCAAGAGGCTTGCAAAGATCGCATCAGATGACGGGATCTTAATTAAATTAAGCCTTTTTAAAATGCGTCATCTTAGTCCTGCATCCCTGTTTCTCCATTATTTTTTCTTTTCACAACGCAGAATCTCCCGCCTAGAAGGGCATTTTCCTATTCCGGTACTAAAATAAGGGAAGGAGGGAGAGAACATCCGTGGACAATTGAGATACGGGCGGAACAAAAACGCGAGCAACCGAATATCGAGTTACGTGGACTTTTTGGCAATGCAATATTTAACATTTTCAACGCCATATGCCTTTTGAATATTGCTTGGAATGCAAGCGACTCAACGCCTGAATGCCCTCCCCCCCACCTTCTAATCAAACACGGAACTTTCCCTTTCTTGAGGACAGGGGGCCAAAAAGGCTTGACTGATATCATTTACATTGCTGCGGAGAAAAGAATAGATCGAACCACCAGCAAACACAAAAAGACATGTGGACGACTAGGGTGATGATCCCAGTTGTAATGATTATCCTTTGGATCCGGGACGAAAGAAGGCAAGAAGTTGAGCCCCAAATCCCGAATGCGAACGGGGGGTTACATGAACACTTCTCTCCCGCTCTTGCAAATGCTCTCATGTATAAGTACATTAGAGGATTGCGCCTTGTCCCTGATTTTGGATTAGGTCTCGGTACTTAGGTATGTACGGTACATGCTAGACATGGAGCGCGGATAATCGTCGGGCTAGGTACCGAGATGGGTGCAGGACATCGACAATTCCGTCGGAATCTTGTCGAAGGATGCAGACTACTAGCCTGAAGGAAACATGATTTGCGTTCTCCAAAGATCAGTCCGATGGTGACGGTGAGGAGGTGTTCCAGTCAGCTACATCAGATGTGGTACGGCTCCAGGGCTAGAACCCCGGGGCCGGGGGGGGGGGGGTTCCAAAGAAACAAAAAACCTTCGTACTCTGCAGTAACGCAGCTTATATTAAGCGTGGCAAATAATCGTATTTGAGACTGTGCAAACAGAAGAAAAAAGCAGAAGAAGAAGAAGAAGCATTTGCTAAGGCGGACGGACGCAGGGATCTCTTGATTATACCTCCGACTTTGTTTATTAGATGGAATATGGACAATCCTATTCCACAGCCTTCCATCTAAGAGAAGAATGACCCCATAACGGAAGGTAAATAAACGAAAAACCCGGCCCGGCCCTTCCAATTCCTTCCATTCAAAGCCCCATCATTCATGATGGCGATAATGGCGTTTCAGGGCCCTGCTCCATGGTTACCAGGGTAAACCCGATATTGCCATGAGTCCATGACTGGCAAGTTTGCGACCTGGCGGATGGAGGACAGATTGTCTATCATGCAGCCCGAAAGCCACGGCAATTGCATACCCTTCATGACAATAGCTTTGTAATTCTCTTTTCCTTTGCGGTTCGGTAGGATCGTTCCAACATGCCGTCTGGCGTTCTGATCAATATATTCAATCATCCATGGATGGAATGGATGGACATAAGGTCACATGATCAACAGAGAAATCCATGGAGTCGTACTCCGTATCCATCCACATGTTACTCGTAGTAGCCCCGCATCGTGGTAATACCTACTGCGTAGTTCTAACCAGTTCTTGTTTCTCTCCGAGACATGAGTAGGAATCTTCACAGAATCCTGAAGAAGTACGAAGCCATTTTGAGAGTCTGGAATAATACGCAGCGTAATAAATAAAATAGCCAGATACTCCAGCCTGGCATTACGTGACACGAGATGAAAAGTTTGTGTGTTTAGCTCGTTTCAGGGCTCCAAGAACAGGTTCGCTCGCAGCCACTGAGAAACGGCCATGCGGCGGCTGCGAGACAGTTCCACGGCTAGTTATCGTCGCTGCTCAAGTCGCGGCTCGCTGATAGGCTCGTGGTCACTGATGCCCATTCTGCTCTTCTAGTGAGCTCTGTCGAATTCATCCATTGACATTCTCAATCCCCACCAATGTCAGCCACGACTTGTTCCTTCAATTCTTAGGTGGCAGCCAGTTTAAATGAGGTTTGTTGACAATAACCTGTGGCTGTCACACCTGCAAGGCGTCGCCAATTAATAATGTGAGTTATTGCTGTATTGTATCAAAAACCCACCTGGGCGTTGGAATCTGACCTGTGAGTGTGCAGTGTGTTGACTGATAATTTAATGCAGAATAATAAATAAATAAATAATAGGCTGACTGGCTCTGGCAAATTGGGAGTCGCAGCTGTGCCATGCTGGGCAATGCCCTAAAAACACGGAACTGGGAGAAAAGCCCCAGAAAAACACTCTAGCTCAATATCGTTGGCCGATGGCGAAGCTGGCTGCAAGCGAATAAGCGGACAGAAACTCAGATTCGAATTACCCCCTGGGCCCCTGCCCCTCTCCAGTCTCCCCTGTTCTGGTTTGGAGGCGATCCTTCTCCAAGGCTTGGGCTGCCAGACTGCTGACTGTGACTGACTGACTGACTGACTCCTTCACCACCTGAATAATCAATCATCCCATCCTTTTGCATCAGATTCTCTCTTTTTTTACCTTTTGTCCCGCAGCCATCACACTCTTTTGGCCTGGCTGTTACGGCTTGACATCCCGGATCCCAGAGCCATCTTTTCTGAATTCTTCTCCTAGTCTCTAATCGAGACTATTAAGACGCTGGGATCTGGCTGCTTCGTTTTCGCTTGCTGTTTCAGGGACCACCCTTTCCCCGTGGCTAATATATCACCATAGTCCAAACGACCTAAAACCACTGCTGGTTCAGGATAAACAACGCTGTTCAAATAAACACTCCGCCTGCCCGTCCTTATCGTACCCGGTAGACATCGTCATACTCACGATTATCAGCCCTCGTCTTGCCCTGCCCTCCTCAGATCGGCACCTGCGAAGATCTGTGTGGAACTGCCCCATCCGCGGGTTGGAAGCGCTGGCTCCTGTCTCCTGAATCAAGCCCTTCCAGCCTCTCAACCTTCTTCTTCCTGACGCTCCCCAGACAACACCTCAAACACACTGTTTGTCCATTCGTTCATTGCAACTCCAATTTCAATATATCGTCATTCGCTTGACCCCTTCTTAAAAGACGTTACGGGCTCTCGTTATCCCGGGCGTTCTTTTCGGGTACCGCGCTGTGGCTGGACTACAGGCATTGAACCCAATACCAGCCCGGTCTGGTTGATTTCTCTTCTTCTACGCGACATCGTTCCGGGCACAGGTGGGGGGTTATCCTTTCATAACTCTCTCCAGCCTGCGCTCTGGAGGGAGCACGCGAAGGAGGCATCATGATATCTTCACATCTGCTTCTGGCAGCTTTTGGTTCAATAACTGCAGCGCATGAGACAGAGAAAAGGGCGGGTGGTAAAGACCACGGTCCTTCTCTCAGCGATCTTCTCAACGACAAACTCGCCCGTCTATCTCTCCTAGTTGGAGGATGCGTTCTCGCCTTTTTTCTGATATGGCAGACCACAATTCGATTCTGGAACCATATACGGCGACTCACGAATCTCAACAATGACTCCCAACGATATTTCATACCTTCCGATCCATACTGGGCCTGGCTGAAGAAGTCAGTAGTATACGCACCTTTATTTCGAACCCGACATAACCGAGAATTCCGTCTTTCATCTGCCGTGAACGTTGGAACCCTTCCCACACGATTCCAGACCTTCCTCCTCGTTGGGATCATAGTGATGAATGTGATCCTATGCTGCGTCACAATTCCTTATCCCGAAACCGAATCGACCGTCCTCGGCATCGTGAGAAACCGCTCCGGTACGATGTCTGTGGTGAATCTAATACCACTAGTCGTCATGGCAGGGAGGAACAATCCTCTTATCAGTTTATTGAATGTGTCATTCGATACGTGGAACCTTCTACATCGTTGGTTTGCTCGAATTGTGGTCTTGGAGGGTCTCGTCCATGTTATTGCGTGGATGATAAACAAAGTTAATACCAGTTAGTTTTCCGCCCCTTGACTTGCAGCAGCATGATTACTGACCCGCAATAGAGGGCTGGTCGGCCGTTTCGGCATCATTCCAAAGCCAATTTATCATGACTGGTCTAGTTGTGAGTACAATGCTCTTGTTGAAGTGTACATTGTTTAGAATACATACTGATGCGGAATTAGGCTATCATCTTCTTCGTTGTACTCGTCCTGCATTCGCCATCTGCAATTCGACACGCGTTTTATGAGACCTTTTTGCACCTTCACATTCTCTTCGTGGCTCTAACTTTTGGCTTCCTATACGTGCACCTCAAGTCAAAGCCTCAGCGCCAATATCTGATCACAGCCATCGCTCTTTGGGTAGCAGAGGTAAGCCAATTACTGGACCCAACTCCTTAGTATTCCGGTCGCTAATACATTGTAGCGTTTAATGCGTGCCACCCGTGTTATTTTCCGGAACGTTGCTAAAAAGAGCACCACGGCCATCGTTGAAGTTCTTCCAGGAGAGGCCCTCCGCGTCACTTTGAAGCTCGCTCGGCCATGGAGGTTCCAGCCAGGCAAGCACCTGTATCTCTATGTTCCATCTGTGGGACTCTGGACATCCCACCCTTTCACTGCTGCATGGAGCGATTCCGAAGATGACGTTTCCGATGAGAAGGGGCTTGTCATGTCTCGCCAGGATGTTTTGAGTATGCAAAAAACATCCATCTCGTTAATTGTCCGACGAAGGACAGGCTTCACGAATGCTCTATTCGAGAAGGCGAGCGAGAACATGGATGGCCGCGTTTCCCTCAAGGCATTCGTGGAGGGACCCTATGGAATTGACCACTCCCTCGATTCTTACGGCACGGTGATGCTGTTCGCGGCCGGCGTTGGTATTACGCACCATGTGTCTTTTGTCCGACATCTTGTTGCAGGATATTCTGGGGGAACTGTCGCTGCTCGGCGGGTTACCTTGGTCTGGATTATTCAATCGCCAGAGCACCTCGAGTGGATACGTCCATGGATGACCAAAATCCTGTCTATGGAAGGCCGGCGTGACATTTTGAGGATTATGCTATTCATAACCCGACCGCGCAACACACGCGAAATCCACAGCCCCAGCTCAACAGTGCAAATGTTCCCCGGCAAGCCCAACGTTCAAACACTCGTCGATGCTGAGATAGAAAACCAGGTCGGCGCCATGGGTGTTCTTGTGTGTGGCACGGGCAGTTTGAGTGATGACGTCCGACGAGCATGCCGGATGAGGCAACTTGGGAGCCATATTGATTTCTTGGAGGAAAGCTTCTCATGGTAGATTTCTTGCTCTTTTATCTTGACGCCATTCCTTCATCCTTTTGCCCCTACCTGGAAACGATAATTTTATGCCTTCTGCGCGCTCTATACACTCCCTTGCTCCACAGCCTCCTTTATCCCTCCTTACGCGCCTAACCTCAACATCTCTCAATCCGACTTTCCGCGAACCCCTTACGATCTTTACTATGTCGTCTTGAGAAACGACAGCCCGGTTACCACACCAGGGCAGAGCGTCGATATAATTACTCGCAATTTCTTTCACCGCGTGCCTATTTTATATTTTTTTCTTAGGCCATCCTTCTTTACCATTTGCACTGTGAATATTGGATTGGATATATTTATCGGTTTTACTCTACTTGTTAGGAATGACATAACTTTGTTTATGCCGCAGCTTGTAATCATTCAATCCAACGCAAAGCCTCGTAAATTCATTTGTCGCTGAGATGTCCCGTCAATGCTTTCAGTGATATGGGATCAATAGATGAAAGTGCCGAGTGATCCAAATGGCACATTAAATGATCATGTTTCGACTTGCAGCATTCATCTCCATGCATCATGGCGCCCTTAAAAGTATCTACAACTTATCCATGGACCATGGGTGAAACATCTGCGGCTTGGTACCGTAGCTTTCCAACTTTGGAACCAGAACGGCGCAGGGGCATTCGGTGCAGATCACGTGGGTATTATTATATAATGTTAGAGGTGTGTAATTGGTTCTCTTCATACTAACTCGACTACGGAATCGCCAGATAAAGTAGATGTCACGTGAGCTCGGGGTGAGCTGGATTACGTAACA
>PDNB01000360.1:0-12348 GCA_002573585.1 Helicocarpus griseus UAMH5409 | reverse complement strand
CGCACCTTGCAGCATGCCCGTTGCCAGTTAGCGACAGCGGGAACTTTTTTTTTTTTTTTTTTTTTTTTTTTTTTTACTTATTTTCACTTATTTTCATGATCCCGCCAGCATAAGTTCAACGGCTAACCTGCCAGAAGCGGCTCATGAGTCGTCATCGGTCGGTCGAGATGCTGCTGATGGGTTTGTTTTGTGCTGAGTCCTTGCCGCAGGCCAAGGATCTGAAGGACGGCTCGCCGGTAAGCCGTTCAGTAGTGGGTTCCATGAGGCCGCGGCCACGACGTTATGCATGAATTTTCGCGTGAGCAGCACAAGTGAGCACTGAGCTGGCGGGAGTTAGTGGGGGACGGGATGCAGGATTTATGATGGAGGGTAAGGACAATATTGTATAAGCTGTCATGGATGGTTATGAATGCTATTGTTCTCTGTAGTCTCGAGTATGCAATAGCCGTTGATGATGTAGCTGGGACTTGGATATGCGTTCGTCTACGGAATACGCTCTACTCGAGTGGTGGATGAATAGGTGGGTTCAATTCTGCATTTTCAGGCGCTGACTCGCTGACTCGCTGACGGTACTCCAGGTTCTTTCCAAAGAGGGTTGAATATTTCTCGTGACGAAGAATATATCTATTTCATTATGGTGAGGGGCTGTACGATATCTACTGCTCTCTAATAACGGTTTCATTTCCGAATCCTGCGCAGCTACCCATGATCTGATGTTGATATCGACTGCAATTGTCCCCAATTCGAAATATCAGCGCTTGAGAAAATGCTGTTGCTGTTGCTGTTGCTGTTGCTGTTGCTGTCTGTTGCTGTCTGTTGCTCTGTACGTTACGCCTTGTCTTGCTACCAGAATCAGTAGTCAGTTACACGGCGACAGTTCGATTATCATTTTAGACCTATCAGATTTCCTATGACAGCCTGGTTTAGCGGTTTATTACACTTCCGTGGCCCTTCTTCTTCATCTGAGCTGACGTACCCAATGTTAGTCTAGACTGCCTGGTTAGATCACAGTCATTCGCTAATGCCGGGGCAGTGCGCAGATATTAGTATCACAATCGTGATAGAACTAGATTCTTCTTTCGAGAAGTGATACCCAAATCAATTCTTCTCAAATGAAAATCCGGAGCCTTCGAAGCATTGATTAGGTATCTATTGTTACATTCTCATCAACTACATAACAGGTAGGGACTGCCATCGATGGATGGAGGTGTGGTGCGATGTTCAGTATTGAAAGACTCAATTAGATCACAATTCATTATCTAGTCAGTATGTTGAAAGACTGTATTAGTGGAAATATGATCTCTGGCGCATAGAGAAGACACTCAGCTTTAAAAGGTATCTTTATTCTACCCCGTATTTGGGATAGATAGAGGAAGATATATCACACCAAGGCTTATTATTACCTAGGTATATGATACACACATTTCCATTCCACTTTGCCGAGGTATTTCAATGATAGGTATAGTTAGAACACGGATGCTCAGAAGTTGAGCTCAACTCCAGTTTGTTCACGACATTATTATTACGCAGTATGCGTAATAATATCCGAAGAGTTGAAAGCTGCAACCCTTGCCTTACCCACAGTGGGGTATTCGGTAGCCGGGAAACAGTGGATAGCCCGTTCTCAGATCGAAGTCTATATAAAGATGAGCAGCATAGCAGGAGTAGTAGCAGTAGCAGTAGCAGTAGTATAACGTAGAGCAATCAGCCATAATTTCTTAAGCAGCAGACAGATATCATCTACCCATCCATCTAGATAATAGTTGAGGTATCTTGGTATGGATCTGTTGATCTCCACACATGCCAATCTCCAAGACTTGGCACGTGACTTCGTCCCAGCACAGCCATCATGACAAGCCACTAAGCCCAATTGGAAACAAGTGGTATTTTATTATGTGTAATATACCAGTAACATGGGCTAGGCGCGCAGGTTTGCGCGCAGCAAGCCCTGTAAATACCAATACAAGCCAGGCCTGTGATCCTCATGTCTCACAGTCTCACAGTCTGCGCTATCCAACGCCCAATCCCATTCCACGACATCGACAACCACAACCTCCCTCCTCCTCCTTCTCGACAACAACATCCCCCCCATCTATCTTCCCATCAAACCCCTCCCGCTGTGCTGTTTTTTTCATCCAGATTCACTCGTTTATCCGTGCTATCTCGTTCTGAGAGGGGTTAGAATGCTGGTTGGTTGCTGATGGTCCCTTTTTGATCCCTCATGTAAGTCGCAATCACCATTCCTCCTAATCATTAAGCCCGCATCCCCCTTTGCTAACAACCTCTTTCTTGTTCCCTCGCCAGCACTCTATCCGCAAACGTACTTGGACGTCTCGTCTCTTACGGCTATTTCGATCGGAATCCCCAAATCCACTCCTATTTACCACTTTTCGGTGTCCATCAAGACGAACTGGTGCCCTTCAAGTTTCCGATCTCACTCACAGATGCCACTGTGAAGTTACGCCTTTAACGCCACACTCGCTTGCCCGCCCTTCGCAACTGCTTCTATATAATTCTACCCGTCTTGGCGTCTGTTTCCTCACTGTCTGACGATGAGACTCTTTCCGCATTTGTCGCCAAAGTCGGCGATTCAATCATGCATTCTGTTGTCCACATTCCTAGGAGCCCAGGTGGCCCAGGCAGAAATTCCTCTAAACATTGATGATCCACGTATGCTATCAATCCCTTCTTTCGGATGCGGGCTGCCATAACTGACATCATGCCTGCTACAGAATCGATCAAAGATGCAGCGAAAACTGTTGCTAAGAAACTGACTTCCTACTATACCGGCTGGAGACCTGGAGATGTACCGGGAAATTTGCCCGCTCCATACTACTGGTGGGAGGCCGGTGCCATGTTTGCTGCTTTAATGGATTACTGGTATTATACCGGCGATGATCAGTACAACGACATCACAATGCAGGCCATGATGCATCAAGTAGGAACTGACCATGATTACCAGCCTGCTAACCAGTCCCGGACCTCCGGAAACGATGATCAAGCATTCTGGGGCATGGCTGCTATGACTGCCGCGGAAGTCAAGTTCCCAAACCCTAAACCCGATCAACCCCAGTGGCTTGCTCTAGCCCAGGCGGTCTTCAACACTCAAATGACGCGGTGGCATAACCAAACTTGCGGTGGCGGTCTAAAGTGGTCTATCAATCATTGGGGCAATGGATGGATTTACAAAAATACCATTTCGAACGGTTGCTTCTTCAACATTGCTGCTCGGCTGGCGCTGTATACAGGAAACGAGACTTACGCTAGATGGGCGGAGGAGACATGGTCGTGGGCCTTCAACGTTGGGCTCATCAGCCCTACTTACCAGTTCTTTGACGGCACAGACGATGATGAGAATTGCACTTCAATCAATCATGTTCAGTGGTCTTATAACAACGGCGTTTTTATGTCTGGATTAGCAAGCATGTACAACTTTGTAAGTGATCCCAATTCGCTGTTATATCCTCCGTCAGACATTAAACGACTAATTTCTTCATGCAGACCAACGGAGACCAGAAGTGGAAAGAACGTCTCGAAGGAACTATCAGAGGAGCAGAGATTTTCTTCAAGGACAACGTCATGACCGAAGTTGCATGCGAAGGCAATGACAAGTGTAATCTCGATCAGCGGTCATTCAAAGCCTACCTTTCCCGTTGGATGGGTCATACTGCCAAGCTCGCCCCTTTTACTTACGATCTCATCATGCCAAAGTTGCGGACCTCTGCCCAAGCTGCAGCAAAGCAGTGCAGTGGACCTGACAATGCATGCGGTCTACGATGGATCCGGCAGGGCGATTATGATGGTTCGACTGGTGTAGGCGAGCAAATGGCGGCGTTGGAGGTCATCCAGGCCAATCTGGTTGATCAAGTTGCCGGACCTGCCAACGAAAAAACCGGCATCAGCGAGGGTGATGTAAACGCAGGATTGGGAGGCGATCCCGCTCCTACGTTCTCGGATATTACCACTGGTGATAAAGCTGGCGCTGGGCTTTTGACTTCTATCATTTTGCTAGGCGTTTTGGGCGGTGTCTGGTGGATGATTGCTTAGAGGTTGGAAAACGCGGACATGCAAGAGTGTTGGCTACTAATTGAGGGAAAAGAAAATAGAATCAAATCCAAGGGTCCTTGATTCTTGATCTTGCTCACGGTTGCAATATCCAGCCAACTAATTTTCGTTCTGCATTGAAAGAGGGGAAAGGGAGTGTTTCTGGTGGAAAGGGCACTGTCATCTTATCTTTTTCTTTCTTGTTTCCATTTACCACTTTCTCATTTTATCCTTGTACAGTTGGGAGCCGGTCTGTGTTGTGTTGGTATATACTGGGTGTTCCTATTGATCCTGCTCCAATAGTACCCTCCCATACCTGCCTTTATACGCAACCCTGGTTTTCTCTTTTTATCATCGCGTTTGGGTTCATGACTCCCCATTTTTTCTTCCCCTCTCCCGTTTCCCTCTTACTTATTCCCATCCCCATTCCTTCCCCCTTTTTCTTTTCTTTTTTTTTTTTTTTTTGTGTTATCCTGGGTCTGGCGAAAACATGTTATTGTAATGGTATGCATTATATCATATTGATCTTTTGGCGGTTTCTAGAGGAAACTGTTTTATTATATCCCGACTCCTTTCCATCCGTATTCATCCTTCTCCTTGAACTTTCCTTTCCACCTCTACTCTTATCATCGTCACCATGTTGAGCATCTAGGAGACCATATATCTATATATATCTGACTATCCAGCATATCATGCAAGACTGTATATACTACTGTTTTGAGTAGTCAATTATAATTGCGACTAATGTATTATGGAAAAAGAAGGCAGGGAGGTTCCTTCTTTTGCTTTTCGGCACCCATTTCGTATCAATTGTGTTTTTTTTGTTTTTTTTTCCCTTTTCAACATTTGGCTCTATATTAACTTGCAGAGCTGAACCCAATCTTCACATCTCCCAAGTCATATTTGAAGATAGATTAATTGTGTCTTTTTTCCCATAAACATAAGCTGAAGAGAAAGGAAAAAGGAAAAGAAAAAAGAAATGTATACATGCGTAAATATATTGTACAACTTAGAACAGACATATATAGTAGAGTTAGCAACCATGGAAACTCGAATATATGGGGGATTCCAAGTTTCCCAAGGACGCCATTTATAACTCCCGCTACTTTTCTTTCTTTCTTCCTTTACCTGTATGCCAAATTCAATCAGGAGCGGGGAAAAAAGAACGCAGGTTCATTTTGGGTGGTTGAGTTGAATCGATGTATTAACGAGTTGTGATAAGAACAGTAGAGTTCAATCAACTGTGCTGGTAACGGAGCGGAAGGGGGGAGGGCGGGAAGTCGCGGTATCGTAGTATGGAGTGCGCCTTCGTTGCCCATTTATCAGAGAGGAGCTTGTTTATGGTTTCCGACTCGCATATTCATGTTACGGCTTAGCTGGGGCGGGAGATCGTTCGATGGATAGACGGATAGGGTACGCAAAGGCTTCGTAAGCGATTATGCTTATCGTGCGGTATTCACACAACTTCAAGTAGGGAGTAGAGAGATAGGGGTTTTTCTTTTCTTTTTTTTTTCCCGCGGGGATGGATGGGGACGGGAATGATGTGCCCGTTTTTTTTACAGCCCCTCCTCCAGTTCCTTTTTGATCTGCTCCTTTTGCTTTGCTACTTCTTCCGTCTCGGCTTTTCGTTGCTGGGTGGCTTGTCGCTTGTTTGTTGCTTCGGATTCTTTCATAGCTTGCCAGACTGTTGGTTGTTTTCAAAGGATTGTTAGCGGAAGAAAACTAAGACGTTATTTCTGGTTCACGATGGGGGTGGGGGCTGAAGTGTGGAGGTGAAAATGGTATGTGTCAACACGTACTGGATTTATCTGACTTCGCATGTGTCTTCAGTTGTGTGACAAAGGTGTCAAAGTCCTGCTGTCTCTTCTCTCGTGTCTCAATATTCCGCTTTTGGAGCTCCGGGTTGAATCTCTATGACGTTGCCTCTCGTTAAATTCAATTCAATTTCCACTCTATTAACGTTTGATGTCTTGGGCATGCGCGAATGCAAGTTGTCCTCTGGGGGTGCGCCAATAGATTGTATAGAAATGGAGCAAGACGGTGCAGAAAAAGGGTTATGTAGTATCCGGGCCAGGTAAAGGTACCTTGAACAACTCCTCCTCCGAGGGCCGCAGATATTGGACGAGCGCGGGGCCGCCAATGCAAAGCACACCTCCTCTATGCGATTGAGACGGGTCAGCCAGTGAGCTTAGGAGATAATATGAGTGAGAAAAAAACTTACATCCCCAGCATCTTCAGTGAGGTACCTAGCCTAGGCATTTTCGCGTAGTAATTACAAAGTTCCTTATGTTGCGGTTGAGGGGGGTTAATCGGGAGCGGGAATGGAGAAGGCGGGGATCGAATTGGGAGGGGAGGAGCGTGGCCCAAGTATGGCTATCTCCAATTATTCCGTGATGTCAGTATGTAGCCCAACGATCCAATGCCAATGCGGTTCTTGCGTCTGTTTGATGCTCAATGTGCCATGGCTTCAGTGGAGTCGGAAGGTTGACGGAGCTCTTGCTTGCTGAGGTTGTGATGTGTGGCGCATGGAGTTGATGATAACAGTGGCTGAGCCAGTAGAGCGAGTGGGTTTGGTAAGCATGTGGCGGTGCAGGATATCGAAGTATATTTTATCTTCTTAATTACGTGATTAGAGTAAGTATATGAGATGAATGTCTCCTTTGTTTCTAAGTGTTTTGTGATCTAGTAAACCTAACCGGGGGATGCAAATATAGAGCAGCAGCAAATAGAGTATGCTTGCTATAGACCTGTCATATCCCCCAGTTTCGCATAAACGAAAGCAAAAACATTGCCGGGGTTGCCTTCCCTGAACATTCCTAGCTGAAGGAAATGGGCAGGAGATGGAGAGAAAGTCTACTATCACCCGTATTGCCTGTCATGCATCAACATGCACAAGGATCCGCTGATAACAATACATTGGAATAGTAACCAACCAAGCCCAGCAGACCAGCGAATGTTCACTCCCATTCGCCTCTTCGATTGCAATTCTGGCTATCCCGTATACAAGGGAAGAAGATGGCATTGAAAGATGACATTGGACAGCAAACAACGCCACGACGTCATAGGATGGAGTGGCCGTGTTGTTGAAATTTGATGCGGATCGCTATGCCTGATACATGGATGAAACGCCCTCTGGAGCCAAAACGGGAATTGCAATATCCTCTTGAAATCAGCTCTTATTCAACGTTCCTTAGTGGCCTGTCTGAGCTGTTTCAATAATGTGAATGTCTCTATCTTGCATATGGGTATGTGAGGATGATGGGTGGTTCACCGTCTCGGAGACTCGAGAGGGAATAAATATGTTTCTGTTTCGGCGGGTATTTGCAGCGGATGCGGAGAAAACATCCCTCAGGGCATTAAGTTTTAACCAACAGTCAGGGACACTGGGGAGGTGACACTGCTCTGCTGCAATGACCCGTGGTGCTTTGCCTAGCAGGCTAATTCTGGAGCTCAGTGCTTCGTTGACTCGCTTCTGTATCTCATCTGGCTTTGCTGTACGTAGGTTCGATGCGGCCTTGGCGTCGAGTTTCACCAGTGTCTCTCTGTCTTGGGTGCTTGTGTTGGTTGATGGGCGGCTTCCGGGGGTCGATGGGTATGAAGGGGTGCCTGAACGGACTAGGTCTGCCCATGTAGCAACCCTTGCTGCTGAGCTGGCCACTGGGGCATTTGGGGAGGAGGCTGCGTGATTAACTGCGTTCTTAATCAGGGTAATATCCTCGACTATGGGCTGTAGCTCATTGAGCTTGGTAAGGATTTCTCTAGTGGATGGCTGTTCTCGGGACCTCTTCGCGAAGGTGACAATACTATTCAGGAAGGCATCGAAGGTTTGGGCTCGTAGTTTACCGCGCTTACTGCTGTCAAGCTCTAGCAATGCTGTTGCCTCCGCTATAAGTTGAGTGGCATGCTCATTGTAGTTTGGTGGCTGGATGCCCAAAACTGGCCAAACAGTCCCTCCGACCATGTCTTCTTGGTATCGGGCGGTAGCCAGAAGTCAGGTCAGTGGATTGGACACAGAATTAAAGCAATTGGACTTGTGGTTGTGGAGAAATTTCGAAAATTCGTTCTGAGCTGAGAGAGGTTGTTTTAGACACTGGGGGCTAAACAATCATCGGAGAATAGTAATTCCTGTCCGGAAAGTGAAGAGGAGTAAGCTGCGTGATTGGCTGTTAAGGTGCGGCAACTCGAGGCTGATTTTACCCCACCCTTTTCCAAGCTCATGAATATGGTCAGAAACATTCTCCGCAATCAGGCATGTGGATTTCCCAAACAATCTAGGCTTAAACTTTCTGTCCAATTCCTTGCTTTGTTACGCCAGGCGACGATGGCCTCTCCCATGCACGGTGACTACACAATCGCGTGGATATGCGCCTTGCCGTTGGAGATGGCGGCGGCAAAGAGCATGCTAGATGAGATCCACAAGCCCCTACCTAAACCCCATACCGATCCAAACGCCTACATACTCGGCAAATTAAACGGTCATCATGTTGTTATTGCCTGTCTGCCAACTGGCATATATGGAACCATATCTGCTGCAACTGTTGTAACCCATTTGGTTTCAACCTTTCCTCAGATCCAGTTCGGACTGATGGTAGGAATTGGAGGAGGGGTCCCAAACAGCACCAATGACATTCGACTGGGTGATGTGGTGGTCAGCAAGCCAGCGGGAAAATATAGTGGGGTTATTCAATATGATTACGGCAAGACAGTTCAAGGCGGGCGATTCGAGCAAACCGGCATGTTAAACTACCCACCACAGGTTCTTTTGACACATATAGCTCATCTCCAGGCCGACGAGATGACTAGAAGAGAGAATGCTATTTCAACTATAGTGTGGGATGTCCTGGAACGAAATCCAGACATGAAAGAAAGATTTACACCCCCCAGTCAGCACACAGATTATCTCTTTCATTCCTCATACCACCATGCCATCAAAGAAAGCAACTGTGAAAAGTGTGATAAAGAGCAATTAGTCTACCGACAGCCGCGTCATACAAGAACACCTCAGATTCACTATGGGTTGATTGCGTCTGGAGATCAGGTAATGAAAGACTCTGAAACGCGAGACCGTCTAGCTCAACAGCTGGGGATCATATGCTTTGAGATGGAAGCAGCCGGCCTTATGAATAAGCTCCAAACCCTCGTGATCCGAGGGATATGCGACTATTGCGACTCCCATAAACACAAAGAGTGGCAAGGATACGCGGCGCTTACCGCAGCAGCTTATGCAAGAGTTCTCCTATCAGTGGTTCCTGTTCGCCCTAATATCAACTCTGTTGTGCCTCATTTCGGTACGACTTACTCTTTCCCTAACTGAATCGAGTAGGATATAGCTAAACTGAGAGATAGCCTCCCGCGAGGATGATCTTCTGAGTCCGCCTTGCTTGCAAGCTCTACAATGCCCTGATCCATTTGTCGTCAAAAATCGACTAAAAGAAAACAAGGACACATTGCTTTTCAAGGCCATCGAATGGGTTTTGCAAGATTCGCAATATCGGCATTGGCAGAGTGAAGACAATGTTCGCCTCCTTTGGATCAGGGGGGGTGCCGGTAAAGGAAAAACAATGATGTCGATTGGCCTTATTGAGCGGATCTCGCAGGATAATTCTTGCGTCGTCACATACTTCTTCTGCCAGAATGCAGATTACGAGCTCAACACCACTGAAGCAATCATCAAGGGTCTGATTCGGCAATTAATCAGGCAGCGAAAAGAGCTCGTGGAGTTTCTTCAATGCCACTGGGATGCAGCCCACGCACGTTTCAAAAAAAACATTTCTTCGTGGCGAATACTCTGGGACATATTCTTAGAGATGTTAAATCACTGTGAGCGCCGGAGAGTGTACGTGGTCGTGGATGCTCTTGATGAGTGTCGAAATGAGGGGATGGCTGATTTTTTGAGGCTTATTGTTCGAACCGGACTCGATCACGTCCACATTAGATGGCTCCTGACGAGTAGGCCCTTAGACAGTGCTGATCGGGAATTTCTCACTACAGCCGGACAAGTTGGAATTGGCTTGGAGCTAAACTCTGATTACCTTGATGCAGCCATCAAAACGTATGTCAGTCATAAAGTGGGCGAACTCTATCCTCGCCACCATTATGGACTGCAAGTGCCGCAAAAAATAGAATCCGAGCTTCTTAAAAGGGCTGAAGGAACATTTTTGTGGGTGAGCCTGGTATGTAAGAGGCTTGAGGGTGTTGGGAGTGGTGAACGTGTTCCCCCGGATGAGGCATTGTCGATAGTTCGAGATCTGCCACCAGGGTTGCACCTTTTCTATGAGCGGATGTTTCAACAGATCATCGAAGGCAACTCAGTCACCGTTAAAGCCTGTCTGAGACTCCTCAAGGTGATGATGCTAGCCTATCGGCCTTTGAATAGGGCTGAAGTGGCCAGTGTGACTGACCCCTCCCTGAGAGAGGTTGCAAGTGAAAAGATAGTGGGCCGATGTGCGTCATTTATCAAAATGCGAGGCGCTGCCATCGAATTTGTTCATCAATCATCTCGGGACTTGTTAGCTGGATCATCTCTACTCAGCTCTTATGAACAATATGGACATGGGGACGTTACATTAAGTTGTCTACGTTATATGTCAACAGTCCTAAAGCCTAACCTCATCGGTTTGCCGCTGCCTAATTCGGCAAGACAATCATATCTTCGGGAAGGAAGGATTTGCAATGAAAAAGCCGCAGTTTTGGATACGCTGGACTACGCTGCTACCCTCTGGGCGGAACACCTCGAAGCTGCCAATCAAACCAACCTTGTACAGAACGCTCTTAGTGACCGCGGCAAAGTTTGGGAATTCATCCAAGAAAAATTATTAGAATGGCTAGAGTGCCTAAGCTTGCTGGGCAGGTTGCCACATGCCATGAAGACGTTAAAGATATTGGCAACCCTTGCTGAGGTATGGTCTATTTTTGGCAAGTGGAGATGGAAGCTAACAGCTTTATAAGAGTCCTTCATTACAGACTTCTGTGTACGATGCTACCCGTTTCTTGCTGCGCCATTACCAGACAATATCAGCTTGGCCACTCCAGATCTATAGCTCCGTGATTGTTTTTAGTCCTGGAAAAAGTCTGGTCAGGGCAGAGTATAACCTCAGAAAGGCTCCTAAATGGTTTAAAAGAATCCCAGATGTGGAAAGCACGTGGGAGTCTCTAATCCAGACACTGACTGGCCACTCTGACTGGGTGACGGCGGTGGCGTTCTCTCCAGATGGCAAGCAGATTGCTTCAGCATCCAAGGATAAAACTGTCAGATTGTGGGATGCAAGCACAGGCGATCATCAGAAGACACTGACTGACCACTCTGACACAGTGATGGCAGTGGTGTTCTCTTCAGACAGCAAGCAGATTGCTTCAGCATCCTGAGATCAAACTATCAGGCTATGAGACACAAGCACAGGTGATCATCAGACAACATTGACTGATCACTTTGACTGAGTGAAGGCAGTGATGTTCTCTTCAGACAGCAAGCAGATCACTTCAGCATCTGAGGATCAAACTGTCAGACTGTGAGATGCAAGCACAGGCAATCATCAAAAGACACTGACTGGCCACTCTGACATAGTGGAGGCAGTGATGTTCTCTTCAGATGGCAAGCAGATAGCTTCAGCATCTGAGGATAAAATCATCAGACTGTGGGATGCAAGCACAGGTGATCATCAGAAGACACTGACTGACCACTCTGACTGAATGATGACAGTGATGTTCTCTTCAGACAGCAAGCAGATTGCTTCAGCATCCTGAGATCAAACTGTCAGACTATGAGACACAAGCACAGGCAATCATCAGAAGACACTGGCTGATCACTCTGGCACAGTGACAGCAGTGGTGTTCTCTTCAGACAGCAAGCAGATTGCTTCAGCATTCTGAGATCAAACTGTCAGACTGTGAGACGCAAGCACAGGCAATCATCAGAAGACACTGGCCAGTCACTCTGATGTGATGGAGGCAGTGATGTTCTCTTCAGATGACAAGCAGATTGCTTCAGCATCCTGGGATCAAACTGTCAGGCTGTGGGATACAATCATGAGTGATCATCAGAAGACACTGATCAGCCACTCCAGCTTGATGACAGTGGTGGTGTTCTCTTCAGACAGCAAGCAGATTGCTTCAGCATTCTGGGATCAAACTGTTAGGCTATGAGATGCAAGCACAGGCAATCATCAGAAGACACTGACTGACCACTCTGGCATAGTGGAGGCAGTGGTGTTCTCTTCAGATGGCAAGCAGATTGCTTCAGCATCTGGGGATAAAACTGTCAGACTGTGATGGGACGGCATAACGTTGCTCCTGACATAGGGCATC
>PDNB01000036.1:0-187106 GCA_002573585.1 Helicocarpus griseus UAMH5409 | reverse complement strand
GCCTGCGGGTTTAACTAACTGAGCCCGTTAGGCCCGCAACGGGTTTTTGGGCGCGCCTGCGGCGCCTAGCGTGCTTAACTGGCTTAACTAGGTTTAGTTAAGCCCCTAGAGGCTCCCATAAGCGCGGGCATGTTTTTTTCGGGTCGGGTCGGGTTTGGGGGCTCAGGTGCCCGAAACTATAGGGCTTACGGGCCCAGGCTTTAACTGAAAACCCGCCCAAACGGGTTTTTTCGCGGGTCGGGTTAACAACACTACTCAGTGTTCGCAAGAAAGATGATATTAGATAAGCAACTAATTGCTTGAAATAGAAGGCCTAATTGGAAAAAAGAATGTGATCTTGAAGAGAGAAATGCTTGTATTTATGTAGTTTTTCTAAAGGAACCTGATATACTTTTCTATTATTATGTTTTCAAAAATAAATTGAAAGACTCTCACTAAACTGACATGTTATATAAAGCCTGAAACTCTATAACTGCATGTTTTACAACAACAGTAATTTCAGATCTGAAAATGTCAAAAAGATTTTCAAAGGATCGAAGTGTGGTATACCATTGGCAGCAACAGTTTGGTCTGTTCATAGAGAGTAGATAGATGAGTAGATGGAACTGGTACACAGTTTCAATTCTTGAACACATGCATCAAGTCCTCCAGCCACAAATGAAGTAAAGGGTGGCAGTAGAAATGTACTCTTTGCTTGACTAAGAGGGGGTTGAGTTACAGATGTTCTTTATTTGGGCTTGCGCCGTGAAGCGTATGGTAAGAGGAGTGGCCGCCCACTTGTTTCATACGAGGCGCCGGTCGAAATAAAAGACTCAAGAATAGAACTCGGCGGGAAATGGAGAATCGGAAAAGGTTGAGAGGAGGTTTGATAATAGCAGTTCAAAGAACATAACATTCTATGACAGAATCATGATACTAGCTAAATGGGATCCCTTAACCAAAGGCCCCTGTGATAGCATCTACTAGTATCTTTGTGTATTATTGACTCAAAAGAAAGAGGGTGTCAAAGCTGGTGTTTCATCAGCATAGTCCTGGTGGGCAAGAAATTTGCCAAACAACACACCTATCCGCATTCTTTTCTGAGCAGCCTCATTCCCAAAAC
Source organism: Helicocarpus griseus UAMH5409 (assembly GCA_002573585.1). Classification (NCBI taxonomy): domain Eukaryota; kingdom Fungi; phylum Ascomycota; class Eurotiomycetes; order Onygenales; family Ajellomycetaceae; genus Helicocarpus; species Helicocarpus griseus. Next base: position 186,004 of record PDNB01000036.1, on the reverse strand, counting down.
CAAGAAACAATGGAGGAAGACTCTCCACTCCGTTGCTTACATCCAATGTTTGGAGCAGGTTTACGTTTGCTTAGTGGTGATTGCTTTGAAATTGGCTTTTAGCAAAGAACCCGCACTGGAGTTGAGTCCGCTTGTCACGGATGTGGCGAATGTAGAAGCATGTCGAGGAACAAAGAGAATGCTTTCGTCCCTCGGGAAATCCAAAGTCTTTATTAGCTTGATCAATCCCCAGTTGTGCAATGGCAGTGCTGGGGAGAAAACAGGTTTCGATAGCTTATGCTTCGAGTTGCATACTAGCAGCCAACCGGCGTCATGTAGCAGCCCGCAGCGGGATGTCAACCAGGACAACAAACGAGCCTGCAACTAAGAGCGTTGGCCTTCCCTGGAGCCAACAACTTGTCAGACATAAAAACTGTTCAATAAAAACAAAGTTCTCCTTCCCCGAGGTTCAGATTGAGAAAACATTACATTCCAGCTTATTTTTGGCTATTAACCCAAACGCATACATGCGCCCTGACCCTCCCTTATAATAGGCGTTTTCAACGATTGGGGTGCGAGCTCCCAACTGGTGAGCTTAACTCCACAACCTCGTCAACCAAAGACCACCAGAACCAACAAATACTTCTTGCAGACAATATCACAATCATATACTCAGAAAATCAACTACCCTCCATTTGTTTCCCTCCCTAGCATCGCTTCCAGCGCCTTGTTCACTTTGACAATCAACTCGATGGCCCGTTTTACGTTGGGTGATACGCCCCCGTACCCAGGGATATGCATCCACTGACGCAGCAAATGCTCAAGATGAGGACCAAGATCTTTGATTTCAGAAGTAATGTATTCTTGAATTCCTGTTGTCTGGGATGCCGCAAGTATTATGAGCATAGCGGAGGCCATACTAAAGAAATTAGCGAAGGGCCAATAGGTAAAGTCGCAGTGGCGAAATGAAGAGGACATACGACAATGAGCAAATCCACGTATCAATCATAATAGTATGAGCAAATCTGCCTAGGTTCAACGCGTGTAGCCAACACGCGTTTATACACCTCTTCCCATTCTCGTACACGTCATCTGGTAGCTTGACGGTCGGATCATTGGCGCTGAGGAGCGCCCGTGTCAAGTAAGGCCGGTATATTACGCTCTTGCATGTCAGATATCTTTGGCGCAAAAAGGCGCCCTCTTGGCTACTGGCGGGCTCAGAGTCGACCTGAAATTGAAAATCTGGTGGGAGGAATTCACGCCATTGCTCGAGCTGATGATCTAGCTCAGAAACAACTGAAGGAAAACGCGCGGCATCAAAGCTGGCACCAGTGTCTTTTGCATAAAGCAGGTTGTGTACGCGGTTCAGCAGCCGCCGTATAGATATGCAGGCTAGAAAGTAGAGAGACGATTTTTCCTCGTCGACCTGGGAGTCGTGCGTATGATATTCGCCTGGTAAGGAAATCGATGACTCGATTTCCGCGATGCCGGATTGTGGAAGAGCGGATATTTCCGCAAGGTAGTCACTTATTTATTATCAATCATGACGAGTTCTCTGATACAGGGTTAGATGGTATTTACAAGGAAGGTACGAACCTTTCAAGTATATAGCAGGACCAGAAGAGTCTCCGGAGACATTCATTATCCTCATGCGATGAATTCGGAGCTGGAGATAGTATGAGAAGACGACATTTTGTAGCTGCAGCACTAATAAATGACCACGCCTGAACTGGGCGCTGAAGGAAAGCGAAGTAAAGGCTATCACATCATTAGGATAATTATTATGGTTCTGGGTGTTTATGGCCATAAGGGAATTGACTTACCCAGAAAAAAAGAGGCAATGTACCGCATCGATAGTGCATTCAAAGTGGGCTACGTATATCTTCTTCAGAGCGCTGTCAAAGTAGAGCTCACTTATAATCTTCCGCTGACTGAGATTTTCTGCTTCCTCTGCATTGAGCTGATTACCTGAGATGTGGAAACTGATCCGATCGCTTGCCGCCCCCAAAGCCATGATAAGCAAGGCCAAGCACGACTCGATGCTGTCATCCAGATGACCGGCGCAAATCTTTTGCTGCAGCTCCCTCAGCTTGCCTCGGGTCATGGTTGGATACCAGAAGTTGATATTGCGACTAAAGCTCTGGGAGAGCTTCTCAATATCATATCTGCTAACGTATGGCTGCATTGCCGTTGGTCTTTGAGGCAACGAAGAGCGGCTGTTCTCAAGGTGAAACACGGATAATGTATGATCGTCCCGCAAGGATTGAAAGTTATCAAAGTGCGGCCATGCTAGGATGGATTCAGTGGTGGACGCATGAAATGAGGAGAGGACGGCATTTGAAATATTAGGGGTTGTGGCTCCTGGTCTTTGTGTATTTTCCGTGGAATTTGGGGATATAATGGCGAGTGGGGATGGCACCAAGTCGACAGATGGATTGTTTCTTGATACCATCCCTTCGACGAACGACTATGATTTGCGCCATTCAGCTGCGCCATTCTTACAAACTTGAACATTGCAACAAAGAGAACGGTCCATTCTCACTAATTGTGACGAAACTTCCCGTAATAGCCTCTCCGAGCGTAAGGCAACATCGAGAATAATGTCAGACTTGGACTTCCTAGGTCTTGGTATCAGAGCCACCGTTTTACAATTCAGCGTGTAATGGCAGATGATTCTTACGCAAGAGTGTCTGTGCCGTAGGTACAATTTTCCCTATTAGAGAAGCACGTCGCACATGGGTCTCGACCATCACAGCTAAGATAAAGTTATCAATATCTGAGAACTGGGGAGAGCTTAGACGAGAACTAACCGCACTTTTCTGTGCCGACAGGAATCGCACTATCAATTTGTGCATTAGTATCATAATACGTGTGAGAAATTAAAGGGAAGTAATCCAGTAACATGTATACTAACCGCAAGAGAAGTCCTTTTCCTTTTCCGGCCGCTTGAGCTCTCCGTTGTTGAAGACATAATGACGCCTCACATTGTCTAAGCTACTGCGAGTATGAATCCGTGGTGTTAAGGACTTGTAGATGATGAAGGAGATGCCAAACGACAACTTATAGCGCAAGCTTTGCAAATCAACTGTTCAGAAAAATGCAACCATCACTATCTAGAATTGAAGAGGGGATGATCTGGCAACGAAACGAAAATGCGGAGTTAGGGCTCGGCGCATCCAAGCCCTATAACTGCACCCTAGGGCGATTTGGCCATCCGTAGTTAGCCATTTTCGTTCCAACAACGCCTATTTTCATCAAGACAAAACATGGCGCTGAAGGCCTAACGGATCGATGCCAAAACAGCTTAATTGTTAAGACGTCTTTGGCGCTATAATCATGCGCAAAATATTGTTTATTTTGTTCTATGCGTGATTTATTGCTGTTGTGCCACACTGTGTTGACGCCCCAAGATGCTTCGTCTTCATACTCCTATTCCTATCAAACTCTTTGAATACTACTCTTTGAATACGGACTACTACTAACCGAGACACTACCTCTAGAATGCGGCAGGTGCCTCCAGATATTCTCTTTTCTACTTTTAATAAGAGGCTCTCAACACCCCGGCTCATATTATAATCTCGAAGGCTGAATACTCAATGCGAATTGCGTTGGAAAAAGCGATGCCATCGTTCTCAAAATCTGCTAAATTCCAACATTATTGCTACTATAAACAGGCTGCAGCACACGGATTATTCCAATGAAGAGTACACCAAAGGCATTTCAATACGATTAACTAAACACAGTCTTCTCAATATCTCGCTCCTGCCCGTCTTCGACCCTCAAAGTGTTAAGAACCGTACTTTCATCCCTCCGCACAAGACTCCTTTTGACCGGATTTTTGGCCTCGAAAACCTCAGCCAATTCTTCCAATGTCCTTTCTTTTGTCTCCGGGAAATAAAACCACATAACGGCCACCTCAATTAGGTCCCAGAAGACAAAGAAGAGATAGAAATAGTACTTTATATCTTCGAACGCTGGACCGGAAGAATACATAATGAAGATACTGCTCACAGAGGACATGAAGTTCCCGACTGCCGTTCCCTTCGCCCGAGTTTCTGTGGTCAAAGTCTCAGCGATATACATGCTCTGAAGCGGAGTCCAGCCGAAGGAGAACACAGCGCCGAATATATAGATGAAGGCTATTGTGCTATTGGCGGCTGATGAATTTGAAGGGTCCTCAGTGGCTAGTTTGGATGTCCCGGTGATTATCCCGAAGCATGCGGAGCAAAATATTAGCGAATAAATTAGTAGCGGACGGCGGCCGAATTTGTCGGTCAGTCGAGCCCCAGTGATTGCGGCAATAAAGCAAATGGCTGGATATATACCGTTTAGCATCAGCTTCGTTTGCTCGGATGTGATACCTGCATTTTCGAGCATTACCGGCAGGTAATAGGAGGTAAGGTTGTTTCCAGAAAGCTGCCCAAAACAAGCCATACCGATGACGCAAATTAACCGATGCTTCGCTGAGTGTGAGTTGTACAGTTCTCGATAATCCCACCATTTTTTGTCGGAAGCGTCAGTGGCTATTTGCGTCCGCATCTCTTTGATTTGTAAAATCACCATTGGATGATTCCTGTCGCCCTCGCCGTGATATCTGGCTAGAACATCAATAGCCTCGTCTGCACGATCTTGGGCAATTAACCATCGAGGAGATTCTGGGATGAACCAGACGCCTGATGCGACCACAACTGAAGAGAGGAGTTGACACCATATTGGAATACGAAATCCGACGTCAGAGTCAATCGTAGCGCATCCATATATTACCCAGCTGGCGACGATGGAACCGATATACCTATCATATCTCCGTTAGTTGTTATGTTTTTACGGCTGATATTGTGGGAAGAAAGCTTGCCATGTGCAATTATACAAACCGGTCAGTGTTCCACGCCAGGTTGGATGAGCGATCTCACTGACGTAGCAAGGCGCGCTGACACAAGCAAAGCTTACCCCAAAACCCAGGACGAATCTGCCAGCTAAAAACATGTCGCGATTGACCGACGGGGCTTGGATACATGTGCCGATGATGATTATAGCAGCCCCAACAAACATGCCAGCTCTCCTGCCAAACCGATCATTTATTGGACCGGTGAAGAAGACTGCTGCGAGCGAGCCTATGTTGTACATGGCAAATATTAAGCCGGTGGTGGAGCCAGCGGATTTCCTATCTCAAATACGCTTAGTTAGTGAGGCTGGCCAATGAATCGGACGTTGAGCACATCTCAACACGTACATATTGAAGTACCGCTGATAGGAAGTCATGACGTTCAGCCTCCCCATGACCGAACCATCATAGCCATTCAAACATCCGCATAAATATGCGATGGTAAGACAGCCGTATAGGCGGAACATGCTCAAAGTCCATGGGTTAGGCTTGACCGAAGCAACACTGGTGGCAAGCTGGACGGCATCATCAATAGCAGCGGCGTCATTGTCCTGGGATGTTTCGTGAGCCTGACCTTGTTGCGCTCTCTCTGTATCGGAGGGCCTCGACATGGCGAGTCAGATCCCAAAGAACAATGGGAAAGCGGAGTTTAGAAGTGGGGATTGATAGACATTCTGCAACATGGCATTCTGCAGATAGACGCGGTTTATATAAAAGTTTCGAAAGAAACGAGCAGAGCTCCATCACCCTGTCCCCTCTCGTCCGGGGTAATCCAACTAACAGGCTAGCTAGCGGGAGGTGACATTGATGCGGAGAAACTGACACTTACCTAAATCATTGACTGGGATCCTAGTGATAATGCTCGGGAACAATATATCCTAACCAATCGCTCCTAGGCAGCCGGTCTGGAATAGCCATGTCCAGGCATTTGAGCCATCCGATATCCCCGCGTCCGACACCCCCGAAATAATTAGCCGGAAAATAGGTGCTGACTTAACTGAAATTAGGTTAGCGTAGCCGATCGAACTCGGTGTCAGTGTTCCCGAACCAAAAATCCTCCCCGCTCTAATTCTAACTAGGCCAACCTCGAGTTACCATCTTGCATGGCGGGACAATCGGAGTGTAGTCAACGCTGCAAAAAACCTGCAGCTTGGAGTGATCCTAGGCCTTTGGACAATAATGCAAAGACTACCCCGCAGCCATGGAGGGCTGTCCTGGAATCCACTGGGACATATTTGTTTCCCAGACTTTCCGCTTGAACTGTGCTCTTCAACATCTTCAATTGACTCCGGAAACAAATATCAATTCCTCAGAGCGTCTATCGTCGACTCAAGTTTAGAACAAATAGGACAATGGCCTTCGAAACAGCAAGCAAGGATTGTCTTGCCAAGGACTATGAAAACCCGAAAATATTCGAGCGAAATCGACTCAAAGCTCGTTCCTACTTCATTCCACAGAATGCACTGCTCCTGAATGGAAAATGGGATTTCTTTTACGCACCTAGCCCGGTACATGCCCCCAAACCAATGCAAGGGTCGGTTAGCACCGAGGAATCCAACAGCGGCTGGTCATCAATCGATGTCCCCGGCCATTGGCAGCTTCAAGGCTATGGGAAGCCTCACTACACCAACGTGATTTACCCCTTTCCGGTTCGCCCACCTTTCGTCCCAACGGAAAATCCAACTGGCACATATCGCCGGACTTTCCACGTTCCGCCTATCTGGGATTTAACGTGGCAGTTACGTCTTCGATTTGAGGGCGTGGATAGTGCCTATTATGTCTGGGTTAATGGGGTACAGGCTGGATACGCTCAGGGAAGCAGGAATCCTGCAGAGTTTGACATTTCGAACTTGGTCAAGCGAGATGGCCCCAATGAGTTGTTTGTGATAGTTTTCAAGTGGTCTGACGGATCTTATATTGAAGACCAGGACCAATGGTGGTTATCAGGTTAGATACCACTGGATTTGCAGCATGTAGATTGAAACTGACTATCATTATGTTCATAAGGCATTTTTCGCGACGTCTACTTATTGGCGTTCCCGTCTGTGGCTAGAGTGGAGGATTTCTTCGTCAAGACAGAGTTGGACAGTACCTACACCGACGGCACGTTGGATCTCCACCTCGACCTAGCTTTGAAAACATCTTGTGTTGTGAAGGCTACATTGCGAGATAGCTACAGAGCTATTGATTCTAAAGAGGTCTCTTTGGGAAGCGAACTGAGAATGTCTACCGTACAGTTTTCGGTGGATAACCCTAAGAAGTGGACCGCGGAGAATCCTTATTTATATGATCTAGAAATATGCCTTTTCACCGCAGAAAATACCTCCCAGGCCATTCAAACAATAAGGCATAAAGTTGGTTTCCGCGTCGTGGAGATGAAAAACGGCAATATAACTGTCAATGGCAAGCCTATTCTCCTCCGTGGAGTAAATCGGCATGACCATCATCCGCGTTTTGGTCGAGCTGTCCCACTTTCCTTCATCAGAGAAGATTTGCTGTTGATGAAACGTCATAACATCAATGCTCTGCGGTGCTCACACTATCCCTCCCATCCGAGGCTTTACGATCTATGTGACGAGATTGGCCTCTGGGTTATGGATGAAGCAGACCTCGAATGTCATGGTTTCTACGATGCAGTTGCACGCCCTCTTGATATCCCAGAGTCCATGGACTACGACCAGCGCAAAAAGCTGACATTTGGTGAAGCTGCCAAATTCACCTCTGACAGCGAGGAATGGAAAGACGCGTACGTAGACCGCATGGTCCAGCTTGTGCAACGCGACAAGAACCACCCTAGTATCATTATCTGGTCCCTTGGAAACGAGGCTTTTTACGGACAGAATCACAAGGCAATGTATGACTACGCCAAGACTGTCGACCCGGGAAGACCCATTCATTATGAGGGCGATGCAGAGGCAATATCGGCAGACATGTTCTCCTACATGTACCCATCGGTAGACCGCATCAGCCGTCTTGCGATCGCCGAAGGGGATAACTTTGCTAAACCGATCGTGCTGTGCGAGTACGGACACGCTATGGGGAACGCCCCTGGTGGCTTGGCTGAATATATGTCCGCCTTTAGAAAGTACAGAAGATTGCAGGGCGGATACATCTGGGAATGGGCAAACCACGGGCTCTGGGTCGATCCATCAGTCGAGGGAAAACCAGGGAAGCCGTTCTACGCTTATGGTGGTGACTTCGGTGACACCCCCAATGATGGAAGTTTTGTTATGGATGGTTTATGTTTCAGCAACCATACCCCGACTCCTGGGCTTGTTGAGTTGCGAAAGGCCTATGAGCCGTTAGAGGTGACTATCAGTGGTGACGATCTCGTCGTTAGAAATTGGTATGATTTTGTTAGCTTGGACCATCTGGTCGTGGATTACAAGATCGAGTCTTTCGTTGGCCAGTAAGTGTACCAAAATCGTAGACCATTCTGCCTTCCACCTTTATATGCTAATTCAAACTCATTTCAGCTCAAAATCCATAATTACCACAGGGCTGTTGACCCTGCCAGTTATCCAAGCTGGGAAGAGTGGAGCCCTGAAGCTACCATTTGACAAGACCTACAACCAAATTCCCGGTGAGGTCTGGCTCACAGTGACTTTCCGCTCCAAATACGCTACAGAATGGGATGAAAGTGGCCATGAAGTTGCGTGGTTTCAACACCGTCTTGCATCCAACCCTGGCCTTCTATTTATTTCAGGAATGCCTACTTCCAAGTTAGGCATATCTATCACCAAATTAGCCCATAGTATCAATGGTTCAGACTTCTCATTCAAGTTCTCTCGCACAACCGGACATCTGACTGCCTGGAGCTCAAAGGGCTACAACCTCTTGGAGTCCGACTCACCCACTAGCCCGGGGCTTTCCCTCGGCTTCTGGCGACCTCCAACAGACAACGATCTCCCGTGGGATGCAAAGGAATGGAAACGCCACGGCCTGAACGAAATGACGTCCCAACTCCGTCACCTCGACATCCAGCAAAAGCCAACAGGCGATATCAAACTGACAACGGAAGCCTGGCTCTCCCCTCCCATCCTCTGCTGGGGCTATATTGCCAAAACCACCTACACTATCTCCGCTACGGGCACTCTATCAATTACTATCTCCCTAACGCCCGAAGGCCCCTTCCCCCCAACCCTCCCCCGCATTGGCCTAGACATCACCCTCCCAACAACCCTCCAAAATGCAATCTGGTTCGGCCGCGGCCCCGGCGAATCGTATGCAGACAAAAAGCTCTCGCAGAAACTCGGCCTGTACACAGCTACCATCGACCAGCTACATACACCCTACGAAGTGCCGCAGGAGAATGGTAACCGCGTCGACACTCGCTGGCTGAAAATCAGCGGTGCTAATGGCGGGATGGGAATCAAGGCGTGCAGGCTTGAAGATGTAGGCAAGAAGGCATCTGGCGACTCATCGTCTTTTCAGTGGGCATTGAGCAGGTACAGTCCGCAGGTTATTGAGGAGGCGAAGCATCCGGGGGATCTGGTTGAAGACCCGTTGGTGACGAGGTTAAGGTTGGATGCGGAGGGGGCTGGGGTTGGGACGGGTGCGTGTGGACCCACAACGTTGGAGAAGTATCGGGTGCACTGTAGGGAGGTGGAGTTTGGGTTTAGGTTGGAGGGGTTCGTTGGTTGATGGCTCCGTTGTAGATGTAGAGTCTGGGAACAGGGAGACGGGGAACGTTTGGACTTATGTTCATATGGGTTGCTTCTTGGGTGTGATGTGGGTATGGGTGTCGAGGTAAACGTAATGTAAGAGTGGGTTTTTTTTTTTTTTTTTTTTTTTTTTTTTTTTTTTCTTCTGCGACTTCTCGGACCCTTTTTTGTAGATTTCACTTCAGTACTCGTTCCTTGGTCCTTCTCCAGAATCAAATGCCAGGCTTTGTTTGGAAACAATATTTTAACACATCTTATATGCTATACGTTATTCCAATGATGAGTGATGTGCCATGGGGGATAAAAATAAATTAGCCACATCATGTCGCCATGAGGGATAGCTGCAAATCTAGGCTTGTGGGGCGAAAAATATGACCATCTTATGCAGTGTAGCCAACAAGGCATCAAAGGTGGCAAGCCCCGCGGTATAGGTCTCGAAACATCGTAAAGTACGGTGATCCTAGGACAGAAACTGTAGACTGGTTCAAGAATTGAATCCCAAAATTTGATTCTGCTTCGGAAGCGTCACACTGAGAAGGTATACTGCCAAGGTGTTTTCTGGCAATGCCGAAAGAGAAAGAACAAGCAGAGAACAAGCCGTGGTATATTTGCACTTTCGACACAGAAAGCTGAAAAGTAAACTAACTAGAAGTAATAAAAGAAAGAAATTGGGTATTATGCAGGCCGGTGGGTAGAAGAAAGGAAAATACAGGCCAAAAAAGGGAAACGAACATGCCACGAGACGGAAACAGACACTGTAGGTACAGATGGATGGATCAAAAATAGTAACATATACAAGTAATAGATCATGGAAATAAGCTGCTCAACCGGTTTGACGTTTGAGTCATGTCATAATATATAATGGAAAACAGGGTTCATGTACCCCCGATAACCGGGTACCAAAGAAAATATAGAACAGAAAGAAATATCATCATGATACTATTAAAGAATGTTGGCTTGTTCATGAGGCAGATGCTGCAGGAGCTGGGGCTGCAGCCGTTGTAGTTGCATCGGGCTTAGGTTCAGCATCAGCGTCGGGCTTGGCCGGCTCGGCTGCTTCAGCGGGTTTCGTTTCAGCGGGTTTATCCTCCGCAGGCTTGGCTTCCGCGGGCTTGGCTTCCGCAGGCTTGACTTCCGCAGGTTTGTCCTCGGTAGGTTTAGCTTCAGGGGCCGAGGTCGCTGCTGGTGCTGGTTCAGCAACCTTGGGGGCTTCGGTGGGGGTAGCAGTAGGGGCAGCGGCAGCGGCAGAAGCGGCAGGAGCGGAGGCAGCTGCATCAAAGTTGGCATTAACTTCTGATAAAGTAAAGCAAAAAGAAAATATGAATTTATACTAACCATCAGCAGCAGGAGCAGGAGTCGGAGTAGCCGCTGCTGGGGCTGCTTCCTTAGATGGCTCAGGAGCCGGAGTGGCTGCAGCGGGGGCGGCGCTAGTAGGAGCGGGAGTGGTGGCAGAGGCAGCAGCAGTGGTTGCAGGCGTAGCAGTGGCTTCAGGAGGGGATGTTGCAGCTGCGGCTGGAGCAGCCGTTGGCGCGGCAGCCGGAGCAGCCTCAGGAGCCGGTGCGGGAGGGGAGGTCTTATCGGGGATAGGAGCCTGGGTCTCCGCTGGAGCGGTGGTGGAGGCCTCTGGGGCAGCAGCTGGCTTGTCCGCTGGAGTGGTCTCTGCTGGTTTGGTATCCGCCGCGGGGGCTGCGGTTGTAGCTGCGGTTGGAGCTGTTTGAGCGGCCGCCGTCCGCTTCTTACGGCCCTTGAAGAAGTTCTTCAACCCCTTCTTGAGCTGATCAAGCGCATCGAGAGCTATTCAAGGGTCAGAAGGCGTAGTCCAGTATAAAAACCAACACGGCATTCATGACAACGCCTCTTCAAAAAACAGTAAGCGCCCGAAGTGGTATAACTTACGGACGCCAGGCATGATTAGGGGCGGTCAGGAGAACGGCGCGCGTATAGATAGGGAGGGTAAACAAAGGAAGTAAGAGGAGAAGAAGCGGGAATTCTGCAAACCAAATGCAATATCTGGTACCGGGGTAGTATGCACTCGTTCAGCAACAGCTTAACCAAGACAGAAACAGTGTTGGCGGCGGCAGAAGCAAAGGACAGATAATGCGAGATGAGGCGCGGATAAGGAGATGAGGTTGGCTGGGGCTTGCTGCGTATTATTATTAAGGGAATTCGGCGCCGAGATGTCAGGGACAGTGCACGGGCCATGTGCTGGGGCGGGCGGGGATCCACGTGACCCCTGTATGCTGCTGACTAAACAGCCCCTATTTCCTCGCTTTCTTCTCGTCCAGTTGGCTTCTCTTCTGCAACCACAGCTGAAACACCCAGGGATCATGGGCGCCTAATATAACAGATGCCCTTATCTGTATACTTCCATATCCAACTATACCTGACCCCAGTCTCGTGGCAGCCTCTTGTGCTTCCCGCTGCTCCCCACGCATGGAGTACCAATGCCCTAGTCACGGCATAAAATTATGAAACACGGGTTTCTCTCTGCCCTAACATATCTGAGCACCATATGGCGCTTGCACTGTTCACCTTCTCGAGTGTCATCCGGGAAATCGTAAACCGGAATATAGGCACCTTTAATACCAGTGTCATCCTGTTCGAACGGTCATTACAGGCAAGTACAAGGACAAGCATCCCCTGAATCCAAAACAGACTTGATCCAGCTACCAGGGTTCGAAACAACGATTCTGTGCTATTGCAAAGTTGCTTTTATACTCCAAATCCCCAGAGCAGGGTTTTAACTCTACTGATTTCCCGGGAATGGCGGGGACGCTCGCCCTCAAGTTGACACTGCGTGCAAAGTCGGCTCTTGAAAGTATTAGAGATGTGGAGTCACATTGGAGTGTAAAACGTTGGAATGCCCAGTCAAATTTTCAGCTCTGTCAAATTTTCAGCTCTGTCAAATTTTCTTTAGCGATGACAATATCTACCCATGGCTAGGAAATTGATCCCACCGCGCAGTTTGGCCGGGGATTGGACTCGTTTGAACAGGCTTCATGCCATCATCCATGATGCACACTCGCCAATAATCCCCCCAGCGAGTTTCCCGAAGTGGGAATAATATAATAACCACTTATTCTCTGCGTGAGCAGGAGTCAAGCCAACAATGCAGGATAACCCAAGTAATAGCTTGAGCATTTTTATTCAGTCGCCACTCGATTAAGCATCACGTCCACAGGCCGACCAGATTAGGACATATCAATGCAATTGCCAGGGGCAATTGGTGTTGCGACCCGCATCTCAGTTAATCCCGTTCGTCCATACAGAACTTCCGCGTCTGAAATCCAGTTGAATAAACAGCTCCCAGTTTCTCCCATGGCACCAAAATCGTTCATGTCCACAATTCGGCACCCCTTATCAAAATTTAAGACAAAATCGAATACGAATCCTTCATTTACCATATCTCTCAAAACTGTCTGATCCGTCATAGTTCGGGCTGTATTCATAATTTTTTCCCGGAGTCCAGTAGCGCAGTGAAAAATCATCCTGGCATCGTGTACTAACTCGTCAGGGGTGCCGTTGGGTAGGGGTCGAGCCACCTGCGTTGCGAAATCGCAGCCACATGTCCAGATAACGGTGGGCAAAAGGCTCGAAACTCAAAGGATGAGCTCATCTCATGATCAAAAGGGACTAGGAAAAGTTTCGTCTTCTTCCTGTCAATACACAACGCATCCATCGTTTTTCCTGAGGTGCAAAGACGCTTTACAAGCTCTCTCTGCGATGTTATTGGCAAATCTCCGTCAATCCCGTCCGTTGGGCTTGCCAAATCGAGACGGCAAAACCACCCTATGCCCCGGTTGAAGAAATCATGGAGAGACAAGCCCAACGCGCTTCTTGGGAAAAGCTCCATGACGCGGATGACGTGTTGCTCATTCAGTTCATGCACGTATTCCCAATGGCGATAAGCTTCTTTTATCTCCCCGATTATATCTTTTTTCAACTTGAACAGATGCCACTCCAAATTGCTAGGGTCGGTCATCAAACTCGGAAGCCAATGGCTATACCGACTGGCGTTAAGAGAAGGCCATTTATGTTCTTTGTCGGGATCTTCAGGAATACGGTTTGCGATTTCATCGTAGGTGTGGCGGTGAGTATCAAGATGGAGATATCTGGGAATGCGCCCCGTTTCGCAATCTCGGACCGTTTGCAATACAACTTGGAGTGGACGAACACAGAGTCTAAGGGTTCTACCATTCCCAGCGGTCGTTGGGATTATAGTCGTCATGACCGTAAGCTAGAAACTATACCGAGCGGTAAAATATGTAGTATAAGGACATGTGCTTTTGGATCTGGCGACCGTACCAGGTTAAAGATATCAAGCAGCCAATGGTTGTTTCTGCTGAGGATATAGATACGGTTTGTTTGCTGTGTTGGATGTTGACATTGAGAAGAAAGAAAAAGGAAATATTGAGGGAAGGAGGAACCTCTGCGCTGCATATTAATTGTGCTCTCAGTCGACATAGGTTTCTCCTTTGCCGTTTCTGAATTCTGTCTTTATAAGTGAGTCTGTCGTCCCCTTTGCTTGGAAGGCTCTACCCACAGTGGCTTTTCAGACAAAATTCTTGCAAGCAACATATCTACCGTAGCCGGACATTGATTTGTTGCAGTTTCTTCCAATCCCGTGTAGCAAGAATGGGAGCATCGCTCTTCCTACTATTTGCGTTCGCACTTGGATTTCAGACCGCAATGCGTTGCAAGGGCCGCAGGGTACCCTTACGGCTTATTCTCCAATGAAACTCGACACCAAGAAAATATGTTGTCCTTCGAACGACTCGGCTCGTTTAACCATCTAATAATTACTACTGAGGATACGAACTGAACGGATACTCATTCAAAATCAACAACTCGGATATATTTCCGACTAAATCGCTTCACTGGATAAAGCAGTATTTGCCCATGCGTGTATTTGACTTGGTGGATGAGCGTGCAATGTCCCGCGACCACAGGACTTTACGCCTAGCATCTAACTTGTCCAACTCGGTCAAACCGGTATCTTCGCAGAAGGGCATGCTCAACGGAGGGGAGAATACGATGGAACCAATTACAAGACCAATTGCAGGTAAACCGTTGATATCATCTAGCCACCAATATTAATGCAGTACGTCACAATCGCCCTATAATAGCCGCTACATCCCAGCACTATCCTCAGACCCGTTGTCTGCAACAAAACCACGTCACAGTCATGCTATCACATTTGTTTCCGGGCCTTCCTTACATCCCACAATCCGCCGGCGTCGCCTCAGTAACAGTCATATCCGTCCTCCCAATCTCCGCCGCACGTCCACCTGTCAACTCATCCATCGCCGCCTTGGCTAGATTGAACCCAGCGCCAGCATGATCCACGGCAATCACGGGGATCTCGATACCCGTCGGCTCATATTTGATCTTGAAGCATTTCCCGCAGTTGACGCTATCCCACCCCTCGACGGCAAATGCGGCACCGATTCTGGGGAAGGTGGGGAGGTCACCGGCGACGTTGTAGCCTTTGGTTACTAGGCCATTGTTGCCGTTGGAGCAGGCTGTCGTCAAGAGGTCAAGCTGTGAGTTGTCGTAGAGAGGCTCGAAGGCGACGGTCATGACTTGTTGGGAGAGAGCGAGGTTGGTGAGGGAGAGGGAGAGGGCCAGGGTAGAGAAGACGGTGAACTTCATGGCTGCTGTTGGATTTTTATTTTGAAGTTTTGGATAAGGTCTGCAGGGCGAAGGTATGATTATTATATGTTTCGTCTGAGGAAACGACACAGGATGCTGATTAATAGATATATAGATTGAAAGCTGCTTTACTGATGTCAAAATTTGATGTTGAAATGAGATTGATTTACTCCATCAACCGTGCTATAGCCCCGTATTTATACTCTTCCAGTCCCCTCACCCCTTGAGATCCATCAGAATACAAACTATCACCGACATACGTAAGTACCAGTAAGAACCCGGGGCTGCAGCAAAATTACGTCCGAGCTGGACATCATTGTGTCTCAATCTATGCAGTAAGCAACATAAATCCGGACGCCGAGGCGGGAGCGAGACCATCTCGAACAGAAAGCATTACCTACAGTACACCAGCAAGTAGGTATCCGACTGCCCACCATCCATGTGGATCTGACGTAAGTCAACTGATATGTTGCAGGCATGTACCCGCTCCTATAAACATCCTCCCCGGCGACTCTCAGACTGTCTGGAGTCACCTGCATCGAAAACATCACCAATCCCCGGGGCAGAACTGGTTTATAGCGCCGATTATTGTTGTTAGTTTTGCATGCGAGGTGGAGCTGCGAAAAGCAAAAGGCCGCTAGGGAAGGGTAAGCTGGAGCTCGGGGAGCTTAGGTAGCTTTTCTTCATGCGACGTTGTTTCAGTCTCTCCCCGCTCCTGCTGCTACGTTTCTAGAGCTTTTGCCGGTGAACATGATGCGGAGAATAGTGCCACCCCGTCAATATATTATTAGTGAGCCGAGCAGAAACATACGAAACAACCGAATTCGAGATAGCTACCTAGGTAAGTAGACTAGGCCTGGATCCCTGCGGAAATCATTTACAGGAAGCAGGGAAATGTAAAACATGCAGGATTGCTTCTCGTACGTTCGATGCAATACCGTCACATCCGTACGGGATGGAAATGCATATCAGACTGCAGTTTGAGACAAGAGTATTTGCTGGGTTTATTTTTAGACACATTTTCCTCGTATTTGCTTTGTTTCTGAGAAGTGGGACAAGGTGGGCTTATTCGGAGGATGCTGATGACTTCGGGAACTCTTTGAGAAGCCGACCCATTCATTGGATGGGTTTTATAGAAGAACGTAAATTTAGATACTACTACGGAGGACTTCTTCTAAAATAGTACGACGGTACAGTAATCCGTGGGGAGTAGGAGGCCGAATGGAAAAACTCTCTGCTACATACTGTGATGTCATCGCGATAGTCTGGCGGTTACGGAACAGCAGAAGCTCTTCTTCTCTTTCTCTTCATCCCTTCGACATCATTCACGGTCAATGCAAGGTGACAACGCCAGTGAACCAGACCAACTGGCTTCATTTTCAATTTCGTATTGTTTGAATACGCACAAAATCTTCACGGAGTGAGGTTCTCAGCGACTTGTTCCGTCTCTTCAATCTCCGGGGATATCAGCTTGAAGTGCTCGTAGTACTTGCATGCTAGGTAGTACTACTAAATTTGAGGCCCATTCCTTATCTACGATTATTGTCGATACTGTTCAGTGTCTGCTCTACTTTCTTTTTGACACCCTTTTCTTTCTACGTCAAGTTGGCGTAGGATGTTGCCCTGTTAATGCTATGGTCCGAGCCTTATTGCACCTCGTCTCAAATACCTGCAATTTGCGTTCTCCAACTAAGTTTGATCTGTTGCGCAATGGAAAACTACGGCCCTATATCTCTGAAAGACTCTTTGCGTCTGCCTGCCGTCAAGGGCACATTCTGGATAGGCAGTTCAATTTTGAACGTACAAGCCAATATGGGTATTCATATAAACCCCAGTGCGAAACGCCGCTAAAACCAAATCAACTACGCGATATATGGCACGGCGAATTCCCAGCTAATTTCTCTGGAGAAGTTATTCATCTGAAGACCTCTCTCAATCAGTACAAGCGTTTGGACAGAATCTTTCTCAACAGCACTGCCAAGTTAGCATTTCTGTTTTTCACTCCAATTTGTGTACTCTTTAACCACAAAACTAAATACTCGTTATTCACCAGGAGCTCGAAACATGTGAATCTCACATTCAATGTTGGGTTATCCGTTACGTCAATCCGGAAAGGTCAAACATTTGTTCACGGATCTACCGTCAACAACGTTGCTCTCGACATTCGCCGCTATTTGCCTGAGCAAAAGTTTGCTATTCGCACTGATAACCGAATCCTAAAATACAACCTCCGGCATAGCCCGGACGTCCAGGTGATTTCTAAAGATACATCAGCCAAATCTTATCCACTGCCACTCCTAGCTGTTGAGATAGGGGTTTCTAGGCCATCCTTGGAGTTAACAGAGTCAGCCAAGGAAATGATGGAGAAATGCCCAGCGCTCAAAGTAGCTATCATAATAGACATCAAAGAACGGCCACAGTACGAGAATCCCCTAAACAAGCCGAATAATGCTGTCGCCGTCAGACGTGCCAGCGGAAACTTCTCCGACCCGGACAGAGCTATCGAGAATGTCCAATTGGAAAATCCTGGCGACCCCTTTTCCCCTCTTTGGTTATATGGCGCTAGGTGGGTTGGGGAATTGATAGCACACGTCCAAGTTTGGACCAGAGAAGCCGGCAGCGGGAAGGCTATCAGTGAACATGGGCCAGTCGTGAGTTTATATAATACTGTACTAGCCTTCAGTTTTCTGTATTTTCTAACGTGGCAACTGTTCAGCCTTTTTATGGCCGCAACGCTGTTGATCCTCAGCTAGGCGTAAACCTCCGAGACTTCATCCCACTGGATAATGAAAAGCATGACAAACCTTTGAGTTGTGGTACCTCCATTTTACAACTAAACAATCATGTGCTACTGTCTCCTCACCGTATTCAAATGTGGCATCTTAACCATGCTAAGTCCGTGTTCTGTCCCGAGTTGAACAAGGGGAAAATCTGCGTCGACAACTCTAGGGTCTCCATTAACAATGTGGGGGGTCTGCGCATTGTGACACCAGATGCTCTCGGAAGTAGTGATGCAGACACACTCCAGAGAATAATGAAGTTAAAATTTTTGAGTGAAAACAGGTGCTACAGATGTCACACTCCTCCCTCAGTGCCAAATGACTGCGGAGATAGACGTGACAGCATGGATTCAAAGGATAGACTTGAACTGGAACACTATATGGAACGCTCTGCATCCTGGGAGGAGGCCAAGAAAAATGTGACAGACTGGTTTGAGGCAATGGAGGAGACTCCTGGTAGTGCAATATACAAGCATGAGAATAAAACCTCAGGTGAACAAACTGAGCACTCCACAGAGAAGCCCAGAGACTCATCCTCAAACACCAAGGACTACGCGTCCGAGGTTGAGTCCAAGTCTCACTGTGTTCATTACGATGGAACTGCATTGATGAGTGACAGCTATTGGGACAACAACAGTGAGTCGCCTCAGTGGGTGCCAACCTAAGTCTGTCGTGGATTTTCCACTCGTGCGTTTCTTTGTTTTGTGCTATATGTCCTTTTACGGCATGATGTTATGACAGTTGGGCTCTCAGGCATCCCATTTGATATGTTCTGTCATTTAAAAACATGGGATAATGGCAATGGAAACCGTTGCTGCAGCAACACACTCACTAGCACACACCACACATGAGACAAGAAGTATGCAATCATGTCTGATCATTACTTTCAATACTCCTTCTCTCAAACCACGCCAATATTCACAGGGGCATCCACCTGTGCATCAACCATGTCTAATGAAGATTACAAGGAATACATCGAGGAGGTCACCGATGACAAAGGCAGTGATGTTGAGGGTACAAGCACCAGTGCAACCCCCGCTCCAATGCATAACAAGCAGAGCTCGGGGGTCAGGTCTGCAGCCGCTGAGACTCCCGGGGCTAAATCTCCCGCGCCAGGAAAGGTTTCCTCCTCGCCCCAGGTTAAGAATATGAAACATTCCAGCCCCGAGGCTAGTGCGAACAAGAAAGCTATCTCAGGCCTTAACCCGCAGAAGAACCCGTTCGAGGTGGGAGGAAATTGGACCAAGGAGCAGATGTCAGAGATCACTATTTTGAGTGGAAACGCTGGAGGGAAGATATAACGGCTGATAGAAAATGGCTGTGTGTTGAACGGTTTTTGAATGCGGTTGCAGGGCTGGAAGAAGACGAACGGCGATAGCAAATGATTGTGCGTGGGTTTTTGCAAAGCGTGATGAGCGATGGTTTTTTCCCCCGGGCTCAAAGGCAAGAGGATTCGAGAAACTTTCGGATCAATCCTTCTGGGCAGGGCCTGAATGGCGTTTTATACGTTTGATACATATCATGCATTAAATGGGATGGACAAAGCATGTATCATTTAAGGGTTTAAAATCAGCAAAACGGGGCCGGTGATAGCCCACCCAGATACAATATCAACAAACAAAGAAGATTTCGATGAAAGATCATTTTCTCCATATGCTGTTTAACTCTATCAATTTCCGAGTTGTCTCATTGGAAGTTAAGCACGCTCATGTGGGCAACTATTATCTCGTAGCACAGCAGGGTTCATGTCCAGTCGCTGAATTTGTTCCAACCTCGCCATAACTTTCAAATAAGTCTGTTTCTTTCAGGAACTGGCAGTCATATCCAGATATTTCTACTACAGTAGCAGGACCAAATGATTTCTGCGTTGATGTCATGCTCGGCAAAAGAAACGGCGAAGCCGCGGTCCCACTTCGCTTATCGGCAGCCGAACAATTATCGGCTTCCCCCGAAAACGCAGACGCCAGTCAATCTCCGTCCTCCTCTCTCTCCACTTCTCCAGAACTACAACGACGAACGTCCTACAGGGAGAAACCATGACGGCCACAGGGGACTCGGTCCGTCCGTCGGAGAGGACGCCGCTACTAGGAAACGAGGCGCTCGAGAATGGTGTCGAGAATGGCATCGCGAACGGCGCCGGCGCTGCACCGCAACGCGTGGCTGATGATGACTCGGATGTCCCGATAGCAGGCGAGCCGACGACGAAGGAACTGTTGACGGTCTTGTCGAGCGTCTGGGTTGGCGTTTTCTTTGCTGCGCTAGGTACGTCGCATCACTACCATTAATCCAGCGTCCAGCACAGAGTAATGCGACGTCAGCACGCAAGTCTAGAAAAGCCCTTTTTTACTAACGGCGCATTCGATATCTAGATGGAACCATCGTTGGAACCATTGCGGCTCCTATATCATCGTCGTTTAACTCCCTTTCTCTTCTCTCCTGGCTGGCGACAGCCTACCTAGTTTCCAACGCCGCATGCCAGCCCCTAAGCGGCAAACTAACCGATATCTTCTCCCGGCGCACGGGGCTGGTCGTCTCAAACATACTTTTCGGAGGCGGGAATCTGATCTGCGGCCTTGCCACGACGGAATGGGTTATGATATTCGGACGGACGGTGGCAGGCATGGGTGGTGGTGGCCTCACTGCTATTTCCACCTTTATCACCTCCGACCTCGTACCGCTGCGCAAACGGGGAATGTGGCAGGGTATTGGAAACCTTTGTTACGGTCTAGGTAGTGCGCTGGGCGGAGTGTTTGGTGGCTGGATGAATGACACCCTGAGCTGGCGTTGGGCTTTCCTTGTCCAAGTACCCTTTATTTTTGTGTCGACGATTTTGGTTATGTGGAAGGTCAACGTGCCTGTGAAGGTCACCGATACATCACGGATCAAGCGCATTGACTTGCTGGGTGCGGGGACGCTTGTGGTTACTCTTGTTCTACTACTTGTGGGCTTGAATTGCGGAGGTAACCAGGTGCCCTGGAACTCTCCATTGATCTGGACAACGCTCCCATTGTCCGGTGTCTTCCTCGTTCTGTTTATCTATGTCGAGGAAAAGGTCGCTTCCGAGCCGGTTATCCCCGTCCGCCTCCTCCTGGACCGCACTGTCCTTTCAGCCTGCTTGACCAACTGGTTCACCACCATGACTGTCTTTGCCATTCTCTTCTACGCACCGCTTTATTTTCAGGTCCAGGGATACTCCGCCACGATGGCTGGTCTACGATTGGCCCCGCAAGCCTTTGGTGCCGCGACTGGATCCCTAGGGTTAGGTATCCTCATGCGCGCCACAGGCCGCTACCTCTACTTCAACTACGCATCCACCATCTGCATTGCTTTATCATCCGCTCTGATGACCACATACACCCTGTCGACCCCTGCTTGGCAACCATTCTTGTACATCTTCTTATTCGGCCTGGGTTATGGCGGCATGCTCACCGTGACACTCGTGGCATTGATTGCCGCCGTTGAGCACAAATATCAAGCAGTCGTCACATCAGCCTCGTACGCCTTCCGTAGCACGGGAAGCTCCATAGGTATCACTGCTGCCTCTGCGGTTTTCCAGAACCTGCTTAAGCGCGGGCTGTGGTCACGGTTTGGCGACAAGGAGGACGCGGCGCATATGATTCGGAAGATCCGCGATAGTCTTGATGCGATTAATAAGGTGCCGGCGGATTGGCGTCCCGGTGTGATGGATGCGTATATGGATGCGTTGAGGGGGGTGTTTGTGTCGATGCTGGGGCTGGCTGTGCTGGGTTTGCTGGCCAGTCTGTTTATGAAAGAGCACAAGTTGCATACGAATCTTGCGAGGAAATGAATTGGTTGAGGATATACCCGGTATATATATTTTTTTGTCCTTTTTTCTTCCCTTTTGTGAATATTATGCAGAAATATACTGCATATAGAAGGGCCATGGTATATACAAAAAACCTACTGCCATTTATCATGTTTTAACTACATTCATTGGTTTTATAATTTTCAACGCTCACCATCATCATCACATTGTGAATTTCTTTTTGTTCCTGAATTCCGCGCCTGAGCGAACTGCGACTGGGGCCAATTGCCGAGGGCGGGCCGAACTAACGCCACTCACCGGCAGACTCGCTGACGTCAATATATACTTCTGGGCATACTTTGATACCGCAAAGTAAATCGGCATATGCTGCCATATTGTGTCGCATAAAAAAGGGATTGATATTTTCTACTATTCGATTCTCCACGAACATTCAAAAAGTACAAATACAACGAAAAAGAAAGAAAGGGAATAAATACTGCAATTGATCGGCAGCGGAGACACGGCCAAGGCCAAGCAGGGCGGTGGCAATAAGGGTTGTTGCTAATAGCGCGCGCTTAGTGGCCCGGCTGGCTGGCGACGGGGCTAGACCTCGATTTATACCATCAAGACTCAAGACTCGCTTTCAATTCTTTGATATTGATCAGTGAGATACTCCCATTCGATATATATAACAATAAAGAACTATGGCGGTGTCCTGTTAAATACCTTCTCAATCCGTCTACAACGTCTGCCTGTCTTAACGCCTTTGTCTTCCTCCTTGAATATCCGAGTTAAATCCTCTTCGCCGAACAACCCCTAGCTATTTATTGTACTCAGTACCTGTTATCAAGACTCATTATCTCGCAATTCCGAGCAACCGGATATCTGAAATTTGGGGCTGGTAATGCCATATCCCGCTTTCTGCAGCTGCGATTCTAACTGACAAATAAGACTTTCGATTTCCTGCAGCTGAACGTGGCACCAGTCCGCCGTACCTGACGGTTCTCCGCATTAACGCATCTTAATCAAGCCCTCGAACGCACACAACTGCTCTTTCTTTTTTTTTTCCCAAACAGATTGTCGATCGCCGTACAAGACCCGGACCTACGGCCATTTACTCAGCAGCCGTATACGTTAAGATCGCAAGACGGGATAATCTGCGACTTGAGGGTTGAAAGATTAATCAGGTAGAGGGGCATCCGTTGTCACACGGCCCCTATATCCTTTACCAGGTTGGCGGACGACGAAGGGATCTTTGCAAGTACCGAAACATGAACATATGGAGTTATATACCGATTTGCGCGAAAGATACAGTTAGTTATTTGAGTACATGAAACAGGGTTAAGGAGCTGCGGGAGACACTGCGTTGATAGTTTAAGATATCTTAAACTGGAAACGCTTCACATGGCCGTCGATATCAAAACCCGAGTTCTTTCCCACGATTCCAAGGTCGAGACGCCGAACGATAGCGTGACGAGAATGCCGGGCGTCGCTCTTGAGGATAGGGTTGTCGAGATGGATGCCGGAGGTGGTCAACATGTCTACGGGAACAAGAAAGGGCTCGTGGTAGGGCAAAAGGAAGTCGACGACGAGGGAAATAATTGGTTGTCTTCTGTCAACCTTACCTACAATAACAAATACCGAAGACGAGTCCTTATGTCAGCCACTGCCTCCTTTTCAGAAGTTGCCATTCCGCTCATTGCGCAAATGCCAGATATCGAACTCCGATTAATATCAGATGATGCTTTGAGTCTTACAATTGGCGCTGGGAAGGCCGCGGTCTATGTAGACACGCCGACCCCTGGACAATTGGGTTCAAAGCTGAGCTCGCGGCCTTGGATGAATATGACTGC
This sequence comes from Helicocarpus griseus UAMH5409, assembly GCA_002573585.1. NCBI lineage: Eukaryota > Fungi > Ascomycota > Eurotiomycetes > Onygenales > Ajellomycetaceae > Helicocarpus > Helicocarpus griseus. The sequence goes on along the minus strand of PDNB01000036.1, from coordinate 162,428 downwards.
GACGGAGTTGATTGATTGGGCGGATGTGCTGATACTTGGCGCTATGGATGCTGGAACACTTGGGGCAATGCTGGCAGGCCTCACTACGACTCTTACATTGACGGTTCTACGTGGCTGGGATGTCAGTAAACCGGTGCTGTTAATACCTGGAATGACCACGGCAGAGTGGCAATTTCCCTTGACCAAGCGTCAATTTACTGAATTGGCCACATCTTGGCCATGGGTAAGAGTTCTTCAGCCGATTTTGTCGAAATTAGAGAGTGCCAAAAATTTGGTGGAAATCCCTTGGGATGAGTGGGCGGCGTTTGGCAATGAGGTTCGGAAATGCCTTGGGCGTCCATTCACTCCCAGCTGCATACAGGGGGATGAAAAACATATTAATAACGTTTACAACGGGAATGGATCAATTGTCAATGTTGAATCGAACGGTGTACATGGAAATGAACAGCCTCATAGCAAGAAGCCGTCTCCAAATGGGGCCGTCAAGGAATCTAACACCGCAACCAGCAACGAAAAACCCACCCTTCCCCCCGAAATATTGTCCATGATCTTTGAAACTTTGGATGACTGGGAAGTTGCAACATCAGTTGGCGTATATGCCAAAATACCCATACCAGAGAAATGGAAACCCTATATCCCCAAGCCGGGTTCGCCCTCGACGCTCGAATACACCATTCTTCGAGGCTCGATAAAAGAAATCGAACTACAAATATCCAAAATTCCTACTTTCAAGCGACTATCCAAAATCGATGCACATCTTATCCTCAAATTCGCCCGAACAGACATCCTCAACTACCTCGTCAAGTCACGAATGGACCTCATTCTATCAACCAGCGAACTCCAACATATCCCCCTCTACGTCTCAACCACATACAACAGTACAGCATTGCTAACGTGGTGGGTCAACTACTCCTCCGCCCTCCCGCCCTTTAACATAAGAAAAGGTGTCGCCGAATGCGTCGACGCCGCCTCTCGCGCCGGCTTCGTTGAGGTGTTGGAATGGTGGCGCCAATCCGGGTTCCCGTTCCGCTACACGGAACGAGCCCTCGAATCCGCCTCTGCAGAAGGGCGCATCGCGGTCCTCGACTGGTGGAAGAATGTCTCAAAGAGTGCGCCACTAGATGACCCCGTCCCACTCAAAGTTGGCAAATCCGTCTTATTAGCAGCACAGTCCGGACAGACCAAGTCGCTTGCTTGGTGGGATAAGTCGGATATACCGTACGGTCATGCAGAATCCGTTACGCGAATTGCCAGCAACCATGGCCATGTCCCCGTGCTGGACTTTTGGCATCAGCGGAAGCGGGAGAAGCTGATTTTTGATAATCAAGTTCTTGTTGGCGCAACGAAGAATGGTCATGTTGATGTACTTGAGTGGTGGAAGCGGAGCGGACTGCCCGTCGAATTCAAGACGTGTGATATTGAAGAGGCGCTTGAAGATGCCGTCTCGGGGGTGGAGCAGCGGGTAAGGCGGTGGTGGGCGCGAAATGGATTGAATTTGGGAGTTGGGACGAATGAGTGGATGATGGTCAAGACATTGAATACGTGAGCTATTAAGTGTTCCTTTTTGATTCTCAAGTTGGGTCTTCTGGCGAAAGGGGCGCTTGTATTTTTATGGCGATGATGGTCGTCATTCATTGGCGTGCTTTTCTCTTCGACTATTCTGCATCTTATCTACGGCTGTTCTCATATCTTGCATTTTGAATCTTGGATGATATTTATTTCCGGGCATATAAAATCGGATTTCCTTCATTCTTTCTGACCTTTTCATATCTTTTTTGTCCATAGTTCTAATACTGGTTTGTCCATTTCATTTCACCTTGGAACAGTCTGCGATCTTTTCCACCGCCGTTTACATCTGTGATATTTAGATCATCAACTCAATTGGCTGTCAATTGGAAAATTCTTTTGGTTACGGAGTACTTTTAGATACATATGTTTTTTTCAATTTCCTGGAATACACCATATATATATCGAGCCTCACCCTGCTTTCTACATGCTAATTTGCACTTATATTCGCACCGAGCTTAGCAGCTAATGTTTCCTAGACATAAGAATTCGCAGATGCCAGCATAATTACTATTATCCCCGCGTGTTGGCTGGTTATGCGTGTGGATAACCCAATGACGCTAACCTAACCATCCGACCTACCGAAACCCGAACGCCTGCGGATAGACTCCTCTCCCCGCCCCCGGTCTCGAGATCCCCCGACGCCGTAGCTAGGCTTTCACTTCTTCTAGTCTCAGCGTCTACGACCATGTGTGTTCCAAATTGCCTGCATTGAGTTATTTGCCCAAGCTTCATAACGGCGTTGCCTGAGGTTGTGGATAACAGGGGTTATCTACCGACCGGACGAATAAGGCACAGTCCACCACGATTCCACGAAACAACAATCTCCCGAAAGAGTTAAGGTATGTATCCCTGAAACCCCAGCGCGACATGACTACCAGCCTTATCAGCACGCCGATGCGGAGAATATCGCTAGGCTTTTAGTGGCTCGGCTTTCTTTAGGCAGCTATTTTGCCTAGCCTTGATGCGATTATCTTCAACGATATTTCAAAGACATCTCTCCCACCGTATCTAGGTGACCGACACAAAGTCATTTTCTGGATAAGTCATATCTCCCCTAATTTAGGGCTATCGTTGCTGTGCCTGTGGACAATCTGGAGCCAAGAGCTTGCATCAAAATCATGCCTTCAGGATTCGTGCTGCGGAATGGCTTGACCATCTGCGTGACAATCCTTCTTCTCAAATTCTTTCCAGCATATACTATCCACCAGTCCTTTGCATTGACAGTTCTTGCTTTGTCTACATTTATCGCTATTGCACGAGCTGTCTACCATGTCATCCTTTATCCCATATTCTTCACACCTTTCAAACACCTCCCTATGCCACCGGTAAGTTCATAAAAATGGTCGTTCCCGGTTCATGATACGCCTATATAAATTCTCTTTACTGTGCTTGTTCGATTGATAAAAAAAATTAAAAATTAAAAAAAAACTGACAAATGCTTACAGAACCGGAGTCTATTGAATGGCCACTTCGCAATTCTACGAGCCGAGCCAGCAGGGCATTCGACTCGACAATGGACAAAAGAGGTTCCAAATAATGGATTATTAAGATACTATTTGTTTGGGAACTTAGAAAGAATTCTCCCGATTAGTCCCAAAGCCCTGAGCGAAGTTTTGGTATCTAAATGTTATGACTTTGAGAAGCCTCGCCAAGTGAGGTTTGGGCTGGGAAGGGTTCTTGGGGAAGGTATTCTTTTTGAGGAGGGGGATGTCCATAAAGTATGTCACCCTATCATCGATTTTCTCAACACACATAAACGTTCTGGATTGTTTAGCCAAGGAAGAACAAGTGGCGTCGTAACTGACAAGAAATATCATCAACAGCGTCAACGAAGGCTGCTAAATCCCGCCTTCTCTTTCCGCCATGTCAAAGACCTGTACCCCATCTTCTGGAAAAAGGGAGTAGAAATGATCAAGGCTATTGAAAGATCTCTTGAAGAATCATCAGACGACCCAAAAACCATTCGAATCTCTGACTGGGCAAGTCGTGCCACCTTGGATATCATCGGCCTTGCCGGAATGGACCACGATTTCGACTCCGTCAACAACCCGACAAACAGGCTCAACAAGGAATACAGGAAGATCTTCAGCTCACCGGGTCGGCTAGGGAAGTTACTTCAATTCCTCAGTCTAGTCGTCTCTCCGCCGATTCTCGGCAAACTTCCCATGAAACGTAACCGTGACATTAACGAAGGCGCAAAATACGTTCGCAGCGTCTGTCAGCAGATGGTACAAGAGAAGCGTGAGAAGATGGAGATGGAGAAAAAGGAGACGCGCAGTGTCGACATACTTTCTATTGCTATGGAGAGCGGTGGGTTCACTGATGACGAACTCGTCAGCCAGATGATGACATTCCTCGCTGCCGGGCATGAAACCACTGCTTCAGCGCTGCAATGGACCATCTATGCCCTCTGCAAGCACCCAGAAATCCAAAACCGCCTCCGCGAGGAAGTCCGCTCTTCCCTCCCATCGGCTGACTCCGCAACGCCAATTACCTCCTCCCATATCGACTCGCTCTCCTACTTGAACGCTGTTTGCAGTGAGGTTCTGCGCTTCTATGCCCCCGTACCACTAACCATCCGTCAAGCGGTCAGAGACACAATGGTCCTTGACACATTTATTCCCAAGGGGACTGCTTTTAGCATAAGCCCTGCGGCGACGAATCACAACCCGGAACTGTGGGGGCCGGATGCGGGGGAGTTCAATCCGGAACGCTGGATGGGTCCCGGCAGAGCGAATACGGGCGGTGCGGATAGTAACTATTCGTTTTTGACGTTTATCCATGGTCCCAGAAGTTGTATCGGGGCTGCATTCGCGCGGGCGGAATTGGCTTGTTTGGTGGCGGTTATGGTTGGGAGGTTTGAGATGGAGTTGCTGGAGCCGGAGAAAAAGCTGGAGATTAAAGATGGAGTTACGGGGACGCCGATGGATGGAGTTGTTGTTAAACCAAGGGTTTTGGACGGATGGTAGGGGTGTGCAGATAATATATATATATGGAGGGGGGAATCCCGTATATATGGGGACAGAGCAAATACGGAGGAAAAGATCACGGACATGGGCTTTATTTAAGAACTCAATGGCAATTTGGCATAAATATTCTTAATATTCGTGACGCGATACCGTTACGGGCTCAGCGTAATGCGAGCGATCCCTTGAAAGTATCTTTCCCATACAGTGAACATTACGAATTTCCCCCTGACGATTTCTCGCGAACCTGGATAGCCACCATTAACTCCATGCCGCCAAAGCTTCCATTATTCGCACTATTTCATTCTCGCCTGCATTCTTTTTACCCTAACTAATTAGTGTCTGCTCCGTCGGAGCTTGCCGCCGTCAAAATCACGCGCCGGAAAAAAGTTGCAGTCGAGGATAAATATGACTTATCTCTCGTTTGCTATCTACCGTCATCGCTTCAATGCTCCTCCTAGGATATATTGTTTCTTTTTACCTCCATTATCCTTACAATTTACTGCCTTGCCTTTAGTGAACTGAAGTTCTTAGTAGAAGCAAACTGCCTCACACGTTTACTCAGGAGGATCCAAATACTACGTTTCTGTTTCACAGCATAAACCCAGTCGAGTGCTGGATATCGCTTAGGCTCTTTTACGATGGGAATCCTGAACGAAGTACAGTATTGCATATCTACTACGAAGCGTTCAACGACTCCCAAGAAGCCAGCCCGCCTAGAGGACCAGAATCTCGAAGACCCAACCTCTGGCACGAGATACTCAATATTTTCCCTACGCAGAAAACGATGGATAGTGTTTTTGATGGCACTGGCATCATGGCTATCAACTTTGAGCAGTTTCATTTACTTCCCAACCATAACAACTCTTGCAAAAGCCCTCAATGTTTCGATCTCAAAAATCGACCTCACTGTCACGTTATACATGGTGCTATCCGCAATTGCACCCGCAGTAATCGGCGATTTGGCTGATGTCTCCGGACGCCGTCCAGTGACTATCTCACTGCTAGCAATATATGTTGCAGCAAACATTGGTCTCGCTGTGCAGCATTCATATGTAGCGCTCCTTTTGTTACGTATGCTGCAAAGTGCTGGAATATCAGGTGAGAGCCGTTTCAAGTATCTTGTCTAGGTATTGACCTACTAATATAAAGGCAAAAGGGGTATTTGCTTTATCCTACGGAGTTGTGGCGGATATTGCAAGCCCCGCTGAACGAGGGGGCTCCATTGGATTTCTTGCTTTTGGGTCAGTAATTGCTGCGGTGAAATGATTAGAGTGAGATTGTGAATGGTTTTCTCATCGATGCTCTTCTAGATCTAATACGGCACCGACGTTTGGTCCGTTAATTGGCACCCTTCTACTGGCTTTCCGTGGTTGGCAGTCTATCTTCTGGTTTCTTACAATTACATCCGCTACATGCCTTGTCCTGGTTTTCTTTACACTTCCTGAAACCGCACGCAAAGTCGTGGGAAATGGAAGCATACGACCGCCCAGGGTCTATCGTTTGCCTATTGACTTCTCAAGTCTGCGAAAATATCTCGAAGAAAGACACGGAGAACGAGCACGGTTCAAGTTACCGAATCCTATTTCCTGTCTTTATCTTCTTTGGAATAAAAATAACATAGTCGTGATATGTACCATTTCCATACTGTATATGGCTTTGAACTGTTTACATGCCTCCCTATCCTCCCTTTTTATAGAGATCTATGGCTTCAACGTCCTCCATGGAGGTCTAATATATCTCCCGTTTGGCGTGAGTGCCTCGACAATGGCTTTCCTCACAGGTATATTCTCCTTTCATGCCTCGACCCTCACCCCTTCTCGTACTCAATGAAGGACGGACCACCGCTAACAAAACACTAGGGAGGATGTTAAATTACTCCTTCAAAACGACAGCTCGTGAACACAGCCTACCAACCGACCGCTCAGCAATTTTAGATCTTCAAGGATTCCCCATAGTCCAAGCGCGCATCAAGCTCCTGCCATATCCACTAGTCCTCCAAACGATTTCCCTAATTGGGTACGGTTGGACCATTCATTCGCGAACTGTACAGTCTAATCCCCTTCAAGAACCCCCTTCTTTTATTTTGAAATGTCACATATCCTCTAATTCCCTCAAGCATGTTGCCGTCCCGATTATCTTGTTGTTCATAATGGGCGGCGCAATCCAGAGCTGCTTCACGATGCTCAACACGCTCCTCGTGGACTTAAACAACGAGACCCCTTCTACCGCACAAGCGTCATGTAATGTTGTTCGCTGTGCATTCGCTGGTCTGGGCACTGCGGTGCTGCATATCATGATTGACGCTATGGGCGTTGGTTGGTATTTCACTCTTATCGGCATAATTTGCATGGCTCCCGTCCCATTTCTTACGTTACAGTGGCGTAAAGGTGAGCAATGGAGAGGCGCGAAAATTGGAGAATCGAGTTGATGGGAGCTTCCCCCACTTTTTGAATAAGCGGGGTAATGATGTTTGGGGTCCGATGGCCAGAACTAGTCGGGTTGGAGATTCTTCCGCCATTTCCATGAAAAATGGGCTAGTCCTATTCCCTGACTTGAGATATTGTTAGCCACTTAGTACTTATTAGCCGCTTCGTCCGTTGCGAAGGTTAGATATCCCAATAAGGATTGATATTTGATAGTACGTTTTCCTGAAATGCATCATTTATAGACATTAGACACCCGCGCAAATCAACCTATTGTCAAGCACCTATAAAGAGAGCTAAAGTTAAGGATGTCCGGGATCCCCCATACAACGAAGCGATTGACAGCCCGAACTCACGCGGAAAATCACCGCCTACTGCAAAGGGAACTTCGAATAACGGCAACCTCCCCTTTACGCGGCGCTAGAATCGTCCCATCTTTCATAACCGTGCACAAGCTGAGCATTTCTAGACTAACCCATTCCCTTGGCAAAAAAAAGTGCCTTTGGACATCATCATCTCCAGAACCGATGAGCCACGAGCAGACCCAGAACCCCCGGTCTATGAATACCAATCGATCCTTCCCGATAATTCCCAGTGGGCGGGTCATGATCTTGTTGACGCGTTGGTGTATAGACAAAGGGGTTATGGTAAGGGCGTCAGGATCTTGGAGGTCAGACATGGCTATTATTTTCGTGTCTGCCCAACGCTTCTGGTAGGAGCCGTCTTGTGAAATAGAGAGAATGAGGTTCTTTCGAGTAGTGGAGAAAAGAATCTCATCTACATAATCTTGGAATCGCATACCCAAATTAGAACCAGGCGATGCCTCACCATGTGCAGGGGAGGGTGGTATATGCAACTCTTCATCCACATTTGTTGACAGCGAAACATCTGGCTCATTGAAATCCCAATTTATAACGGTCTCCAGGGATTTCCATGAGTATGACGAGACGTTTTTGACATCAAAAGCAAGTACCTGGCTAGCATCAGATGGATGGTTGGCCCATTTCTGGCCACTGGCGGACTTCAGATACGCAGAGACTTTCTTAGTAGATAGGTCGTAGATAGTAACGGACGTAGCATCGGCAATAAGGATATATTCGGCCTGGGAGTGCAGAAGGATTTGATGGATCTTGCCGCCGTCAAGATCAAGGTCTAGATTCAAGACCGTCTGAGACGTCAAATTTGTTCTGCCGTGAGGAGTTGTGATTTTCTTTACTGTGACAGAATCTGCTTCCGTATACGCAACGTAATTTCCATCGTCTGACCAGACAATTGACTCTACAGCCCCCTCCCCCTTTGTCTTCCCGGCGCTCTGAGCCTTTAGAGTTGACGCATCGTTCGCTTCTACCAAGCCATCCTCGTTTCCGTAAAAGAATAAACCTCCGAAGGGTCTCGTGGCAAGAGCAGTAATCCGCACTGGCATATCGGTAAATGACTCCGAGGCATGGTTAGAGAGGTCCACACTCGAGGCGCGGGTATCACCTTCACTCCCTTGGTCGTTTGAATCTGGAAGGCGAAAAAGTGCATTTGGCTCCCAGATATTACAATATGAGCCACGTAGATCGTAAAATCGTCGGCTGTCCATACTGAAACAAAGATCTGTGATGACATCTTCTGAAGAGAGCTTGTATATCAGGGAAAAATGTTCGTAATTGTATATTCTCACAGAGCCGTCTTCATCACTGAGGAGGAAAAGAATGCCATCTGGGCTACACCGAATCTCTGATGGACAGGAATAGAGATCAGTGGCTAATTCCTCATGGTCATACTCTTCGAAGGGATTCCACTTGAATACAGCACCATCGTAATAGACCCCTAGGACCGCTTCCCCGCTTGGGTGCCAGACCGACTTCATAACAGGGGTCCAGTCCTCAAGATTTCCAATTTCGTATTCAGGGCGCCTCTTGCACTTACTCACTCGAGATCTTTCGAACATATCCCAAACCTCCATTGCAGAGCCTCGATACCCAACCGCAACGAAGGCACAATTCGGGCTAAACGCCATAGTCATCGGCGCATTCAGATACGCGCCATTTTCGTCCTCTTCTAAAAATCCGGAGTTGATTACGATCCACTCCCGTAATTTTTTGTAGTCTGCACTCGCCACATTGCGGCTATCCAGTCCAACGATAATTTTGTTATCGTCTTGCGAGAAAGTCATACATAATGCACGGGTCTCTGAAATGTTGGGTATGGAGTAGACTGGCTTCCTAGAAGTCACATTCCAAATTTTTGTTGTCAAATACCCATACGAGGCGAGAAGTTCTCCCGTGCTGTTAAAACAGATGGAAAATGTAAACTCGTCATGGTTTAAGGAGGGCACTGCCTCTAGCGTTTCACAGTCCCAGAGAAGAATTTTCCCATTTGTTGTCAGGACGGCCAAATGTCGGGTAGAGCATGTTATATGCATCGCATGCTGATTGCTACCTATTGAGACTCGTCCCAGAGAATCATCCCAGTCATCATTGGTGATGTTTTTCACCGATAACTGGGTTTGCTTGCTGAACTTTCGGTATATGGCCGACTTATTAGGGCAAAATTGGGGTACTAATTTCTGGATCGCTGCAGGATCATCAACCAAATGACTGCTAAACTTGCCCACTATCTTCAGGAGGTCGGTCGCCCATTGTTCCGTAATTTCAAGGTCTGTAATTCGGTGCTGAGAGGGATGCGTTGCGGAATCTAACCTTCGTCGTGATGAGACGAATTTTCGTAAAGCACTCGATGCAACTATCAGAATTCTCAATTGTCGCAAACTGGCCATAATTCTTATCCAGATTAGAACTGATGAGGACTTGAGAAATTGTACAATCAATGTGAGAGTAGCGTCCGAAGCAGGGGAACTGCGCCCAAGGTGATAAGACCATGAAGTCCCAGCATAGATAACAAATGGTGGCAGATCCTTTATAATCAATCTCTCTTTCGCGCTCAGTTGTTGTCGACTGTGGTGCTCTAGGAAAATGGCTATGGATTGCTGAAAAAGGGTTTCATGAATATGTTCCGAGTCGAAAGCGAAAGGTAAGTTTGCGCTTTTAATGAGGTACTCCCGGGCAGTCTTGTGAACCAAGACGATGAAATCGTTACTGTCAACCACCACAAAATGACCGCATAGCTGAGCAACAGTGTGCCGTAAGTCAATAATTTGTGGTATGTGTCCCTGCAGTGCTCTTGCAAGCTCATCGACCTTCAAAGGTCGTCGGCAATACGTAGCCCAGGACAAGATGCTTTTGGCAATAACAAGGTCAGAAGCCCTCGTAAGACGAGCAATCGATGATTCCATTCGACCATATAGAGACTCCATGCCGGGAGGCATTTCATGGAGAATTTGTGCAATGTCTTCTGGACTATGACACCCTAAAATCTCCTTCACAGCAAGGCTTACCCATAGAAAATTCCCTTCAGCTCGACTTGTGATCTTTTTTACAACATCTTGTCGAAATTGAGGGTCTCCGTGCATATATGCCATTTCGCTCTCTGCGTATAGTTCAATGTCGCTGAGATTGTCTGACAATGATAATCTGTCAACTAATGAGGCAGGAGATATGCGGCTGAAAGCCGTCGTGATATCAGGTGTTTTTCGACTGGTGACTAGGATTCTGAGAGGCGTTCTGGATATTTCTATACCCCCGAAAAATCCCACTATCGTATTGATTGAGTCCGACTCGTCCAAAGCGTCAATTATAACATACATCGGCTGGTCTGACTCGATCTTGAACAGAATTCCGGTGAATATCTTGTCCCAGATCATGCGCGGCGCCATTTTATCTATAGAGACCCCATTATTCTTCATAGTGGCTAAAGCATGGCGAAAAGCCGGGAGCTCCTGCGCGATTTGGTAAACCAACGACTGTAAAAGGGAACCCGGGGATCGCTTTCTAGCATCGCCAAACTTGAAGAAGTAATAAACACATCGGAGGCCCTTCTCTTTCAAATCTTGGATATATACTGCTGATTTAACAGACTTCCCACTTCCAGGTTGTGCGTAAACCCACAATATCTTGGACCCGAATGCATCGTCTCTCCATCCGCTGATGACTTTATCGGAAAGAAATCCATGACAAGTGCCCCGTCTCCATAGTTGCAAAATCGACGTATAATCATCTTTTGGATTTGGAAAGCTTCCAAGCAATTTCAATAGCTTTTCATTCTCTACGCTAGACTGTGCTTGCTGAAGGCCTTCCTTTGCTTTCCGGTAGGTGGAGACGAGGGTTTTGATCACACCTCTAACACTTCTATAACTTGGATCTAGGCGATTGGGATACTTGCAGACTGTGTTATGATCCGCATTCAATGGCTCCGTAATTTCTTGTGGATAACCGAGAGTTGACGAGGACTTTTGGACAACCATTACTTTGAAATTTTTGGACCCGACAGAAGTCTCCAGCGTCTCGTAGAAGGAAAATATCTGCATTCTTGAGGCGTGTTTGCGGAATTCTTCGTTGACATCTTCGATGAACGGTGAATTTTCTTTCAGTTCATTGAGATACTGTTTCGGCGTATGATTGAAAATTGAAACTGAGAGAATGCGATTGAGGACTTCGGCAAGGTTCGATCCCCGATGTGGTGTAGCGAGAAACAAAACTGCTTTGACTTGCGACACCGGCTCTTTGAACTCGTCATCGTTGTGTCCCTGCAGGACAGCTTTCTTGAAAACCAATCCTCCCATAGAGTGCACAACGAATATAATAGGCCGTTGCCCCACACCCAAATCTTCCCCAAGGCCGTCCTTGCCGAATTTCATGTCAAACAACAATTGCTTGGCAAAATCGGAGATACCAGCAATACTATTCGGACCTTGAGAAGCAAAGTACGCATTGTAGCCGTAGGTAAGGATTCTAGCCGTGCAAATATCAGGTTCCGTCGGTAGCCAAAGCTGCGGCCAGAAGAGGTCCTCATCCCGATTATAGGCCCAAGTTAAACGGCTCGTCCCACCTAGCCCATGAACGAATATGATGTCGGCTGTGGGCTCATCATTACTCGGGGTATACAAGAGCGATAAGCCTAAAGGATCATTGCGTCGGTCGACCGAGCGTTGCCGGGCGTGTTTTTGGGCCGTAACCGTGAGCGGCGCGTTGAACCGTGATATATCACTCCGTTGGGTTTCTGAACGGGATATGTCAAGGTTCGTTTCGGGAGGAACCAGGCACTCGTCTTTTGGGCCGTATTCGATTGATGACGTCCGCGTGAAAATTGAACGGTTGGGTATATTCTCATCGGCTGCTGTTCTGAAGGTCGCCGATTGTGTGGTAGACTCCTTGCTGGTCTCCGCGATGTCCTTACGGACAAGTCTAGCTTTCCACTGAGATAATGGATAACTAAATTAGTGCCAGCGCATTTGGTGGGAACGGAACGGGCCGCAAACCTTTTTCATTAGAACTCTCCACGATTTCAAGATTCCCAGAATAGTAGTCAGCGAGATTGACACCTGGTCTTGAAAAGAGCAATCATGTATGTTGGATTGATCGCACAGAAGATAGCCGGAAACATATTCCCAGCAAGGCTCGCATTCCCCATTCTCTACTTTCAGTGCGGGGGTTGTGCAATCCTTACCACTAGGCCAAAGGGATAATTTTAGGGACCTTGCTAGTCGTTCACGATAGGTAACAAACGGCAAATGGACAGGGATTGGCGCCAAAGCTACCATGGGTACGAGGCTGAACAGCAAATGTAATGTCATTATTGAGAGACCACTCCATCCTTCTACGCGCCCCAAAAAACAGGGATCTGGGAGGGCCAAAACGCTGAGCCGAGAGGGATATAAAAGATGAGGGGGTAGCAAAGTCATTTCGTACTAGACTCTTTCGACTTGTATTTCTGTTTCCAATCCTGCTACCCCTATCTTTTGCCAGTAGAACAACCATGGCTCTCATGGCCGCTCATAGCAGCCAAATCGCAGCAGGGAAGGATAAGCATTCCGAGGAAGTCATCGCCGGGAACGTGGTGGTTTTCCCGGAAGTTCTTGCAGGTAATGAAACAGCAAATATGCAGCCCTACCTCTCCGTTCGTCTTTTTGATTTTGCTTCTATTTAGTACTTCCGGAAGACGTGAAAGTTATCTCAGCAGAGAGTTACGGAACATCAGCATGGTCACAAACCGGACGCATTAATGCTATTAAAACCGACGGTTCAGCCGTTAGCTATTTCCTTAAGGTACCTTAAATACCACTGTGGTCTTTGCCTGTCGTCTTCCTAACCGTTCACAGTATGTCATGAAAGAACATGGCGAGCCACAACTCAAAGGGGAATACACCGGCATGCTGGAACTCTACAATACCGCGCCTCATATGATCCCAAAGCCTTATGGTTGGGGCAGGGTAGCCTCAGAGCCTTGTCTCTTCTTTTATGTTTGCGACTATATTCCGTTGACTCAAGCGATGCCTGATCCAGTCAAACTAGCGAAACTCGTTGCAGACCTTCACAAAAATTCCGAGTCCCCAACGGGAAAATTTGGATTCTATCTTCCCACCTACGATGGTTGGCAAGCTCAAGACGTTGGGCACTGGGATGATTCCTGGACTTCGTGTTTCGCGAGGTTGCTCAAGGGACTCTGGGAACTCGATGCCGATATGAATGGACATTGGGACGAATTAGACTCCGCCATGGAAATTACTCTCGGTAAAGTCATCCCGCGACTCATAGGAATTCTGGAGCAAGATGGAAGGTCAATCAAACCCTGCCTTATCCATGGAGACCTCTGGGAAACCAACATCGGTACCAACATAAAGACGGGCGATATATTTATCTTCGACGCCGCGGCCTATTACGGTCACAACGAAATGGAAATCGGTATCTGGAGGGTCAGTCACCACAAAATGAAGGCTAAGGTTTACCGACAAGAATATGTCAAGCATTTCAAGAAAAGTGAACCAGTGGAGGAGTGGGATGACAGACTGAAGCTGTATGGTGTGAAAACGAAACTGATGTACTCGGCGGGAGTTCCAGGAGGGCAGAACATCCGACAACAAGCCCTGGAAGATTTGTTGGAGTTGATTGAAGTATACGGCGGTGAAAATTGAGTGAGGCTCATTCACTATGGCCGGCACCGCGGGAAAGGAATATTGAAGAACGAGCGAACGAGTTTCGCAAATTTCAGTAAAGTTATTCCGGGTATATAGTCAGGACGAATCTTTCTTTTTCCCCTTTCCTTTCCATGTATGTTTCAGGGAGCATGTCTCAGTGATTGACGGATGTAGCCAAGCAGCTCATGCTTCAAGGCGTGAATCCCAATTATGTAGACCAGATTACTCATACTCCTCCCTAAAAACCATCATCCTTTCCACGCCTTTCCCATCCCGCTCCTCCATCCAAGCCCTGAACATCCCTCCGCAATTGAAATCAAACACAACCTTCCCCTTCCGTAGTTTCTCAAAGCCCACAAAACCAGTTTCTGCCTCCGCCTCGATGCCAATAACTCCACCCTCACCCTCTCCCGTCTTCCCCCAACGCCTTCCCGCTGACCGTTGCAACTCCCCACCAGGTCCCGCAACAAATGTCACTGCCTGGTTGAGTGAGACTGGATTCTGGGATGATGAAAACCGGGCCATGGCAGCAGCGGTGCGCGTGGCGGCTGTGCGTAAAAAGGAATCGCCGTTTCCGGTACCAGAAAGTGCAAGTATTCGTCGGTGGTGATGTTTGTTGGGATGAGTATGGGCATTGTAGCGGGAGGGTGGGCTGGCTATTGGGGCTTTTTCATCCAAATATCGGGATGTAGATACAGGGGCGTATCCCGGTGGTGGAGAGAAGCAATCACGTAACAGGCTAAAGGCTGTATTTCGATAGAAATCGAAAGGCCAGGGTGATTCTGAAAACGTAGGGGTAGTAGAAAGAGTTCGTGATGAAGGTAAAACGGGCGTCGCCTCTTGGCCGGGGTAAAGCATTTCCCTCTTGGACTCGGACTGATATTCAAGTGAACCGCTACCGTAACTTCCGGTATGGATACCGCCATCTCTTAACATTTCCCGCGCCTCGACATCCCACGCCTCAGCCCAAAATCCCGCTCCCAGCGTCGGTGTATCTCCAATGCGACCAGGGCATTTATTTGTCAAGCCACCTGTGCTGGTTGCGACAGCAATATTACCCCATCGATCAAGACAAACACATCCCACCGTTCCCTGACTCAAATACAAACCAGGCCCATCCTTATCGCTACTGCCCTTTCCGTCCACATCAACCCCCATATCCCCACCCCCCGTCATCCTCCCTTGCATCCTCCCCTTCTCCAGCCCGCGCATATGCTCATCCCACCGCTTCTTCGTCCAAAACCAATCATCAGGACAAAACTCCAGCCCCCACTCCCTCGCCAATCCCTCCACATACTCCCCACTAAGCTGCGAGTGCATGTTCCCTCCGTCATCACTCGTATAGCCAGTTCTAAGTAACACCTCCCTGGCCAACTGAATCGGATGTCTCACGTTGCGGATGAGCATCACACCTGCACCCCGTTTTGTAGATCCTGATGATGGACCCCTCTGGGAACTGTCTTCATTATCTTCGTCATCAAATAGCGACGCAACCATAACAGATGCCTCCATTTCAATTGTCCCCGCGGAGGTAAACACACTACCGCGCCCGCAGTTGAAGAGCTCATCATCTTCCATGAGCGAGACGGCATGGACGGCTGCGTTTAGAGCAGTAGGGGATGTGTATGGGGTATCTTTGGCATCGTCGATGCTGCTGCTGTTGCGTGGATCTTGTAGATCGACATTGAGCAGGGCGGCCGTGGATCGGAGGTAGGTGAGAAGTGAAGTGCGGTATTGGTTATACAGGTCTGGGGGGAGTCGGGAGCGGTGAATGTTTCCGGCGCCACCATGGAGAATGACGGCTGGCTTGAAGAGAGGTCTTCGAGGGGGATCTTCTTGTCGGTTCGAGGATGTTGAGGGTGGCATCGCGGTTATGGTGCGATTTCCGGTTAGAGAGCAGGCATGTCGATTTCTGACGTTATCGACGCTCGATAGGAGGTTTCTTGGTCCTGATTCTGTATCTTGAAGATAAAACTCAGTGCTTTGACCACCGCATCTTGCGTTCGTGATATGCAGCTGTCTGCGAAGGTTGAAGCTAGGGTACTGCCCCGGTGGTAGGTAAGCTATAAGTCACGTGCTGATAACTGGAAGAGCTCAACCCCGAGTATCAAACGGAGTCTGCTGTTCAGTCAGTAAATTCGGCAACGTAACGGTTCTAACGGTAGCATCTGCGGATAGATTTGAGATGTATATGCTGTTTCTTTTGTTCATGCAAAATATACTGTACACAAAAGCGGCTAAATGTTACCACTTTTCACGCTCCGCATGCCATATCATCGCCACAGGCAGTAAGAAAACACATTCCAATAAATGAGATCCCGCCCTTTAATATTCAGCGTAGCAGGTATGAAGTCGCTTCGGAAATAGACAAACTTTCGCTTGATCGACTGCCATATGAGGAGTAAAATGACGTAAGATAGGGAAACAATGGGAAACCGGGACATACAACAGACCAAGGAGGAAAAAAAAAATACACGAAGTGAAAACAAGTTGGGAAAGAAAAGTGAGACCATAGACAAAAGTGGCAGAAGCGAAAAAGAATCTATGATCGTGCCTCCGCGGGAAATGATACGAACCCAAGACCAAACTCCCGCAGAAAAGAGGAGAGATTATGACGGATAAAAAGTTCTTTAAAAAGATGACATCGAGGGTGAGAGAGATATATAATAATGTGATATTAGGCGAGCATTGGAGACTGTGACGGTTTGTTGTCTCCTGCTGGGGGAGGAGGTGGTGGAACCTGGTTATACCGATATTTGTCAGAATCAGAACACTTAGGTTATTACCGAAACAACGTTGGAGGAACCTCAACTCACGTCTAATCGAGTATTTTCCGCCATCATCCGTTGGAATCCAATTCCCACACCTTCAATGACAGCCAGGAAACAGGCGCACATGATAGCCGAGTTTCTAGCAGCTCTCATTCCACCACGGATAGCAAGAGCACCACCGGTGAAGAAGCCCGCAATAACTAAACTTAATTGTCAGAATATGACCCGAAAAGAAATTATATATCTCCAAAGGAACTTCGCTCTATCGCGCAATCCACATTTATTGCCAGAAACGTGCCATCCGTCTCAAACGAACGGCAAGTATGGCAAACGAGAAGAAGGAAACTCTTGCAAATATGCGGAGTCTGGAAACGTACTGGCATTATATGGGTCCTCCTTCTTCCTTAGCCCCTTCACGGCACAGTCGAACGTCGAAAACATGCCACCCCATACACCAAAATTTCCACCAACAACTGGTGCTCGAGCTTTGATTGCGGTAAGCGCGCCTATCCGTCGTTCACCATAGGGGCTGTTTCGGAATCCTTTCACGCCGTGCCAGACAGCACCACCGATAGCCTACAAACAAAGGAAAAGGTAATGTTTAGTCACGACAGGTATAATAAACATAGTACATGTAATATGACGCGGGGCGGAGAAGCAACGTACACCCATACTGAAAGCACCACCGAAATCACTAAGCGCAACCCACGGGCAGGGATCTCTTGTGTGATCCATTGTCGAAGAAGTAAACGGGGCTTCAACAGAGAACGGGAGGTAAAGGAGAAAGGAGTGTATGACGCGAGGTCTTCAATATCGATCTGGAAAATCGACTGGTAGAAAGGGTAGATCGGAACGCAAAATATCCGTCTGTTCTGTCCGCCGTATGTCTGCCGCTATCGTGCTTGTGTCTTCTCGAGTCCGATTTAATCCCCTTTCAAGCTCAGCCAGCACCTCTAAATCCCAAGCTCGAGCAAATGGAAAGGAAAGTCGAAATCAAAATATCCGGCTTTATCCTTCACAGGTTGGTATGCGGTAGTAATATCGAAGGCGCAATTGATCAAAGAAACGAATCCGAGGGAAGGGGTCGGTAGGAGGGGGTGTCAATGTGTCGCCGGCGATGAAGTTGGCGGAGGTGGAATCGTCAATGAGGTTTTTCTGTTCCGATCAAATCTTTTGCTCCGGCGACGCGGAAAAACTTTTTGGGCGCCGACGTCACGTGCAGCAGAGCTTCAGGTCACGTGGTATAATTCCCGACCTCAATGTCCGATTGCTGTCCCGTCTGAAACGCTCCCGTTTGGCTCGAGTGGCGAAATCTTAAGACCGCTCATCAAATCCCGCTATCAACTAATCCGACGATAACCAATACCGAAGGCACCTAGGCTTGAAGATCAAACAAAGAGGAATATCGACAGAGGCTAAACTCGTTATCATGGATGGTGCTTCACAGATAACATCAAGCAAAATCTTTTGTAAATTACACAGGAGATTGATAGGCTCCTACGCCAATCCTCCTACGCCAATTCCATGACAGCCAAATCGCC
Source organism: Helicocarpus griseus UAMH5409 (assembly GCA_002573585.1). Lineage (NCBI taxonomy): Eukaryota > Fungi > Ascomycota > Eurotiomycetes > Onygenales > Ajellomycetaceae > Helicocarpus > Helicocarpus griseus. The sequence goes on along the minus strand of PDNB01000036.1, from coordinate 144,137 downwards.
CTTCGTTGTCCACGAATTCTACGCCTACCATCCCACGGGCTACCCACCAGATGGTTTTACGGTGCATACTTTTAGTATCGACGAAGTATGACACATCGGGAGATTCCCTTCATAGCACAATGTCAACTGGTTATGTTATCGTAGCATGTCGCCGAGTTTGGCGTGCTGTATGACACTTAATGGACCCGCATGTACTCAGTATCTGATCCTCGTTATGTGCACCTACAACGGAGAAAAACCCTTCAGCAAGACTCTGGTACACGGCTAGAATAATTTCCACATGCTTGTCCACCGCGTTACCGTTACTCAGCTCGTCAAAAAACCTCGAATGTGCACACGGGTAAGGTACACTATTAAATGTTCAGGATCTTCCGTTAGGTTTGCGGGAAACCCGTTCTCCTGCGGGTACACCTGTTCGTATCCTAGACATTCTTGAGGACCTTCCGCGTTTCCGCAGGTATTAGAAGACGCTATTGCCCGGGTACTGTCGATCCGAAGACGTCAACCTGCATTCAGGTATCAAGTTGGTTGAGAGCATCTCTGAGATCTCGCATGATAACTTGTCGAAATTCCGTCATATGGGATCGCGGAGAGTTCTGACGCAATTAACTCTGCCTCTACTGCCGAAAACGAACGCCTCCAACGGCTTATCTAGTGGCTTTACTCGAAACTCATTCGTTCTGGTACCCGTACAAAATCCGTGTGCCAGCCCTGCTCGTGCTCATCGGGTATCTGAAAATTTTCTTCGCCAATGCCAATTCGTCGTAGAGTTGGAATCAAGACCTGTTCGGTGTAGCCGTGCCTTGATGCAGAAAGTCCCAGCACGAATGGTAATTTGATGCCATCTGCGAATCCTTTATATGCAAAATGACTTAAAACCAAAATGGGATAGCTGACCAAGTGCACGGTAGTTTAAGGCAAGAGCATAAAGAACGGCGGCAGTGCGAGGGGTTATGCGGAACCAGGGTGACCTGCGTAAAACAGCATGAATGTTGAAGTATTCATGGAATACTGCGAGTGGGAAGCTGCAGGGTTGTGTCTCCTTTGACTTCTTTCTGAGAATCCCAAGGTCGGGGAGAGAAAGCTTATTAGGCTTCGGCTATGGTGGCCGATCCGACTGGCGCTAAAATCGGAGATTTATCTCCAGCCCAAGGGCCGAGTAACGTCTCTATGGGGTTTATGAGTACAGGTTAGCCATGAGAAGTAGTAATGTGGACGTGCTGACTCCCCTCCAAAATCAATCCACAACTCGAGGGAGGAATATCAACGTTGCTGCGCACAAGGATGCAAAAAGCCGTCCCTAACTCGAATATTCCGATGCACGATGATCTCGGAGCACAGTCTTCGCTAATGATGAGGATATTTTAACACAATGACGGCATGAAGATAGTAGTGAGTTAATCAAAAACCCGTAGAGAGCCTCAAGGGATGCAGAGATTCTTGCAGATTTCAATTACCTTGCTGACACAATCAGTAGCCACAAGTTTCTTGGATGCTTTTTCTTCCCTCCAGTTGCATAGCCGAAATCCTTTTCGTTCAAGCAGAAGTAATGACGGACTATCTCCTAAAACTTTCGCTCCCAACTCAAAAACCCTACTTGCCGCTGGCCGGGCTGAGCACATTTAATGCCTCTGAGGAGGGCCCTGTGAAATCAAAAACCGCTCAAGCTGCCGAACAGAACTCTAGAATAATGGATGGCAACTGAACTCTTCGCTACGCCGCGCATCGTGGTGGGCAAACCGCGGGCGCCGAAGAATTCGAACCCTTCCTGTTCCATGACAATGTCAATCCAGTCAGACAGGATGCACAATTTGTCGGCACTGATGTCCTTGGCTCATGCCTGCAGATGCATCGTATTCGATCACGTCAACAATAGACCAGGTCTAGATTTACTGTTATCGTCCAATAAGGCAGCGACGTGGGTTGCGTCGAAGATATATCTGGTTCATTATCTACATGGAGTCTCTCGTGTCCAACCCGACGGCAGTTATGAATATCCTTAGGTGGCCACCGCCAGCCCAATGGCTGTACCACCCACATTTGCTGTCTTCCCGAGCGCTGGTGATGCTCAAAGTCGACGAAGCTGAACACCAGTTTTGCAATTATAGTTTACTATGATTGTAGCGCTACCTGATTGAGTTACTCTAAGTACCCCTTTAGTACTACTGCTGGTTTTTCGCTTCGCAGCTATTCAAACACACTGATTTTCTCATTACATGTCACCCATGCATTTTTGCAGCTATTAAGCTGAATCAATCGTTGCACCGAAACGAATAACGCTGACAGAGATGAATGAATGGTCCAGTTTTGTGGAAGTCAAGTGCAGCATGCAGAGCTGACACTTCGCGATTGGTTAGTAAAGCGTGCAGTAAGTATCACGGCGAAGGAAGCAAGGAAGACGAGTGGTGAAATGGTGAAACCGAAAATTATTATTATTAAGGATAGTATAAGGGCTAAAGGCAATTAGGCTTTCCCGAGGCTCTGCGCAGTGCGGTCGCTGAGACCCGTCAGCAACGATTGTGCTCCCTAGCTTTTTGAACCTATCCATTCGGATTTCGGATTCTCTCACCTTGATTTTCCCTTCCAACTTATGTACATGTACCATTATTGACGGGCGCCGCCTTGGCTTCCGTCCAGCATTTTGCCGTAACGACTTTCCGGTCCGGCCCTCGACACACCTGCTTCTGGCGCTGATAAACGGCCAAAATTCGCTGAGCCGTCATGACTTTCGTGGTCGTGAACAGGAGCTGGGAGGAACCCAGCAATAACGGCGCTTCTGCTGGTATGTGGTGGTGATATATAATTATCAGATATGTCATGGCACCCGCCTCCAAGGTCGCCAGAGAAGTATAAACGATGAATCCAGCGAGGAAAGCCCGGTGTAGTTGCCGTTGACTACAAAGGCTTAAGTGGTGGAAAACATAAGTAAGGCGGGAGATGGTGCTTCCAAGACTGGAAAAGAGGACTAATGACCACATTAACGTCCCAAAATCAGAGTGGTTGTTATTGATAGCCAGAAGCACGTTGTACTAACCCCATAATAAGGATATTTGACAAAGGAGGAACATGCGCACGGTAGTGGTCTGTCGTGCCGGAAGAGTCATAAACATTACGAAGATTCCGTGACTCCATGCCAGGGTGCCCAGATGATGTATAACGTAGATTGGCCGTTGTTGCGAGCTATAAATCAGGTCAAAAAGACTGAGCGCTCCGAAGGCCATCACCGAGATACATGCCATATCAAAAAGTTCGAGTCCGGGGAGCCAGCCCGGATCAAGCCAGGTAGCACTCTCGAACCCGATTCGATAAGCGGGAACTGCTAATAAGATGAAGGCTAGTACTTTCATCACAATTCCCACATGCAGTACGCTTAGGCGTCGCTGCTCCTCATGGGTCAGAACGGTATATTTGTGTCCATAGATGCTGCCGAGATGCGCCGAGTTGAAGACAAAGTGATTGAGAAGGGCACAAATAATTGTAAGTCCTAGTATCTGGGTCGGCCCGAAGATGGCACACTTCACCAATGGCATACAGTAGGCGGGATCAGGCTGACCGCGACAGCTCGATGCGTACAACGGCTCCATGGGCCTTTGATTCTTCCAGGCGGATGGGGTCAAAGGGGTGTGGTCAAAGTCTCAGCCACGAGGGTCACAGAATATCCATCAATTTATACCCGATACCAAAAGCCCAGCCCCCTCCACGTGATAGCCTTTCATAGTATCACAAATAATCCCGAAATGGTTCCGTCTTCACAAGATGGAACGGTAACACAACTTAGCAAATGATTGGGAGCCCCTGATCTCCGTACGATTTCCCCGTATTTAATAAGCCCTGTCCTAATTCATTGGAGCAGGATTGTTTGACAACAACAATTTCCCATGCCCCGGGAAGAAAAGAAAAAGAAAGGAAAGAAACAAGGAAAGGGGGAAGAATAAGACGTCTCTGAGCTTCAGAAAACCTCCATGATGGCAGGCAGTCCCTCAGAGTTGGAGGCAAAGGCCGATCCCGACTCAGGGGCCGAACCTCCCCACCTTTCGTTCACGCTGCTAGCTCTGGCTCTTCTGATGATGGCAGTTGTCTTGAACGTTACCTCACTGTCATCCGCCTTGCCGGTAAGATTGCCCGATAGCCCGATTTAAGAAATAATTAAAGCGCTCACCTTTTCTTTTAGACTATCTCACACGATCTTGGAATCACCGCCGTTCAAACCTTCTGGGTTGGAACCTCATCTCTCATATCATCCACCAGTGAGTGGGCAGATCCCGAAACCTACGCCACTGCATCTGGGGCTCTGACAATGTAGGAAGGCTTTCAGCCAGTGTTTGGCTCTTTGTCCAGCATCGTTGGGCGGAAACCTATGATGTTAATAGCGATTGCGTCCTTCACCGGGGGAACGGTCATCGCAAGTCGAGCTTCGAAGGCCACGGCACTTCTCGTTGGCCGCTCTATCCAAGGTCTCGGAGCGGGCGGCATCACAAATCTGTCGGAAGTCATCCTCACCGACTTGGTCCCGCTACGGCTTCGAGGACGGTATCTGGCCTGCCTAAACTCGGTGTGGGCAATTGGTTCGACATCCGGCCCGGTTATTGGGGCAGCATTCGCACAGGAAGTAACCTGGGTACGGCACTTCTTTCCCTGGCAAGCTCGAACATGAATTAACTGCAAATTAGCGATGGATTTTCTATATCAACCTTCCTTTGATCGGCGTAGGCTTCTGCTTGATGATTATCTTCACAAAACTTCAGCCTCTTGGGACCTCCTTACGCCACAAACTGCGTGACGTCGATTGCGGGGGGATCCTGCTTTTCACCACAGGCATCACCACTATCCTAATCCCAATTACCTGGGGCGGGATAATGTTCCCTTGGGGCTCATGGCACACGCTGACCCCCTTAGTGGTCGGAAGCGCGACGTTGTTGATTTTTGTCGCGTATGAAACATTCACCTCTGCCCGCCCTGTAATTCCGCTGACTTTATTTCGCACACGGACACTGCTAGTCAGCTACGTTGGCACAGCTACACATGGATTAATCCTTTCGTGTGGGCTATATTATTTGCCATTTTACTTTCAGGCCGTCAAGGGCTACAGTCCCATCCTCTCCGGAGTGGCACTGTTCCCCGTGACATGTACCGTGTTGCCCGGAGCCATGGCGACGGGGATCCTCATCAGCAGAACTGGGCGATACCGCGGTGTAGTCTGGGCCGGTTGGTTGCTGGTGAGCCTGGGCCTAGGCCTTAACTGTTTGGTAAACCTAGACACACCGAATATAGTGTGGATTGTGTCGTTGGTAGTCCTCGGTCTGGGAGTAGGCATATTGTTCTCAGCCCTCAACATCGTCGTCTTAGCGGCCGCCACAATGCACCCCGAACAGGGCTCTGCCGCCACCATGTTCACTTTCTTCCGCGCCCTTGGCCAAACTCTCGGCGTGGCAATCGGCGGTACAATTTTCGCCAACCGCGTCCGAGCCAATTTGTTGACCCAGGCGGCAGTAGCGAACGTCCGGGACGACGTCGTCGGGAACCATCAAGTCGATCTAGTCGCTCTGGTGCCATTGATCAATCAAATCTCAGATCCAACGATGCAACAGCAGATCAGAAAGGTCTATGTTGACGCCCTGCGTGTGGTTTGGGCTTTCTGCAGCGCAATAGCCGGCGTGGCGGGTTTTCTAAGCCTCGGAATGCAACATTATGAGCTGTCACACCGGGTGGTTACACAGCAAGCGCTGCAGGGAAATAGTCCGAAAAGTCCGAGTGAATCGAAGTAGAAACTCGTCCCCGGTCATTCAGGTTACACACCAACTAGCCCCTCACGTCACTTATCTGAGGGTCCTATGAGCTGGTTCAAAAAGAGGGGAAAGAAAAGAAAAAGAAAGAACAAAAGAAAGAAAGAAAGAAAAGAAAAGAAAAGAAAAGAAAGAGTCGGCCATTAACTAATCGCCCAGTTCTAAATCTTGCTCAATGAATCAAGCAATCTGAGAAGAACTTTCTTTTCAAATATTGATGATTCCCGGTACAAATACCTTCTCTACGTACATTGCAAGATTTCCAAAGTCAAGTATAAGACGTAGGTTATTTATCAGCGGTAGACCCAGAAAGCAGTCTGCCTTATTTCTTGCTTGGGATGATTTCTAGTTTATGGGACAAAAGGAGAGACACAAAAGGATTCCGAGAAGAATTTGTGAGGAAGCAAGACCTTCTTTGAAATCCCTCGTTACTTACTTGCCGACAATCAGCACAACTTCATTAGTTGCGAGAATCTTCCCCAGCCGCTCAGCCGCCTCCCATACCCATGTCAAGTAGCGGATATTAAGGAAGAACTTCTCATCTCTGCTCCGACAAGAGTTCCATCTAACCCGACACTCGATCTCAGTACAAAACTGAATCCCGATTGGTTTTGAAATGTAAAAAGACGATGGCATCAGCACCGCCGGGCAAGATACTGGCGAAATAGACACGCATGTTCTAGTTTCGAACAAGAACGACTTCTGGCGTGCTCGGCCCAAGCTCGCGTTTCCACTTTTTGGTGGACATAGATGGTAGTGTGAACTGCTGGGTGAGATACGCTCATTTGGACGCTGCGTGGCTGATCTGGGATTCACGAGGATGGAGTACACTTCGTTTAATAGCGGTGTTCAAATTAACAGATGAAGTCAGTACACGAGAACCTCCAGTGACTCCATTGCCGGTCGCTGCTGAACCATCTGCGAATTAAAGGTAGGCGGGGTTGGGGGGTTGCGGAGGCATCCGGGAGTGCGACGTCTAGAACGACACATGCGCAAATTATTTTCACGGAAAGTTAGACGGTCACTCTTCCCAAAGGAAAAGCTAAAAATCAGTAATAACCAGAAACAGCCAAATTTTCTGGAATCAATCCAGGTACCTAGGTTGCTACGGAGATTGATAACTTGTTCAGACGAAATTCTCAGAAGAGCTGGGGCTGTCCTGACTTTAAGAGGATAAATACGCAGTAATGCCCAATACTGTTATTATCCCTTGTCGCATTTGTGGGTTTCGAGGCTCACTCAATAGTAATGTTTTTCAGTCTCGATTACTGTTAGCCCAAGTTCACCTCGACCGAAAATTCATGGAAAGAGAGATCGCCAAATCTTCGGAAGGCTGAAGTTGATTCTTGGACACATAAATAGAGCAAGATATCAAACGACCGACTCAGTCTTTGGTTGAAACACACCTTGTGTAGGTGCGGGAAGCAAAAGGAAATGGTATGCAGAAGATCCATTGATGGTCAATATCGCTGCTCATTTTCAGCTGATAGACGCGGGTTTCTGGAAAGTGAAAACAAAGTACACGCCAGTCCCAGAGCAGCTTAGTGTCCCCGAAGCCAAGACACGATAAGCGGCAGACTAAACCGGTTGCAGCCTAGTCGTCTATCAAAAACCCGGACGCTGCATACAAGCTTTCCAACGCGGCTCCACAGAAATCCCACTACAAACGGCCGAGTCAACAAGGATGACGCATTTCCCTGGTATATCGCCGTCCATCGACGGAGAATATCGGCTCAATTTAGAAACTCGCAGCACTTCAGCCGCCCTTGTGGTGGAACCGCGAAGTAAATCCCCAGAAAATGCCTCACAACGCCCGATATAAAAAGAACATGAAAGACCTCCATCTTTCCGGTTGAATGTTTTGGTGCTTTCAACTCCCCGGCCCAATCAACACGACAGCGACTTGTCCCTGACGCACCGACCGTTTATTTCCTATCCTTCCACCGGCGGCGCAGTCGCTGCTCAGATACTTGTCTCTACTGCTTTTTGCTTTATCTTAGCCTTCCTCCAATCATGAAGCCCTGGCTCTTCCTCGTCGTCGTGGCCCTTGTCTGCGCTGCCACCGTCCAAGCCAGCCCAGCCAGGCTCACAGAGGCCGGCATGGAGGCAAAGTACGGCAGTACTAAACATGCTAAGAACTGTGAAGAGATGAAATGTGCTGTGTATTCTAAGTCCACTCATAACTTCAGGGGGACTCCGAAGATGATGGCTCGTCGCAGAACTACCCTGTGCAAAGCAGGTGGTAAAATATTTGCTCTCCGAAACCCTACAAAAAAACAAATGGTATGCACCTATTCTTGGTTGCTTGGATTCTCTCCTTCCTCTCCTTCCTCCCCTCTTCCTCCCCCTTCCCTGTTCTGAGTACCTCTATACATTTCCAATGTATTGACTTATTCCGGTCTTCTCAATGAAAAACTTATTAACGCAAGATATAGATGGTTAAGCCCTGTCTTGATAAGGAAGGGGGTTGGAAGTTTTGCCAATGCGGAGGTAAGCGAAAGGGTCAACCAACGCGAAAGCTTGGCCAATGGAGCCCGAGTCATAAGAAACAGGGTCAATGGAATCCGAACCAAAAGAATCCGGGTCAGAAGAAACAAGGCAAATGGAATCCGGGCCAAGCGAGACCAGGTCAAAGAAAACTGGAGGAGGCGAACCCAACAGTGAAGCGATCTCCGACTTTTTCTCCCACTACCACTCCCACTCCCACCCCAAGCACCCCAAGCACCCCACCGACACCGGATGACGGAGAACCGGATGAAGAAGAACTAGAAGAGGCCGATGACGGTGAAGACGAAGCAACTGAAGGGGATGAAGAAGATGAGTTTGAAGGCGATGTGGAAGAATAATCATTAAAGATGGATGACACAGCCTCGTGATGTCTCAAGACACATTGCTTTATGGAAGAAGCCATATGGGGCGTGTCTATATACTAGACTACTTTAAGATCCCCATGATTCCACTGCTCCGTGCATTGCGCACGTGACATGTATATAACGATCTTTTTTAAACCCAACGGAATTATAGATCTTGTCACCCACTTTCAAACTCCCTGCTTGTTCCCATGAATAGGAACATGCAGCTTCAAATATATCGTTGAGCACCGGCTGTTGACAGCGCCCCTGAAATCCGTACCGCCTTTCGTGAATGTCTCCGTAGTACAGTACAGAGATATGGGTCTCCTTTCTGACATACCAAAGCAATTATCAAAGTAATGAGTCGGCTTTAATATAGCTGAATTATCTGTCGGTACAGGTCCTACTACAGAACTACCGTCTGATTAAACCAGACCAGGGGGTCTACCAGCAATGAGAATCTGTATAGTGTACCTTGGGGTACTTATATATTTTGCTCAGAAATCTATACCCCTCAACGACGTATTTATCTATTCCTGCAATCTTCCGTTTATCAATGGCACTATTCCAAAATACATCCCCCCGCCGCCCCCCAAATATTCTCACAACATACTCAGGTTTCCTTGTTCCCGCCTTCAAACTGGCTTGACTCCTCCGTACACGCTTTCTTCAAGTACTAGGCTTCTCGGCCGGATCATATTCATACCAGTCCCACTTTTTGGCATCCCCGGGACCAGGAGTGACACCTATAACTCCAATGTTTCTCCTTAGCAATTCCGGATACTCGACCTCCCACCAAACGGACGTCTTGTCCGGCACCGCCCCCTTAGGGAGTATCAGAAACGCAACACCGGTGGCTTTCCTCGCCATTGCTTGTGAGGCACGTCTAAAGAGCTGTTTTCTCGCGGTGGCGTCGGCAGCGCATTCTTTCATCCAGTTTATGTACTTCATATCCTTCGTAAGGTCGACGAAGGTCTTGGAGTTGCATTCGGTTTTCGCAAACTTCACGGCTTCGGAATCTTTCCCGGGATAGGTGTAGAAAACGGTATTTTCACCGAAACCCTTGTCCCCAACGAAGTCGACAAGTGTCTCCAAGGACGGACATTTGTCTTCGCGTTTTTCAAAGGGGTGTTTGGATGGAGCTGCTAGTACAGCAGAGAAGCTGGCTAGGAAGAATGAGATAAAGGTGAGGAGGAGTTGAAATCTCATGCTGCCGATAATAGTATTTTAGGCCAGGAACGACGAAAATGAAAAGAATAACTCAACAAAATAACTTTTATTCCTTTTTATCATGAATACACCATCCGTGGCGCTTGTGAAAGATGTAGAAAGCGGCCTCAGCAGGTAATATATGATAGTTTCTGTCTTTCCAATCTCCTGTCAATCTCACAGCTGAATGCCTATTAATAGGGGTATTCTGCAACGCCGAGATAAATTCAGTAAGTTATGGCCTATTTGGGTATAGATGCCAGAGCACTAATGTGAATAGAAAGCGGATATATATTGAATTAACCAGGGTGGACAGAGCTGAGACTAGATATTTCAAGTTCATATGTGATCGGATCAGAATAGACAATGATTCTTCTCATTTCACCACCTTTATTTTGCCATTGTTAAGCAACTTCTTACAATGGACAAAACAGAAAAACTCACTCGGATGATGGTGACTTATCATCTGCACCTGAATAGGGGAAGAAATCACTGCGAAAGGTGTTTGCAATCTCTGTCTCTGAGTCTCATCATGTCTTTCAACCCCCTTGCAGGGGCCAGCGAGCGATAATATCCGATCATTCCAAATTCAGCATCTAAACTAGACTAGGATATGGCAATAAAGTCTCCGAGTTGCTTGAATTGCATTTGCAACGCGAGGGGGGCCAGGGGGGCAAGGAAGGGTAGTCTTCGACCTGTAACTACGCTGCGTAACTTAATTCAAGTTGGCAGCCAATTAATCCTTGAAAAAAGCTGAGCCGCTTGCCGCGATTTGCCCAGGAACAAACGTCAATCCAAACTGGACCGGACTGACCAGTCCACGATAGACGTTGAATATGGAACTAAGCAGTAGAAGGGATAGGGCGTACTAGACAAGGCCTTTTTGCCGCCAGGCAACTTTAGACCCGCAGTCCTGCGTTTCCCCTGCGCCAGCTCAGGAACAACTTCCCTAACGCTTTGGCTATCTGGCACCTAGGACTCTAAACTATGTATAAACGGGGACGAATGGCCATCGCATGCATTGCGTCGCCGCCATCTATGTTTAGTTTCGTCGCAATTGCCATCCCAACTGAACCGCTCTTGAAGAAGAAATAACTCCTAAAAAACCAACAATGGCATCGATCGAGAAGCAGATACTCGAACTATGCTCCTCCGGCAATGAGGTCTCCCTCCGACCCCTTCTAGACAGCTACGAAATGCCCCTGCCACCTTACTTTATCAACCAAATGTTAGCCGCAGCAACCGCCTCCAAGCATGTAGGCCTAGTCAAGTACCTCCTATCCCGATACCCCGACAACCCCTTATCACCGACAGCAATCTGCGCGGCGACGGACGTGGCCTCAATTCCCATATTCCAAATCTTTTACGAAAAGGATCCGTCAATTGTCCACATGAGCTTCGAGCGCGAAGGCACACCCCTCGCCCTGGCACTCTTCGCTGGGCGGCCTTTGGACTTTATCTCTTACCTCCTTGAATCCTGCAAAGCGGACCCGAACCAGGCAACCAGCATCATTCCGCTCCCGCTAGCCGGGGCGGCGTCTGGTTATGGCGGGTCAACGGAAGCGGTTGCATTATTGTTAAAGCATGGTGCAAAAGTTCAACATTCGGGCGCCCTGTGCATGGCTTCTTTGAGTGGGTATACCGAAGTAGCGAAACTTCTTTTCGAAATGGGGGCCACGCCGGACACTGATGCAAGGAATGATGGGATTCCTGATATTACTGGTACTGGATCGGCCCTCTACGTTGCGGCGCATGAGGGTCATCTCGGTATGGTTGAATTGCTGCTAAAACATGGTGCTGATAGGGACGCAAGGAGTAGGGAGGGTAAGACGGCGAGAGATGTTGCTGGGGAAAAGGGTTATACACAAATTGTGGAGGCGTTGGACGCGAAGTAGGAAATGTAATTTGTATCTACTAATTAATTGATATTGGAGCGCTTCTGTTGAAGTAAAAACTATTATGCCCTAGGCGAGTTTACATCAGACTCGAGAGAATCAAATGGGTTACTCATATCGAGAACCGTACGAACATCACCCACAAGGCTAATAGGCAGGTGTATCTCTCAGGTAACACTAAATGTTGGCGCAGAAGATTTAGCCAATCATGAAGGTATTCCAGTGCCTCTGTTGATGTCTAGTATAGGGGCTCAAACCATTAAGTTACCGAAGGGCAGGGGGGTATGGCTGCATCAGCCTAATATAATAATACTAGTAAGTGACCACCTAGAAGAACTCTTGCTCGATGTTGGGACGGAGCGGATACCAGGCCAATGAGGCCATATATTACTCGGAGATTTATTTAACCAAGTAGCTGGAGGCGGGGGGGACCGGTGAGGGGGATATGGAGCAGGGAGGGGGAGGCTGTGGGTGAGTCTTCCCTCAGACTCTCAGTTCCGATACATAGCCTCAATAAACTGAAGAGGATAAAAGAGTTGACTACCTGACTAAATGCGAAACCCGCCGTCATCCTGAAGAGAGACTCAACAAATTTTATATAACGACTCTAATTTTCAGGAGTGAAACCATGGGCCAATAAGGCCGAGATAATGATACTGCGCCAGCATCATTCAGAAAAGGCTAGTAAAAGTGTATATAAGACAAACCAGCTCGATGCGGAGCAAAGAAATACTGGTCATCCCGAGCCTATACACTTCCCCATCATGCACAATTTTCCTTATATCTTCTACTTCCTGCAATATCTGTATTTCCATTCCTCCTTCAATGGGCCTCTCATAAGAAACGCCAACCCCTCGCTTTTCAGTAAACAACCTAAGATAAACACAGAAATCAAAGGGTAAGTTCTGCGAGGACAATCATAAGGAGGAAGATGCATTGTTCTTCGCGTCTGAGCCGGCAGGCGGTTTCGTTCTACCTAAAAAGGTGGTAGTGATCGATGGCGAAACTGACGCCAACATCAACGGGTCAAGCATCCAGAAGAGAATACCAGACAGCATCGATAGACGGTTCCGTGCCACTCCACTTGGACACGACATCGTTGCCACATACACGCAATGCTCGTTCTCTTCAGGGGGTTTGGAAGTCTCAACTGAGTGCAAGAAGCATCCCTCAAAGGACCATAAGCCCAAACCGAAGGCAGATTGCAATATGGATTGGGCTACCGCATTCATGTACTGTACAACGTTCTCACTCGGACATATTGATAATTCTGCGAAAAGGGAGTCATGCACAAAGAAACTTCGCGGCTTCAGAGTCATGGTAAATTCAAAGGACGACTTCGAACTCCTCCCTTGCTTATTAGAGCAAAGACGATTACAGGATGAGCTGCACTGAGGCATCTGACTCCACTCAATCCCCTTGTAGGATTAGCAGGCATTCTCCGTCCTCGCTGTGAGAAATGCGCTAACACTGTCGATATAGGCGGTCATTCAGGCGCACAAACGAATATTATGGCAGCTAGGGCGGGCATCGACGTAGTGTGCGGCGTCTACCCTTTCGAACTCGAAGGCCCCCGCGACACTATGCCACCGTCCCCGAAGCCAGAGAAGCCAGAGAAACCTCAAGACCCCAAGGTTGAGGAAGTGGACTGCTACGGCAGACAACAATTCAGTGACCATGAAGATGTAGATCCTGACGAACAAAACAGGTTCATTGGCTGGGCTGAGTTAGTTCTGCACTTGAAGACATCAAAACTGGGTGAATCGAAGTCGAATTTCACGCGTACTTGATCGCAGCTGAGCGTTCATTTTAAGTACTGAGTTTGTTATTTTCTTCTCTTCGGGGAAAGAGGTCGAAATATCGGCCTTGTATGTGCAGTATACGAGTAGAGTTTTTATATTTTATATTTTTTTAAAGCCAAACACCTAGTATTTGAAATTTCCCCGTTGCTCGAGTACCGTTAGACCTGTAGAAAGGGTCGTAGTTAAGCCTAAAAGCAACGGTAGGAATATCGAACGTAGATAAGACGGGTACAAGCTCGCTCCCTTGACCGAATTAAGCGGGTGGCCGTGTAAAAAAAGTCTTCACAAGTCAGCGGTAGACGGGAACTGTCATGGTGAATATAGTAATAGGGGTTGAGAAAGCCGGGAGCTTCCAAGTCTCAGACAAGCATGCGCCTTCTTTCAGAAACTCCTGAGAAGCCTTGAAGCTTTGTACAGCGAAAAGAAATAGCACAAAATGATAAAACAAGAGCAGGTTAAAATCTGAAAATACGAGAAACGAACGTTCCACCATCATGATACCTATTTTGCAAAACTCCTTGAAACTCCTTGAAAACTCCATCATCAATATGCACACACATCATGAATATATTCAGAGAATAACAGATATAACGACTTAAGAGATGGAAAATTATCCAGTCATTAAATATGTTGCATAGAAATAGCCGTAAGCGCCAGGGAGAAAAATGGCGTCAATAGTTATTAGGTTTGAACAGCATCCGCAAAGGACTTGGTTTCTTCGTCTTATCCTTCTTTTTGTCCCTTTTGCTCTTTTCGGCGATCTCAGTCGGAGCCTTGCTTCGCTTGGATCGTCTGGAGCTTCGAGTGGCACGAGTGTAGCTAGATGCAGTGTCTGCCACAGATTCTGCGTCCCTAAGACTTCGGCGGCCGCTGTATTCCGACCTAAGATCGTGGGCGCGACCATTAGGAAAGATGCCAGACATTGTAGCCGCTCTCGGTGTGATAAATTCCCCGTCTACAGATGTGCCAACACTTTCGGCTTCGTAATCGGCTACACCACGTCTCCAGGTATCGACACGGCTGACGCTGTCATTCAGCTCTATCAATTCATCTGTGCTGCCTTCCGGTTGGGGAGCGTTCGCCTCTTGGAGTCGTTTGACGATCTTATATCCGCCAAACATGACGATAGTAACTCCAATCCCGACTCCAGCTGCAATCATGAATTGAGGACTCGACAAGAGGGCGAAGACGGCTGGCGCGCTTGATTTCAAGGCTGCCAGTGCTGTTGGGGCTAATTTTGTGGCAAGGTTGCTGATCTCAGCCAGCGTGAGTGCCACCGCGGCCATCGCATCGGGATGTTTTTGTAAATGGGCCATAGTAGCTTGTGCAGAATGTTGCGCACAATCAGCTTCGACAAGAAGGTTTTTGACCTTGGCGACTAGAAAATTTACGTCTTCCTCTGGGTTGGACCGTAGACGTTCTAAAGAGGCGGCGTGATATTCACCATAAGCCAGGTCCATATCAACGTGAGGAGTAGAGTGGGACCGGTTTCCGGGATGGAGACGTTGGGGTTGTTCAGCAACCTCGTGGGACGTATGGCGCCGGGAGAGTTGCCGCTTTGGTAATTGATCAGGATGTACGTATTCGCATTGCAAGTCTTGTTCGAATTCCTGAGCGAAGTGGCGGGAATGACGGCGACCATGTTCACTGTGTCTGGCCACAGATCTTGATCTTCCCGGGTGTCTTCTTGAAGAGGCAACAGATCGGTTATCTTGTATGGTGTAATGGGCCATTGCTCGACGTGCTTCCAGCTCAGCTTTCTTGAACTCTCTCTCCGCGTGTATCTCCGCTTTCCGTTCTCGATAGGCTGTTCTAGCCTCTTTGAAGACACCAAACAGATGTTTGCTCTAGAATTGTGGCCAAGTATGAGCAAAGGCCCTGAACGGAATGTTTGGCCATGACTTACCGTGCTCACCACCTTCCCCGACTTATCGATCACTGCTATCGTCTGGCCTATCGCAGCCATGTTGATGTAGATTTGCTTTGCACAGAAATCCGCCCAGTATGTTCAACAAATGAATCGAAAAACCGTAGGTCTAGCGAAGATGTATTGCAAGATTTATATTATCTTCTATAATTCGAGAGGCTGGGAGGTAGCGGAGGATTGAAACGGACTGGCGGTGTGATGTATGATGGCGGCAAGAACAACTCAGAACATCAGGCTCGAAACATCAAAGCTTCAAAATGCCGCTGGCGAGATTGTAAATATATGGGACATCGGAAAGGGGGAACCAATAGCTAAAAGCCTTGTTGATGTTGAACGCTTTTTTTAAGTGATTCGTAGATATGCAGTAAATGGAGGGCGCTTAATATAATGCGTCAGAAAGCCGGAGCTTGCCAGGCGGATCCGATGAGTGGCCAGGACGAAAGGGACGAATCTGACAATATTAAACAAAAGGAGGATGTCAAGGGCCGCTGGGTCAGGTTAGAGAAAATCAAGGATCTATATAGTGTAGGGATATATTTGTTGGCAGGCGGTGATTGTTGGGCGTCAACTTCAACTGCACGGTGCCTGAAACAAATACCCCAGCCGCTGGGTACCTATGGCGTCCTATGGAGCATACACATGTAAGCTGCAGCTAATTAGTCGCTGGAAAATGAAGCGGTTAGCCGGAAAGCTCCCCCTCATCGGAAAAGAAAAAGGTTCACAAAAAGAATCTGGAGGAGGGGAGCGAATATGAGTGTCGCAGGTGGCGTCATGGAATGCAGGGACGTTTATTTTAACTGGGCTCCTCTATTCTGAGCACAGAGAGCAGCGCAGCCAAGAGAAAGGTGTGTGTCATCCCAGCCAACCGGCATGGCCTAAGTGGCATACGGGGTCCGGGGTGACATCCGGAGGGTGAGGCGTAGCAAAACATGTATGCTGGTTGGGCACAACAACAAAGCCCAAGGAGGGAGAAGCAGAGTTTTACACGACCCCGACGGCTGTAGCAACAAGTCAAACTTGGCTACGAGCCCCTTGCACACAGCGATTAGGGGCCAGAAGACGTGCTGGTCGACGTGATAATTGTGAGAATTGTCCGTGTCGTCCGTCGAGATGTTTATTGTTGATGCTGGGTGGCCCAAACAGGAATAGTTTGGCTATCACGTGCTAGTATATTACTCAGCCCTGACGTGGCGCAAACTGTGGCGCGTAATCTCCTCACTCAGCCACATGTGGCTGCAAATATATCATGCGCCACAGCAAACATTTCGCCGGGTCATCCCGTCTACCAATATCAACCATCCCTCACCATCCATCATATATTCATTCACAGTTGAAGGATCAGTCTTGTCCTTGGCTTTGGACAGTCCCAGCTGAAAGACGGCTCTAGCACGCTTTTTGCTCATAAAGTCGCCGATGAAATGGGCTATGCAATGATAATGCTACTCCAGCCAGATCCCTTCCCTTGAAATTTTATTCTCGACAGATAAATATTGAAGCTATGTACGGAGTACTCCGTACGAGTATTCTCGGAGCAAATCTGGGCGTCTTTTCTTCAAAAGCAGGAAACCGTCTCCCAAACGGGAAGGTTGTCCAGCCGGTCTTCTATCATCTGGATGATTGAAGCTGAATAACATGAGAGTACTATCCGTACTACACTAGCAGTGTGAGGTTTTATATCGGAAGGCAGCCTCTTAAAAGGCGCAGGCAAGGCTTTGGTACTAGTCGCGAATAGGAGTGTGCAAATACACCTTTGGTATCTGCAAGTGCAGCACTCTGAGAAACATAGCAAAAAGAAGAGGAGACCAAGAATAATTCAGGCTCCGCGCAAGACCACACCACACAAGGTTCGTAGGCTCCACACGCATATTCGTAGCACTCCCGCTTCTGTGCAACGGCTTCCCGTCCCTTCAATGCCCTTTGATTCCACGTCACAGTCATATCCTTCCTTCTAACCTTATCATTTATATAGCACTTGTACTTATTGAATCTTCCAGAACCCCTTGGATAGCCAGTTGTCGCATGTTTATGAGCGGGAAAGAACATTGTGTTAAATGGAAGCTTTTAGTCAAACTAAAGTTCACTCGTCGGTATTCTAAAGAATTGAATCAGTAAAATGAGTTTTATGAGTATACCATCATATATGTGTACAAGCCAAATTTAAAGGGCCCAGATTCCTTGAAAATAACATTGCAATCACATACGCCAAGTAACTCATAAATTGGCTTTTCCAAACAACTCGCCTCTGAAAGCTACAGGTTTTCGCTATCAGAGATCCACGTTAGAAGTACGACAGAACTTCGATCTGCCGTTCTCTTGAGGCTTAACAGCGGCTATTGAAGGCCCGCAAGGATACAGCTCGAGGATATCCAAAACATTAATACATGTATCCTTCCCAGAGTAATAAGATAGCGGTCAGTGCGCACGGAGTATGCACCTACCCGCCTCGCGTAGCTGTATGATTCCGCTCAACGTCACAGCTGTCACTCTTGTGTCTCGTTTGAGCAGAGCACGAAGTCCGGGCGGAACACTTTGAGAGTGCACGGACTATGGTCCAAACAGAGATGACGAGCATGCACAAACATTTCAAATTCAGGAAATTCAAGAAAGTCGGTAGGCACACAGATTAAACCAAGAGCGACAGTAATCAGGTGTTTCAGAAGTGTGCTGAGAAAGTTCAAACCCTCAATATTGTAAAACTCCATATCAAAAAGGTAAAATGTCAGAAACTCGCAGAGTTCATGCATCATTATGCATATTAGTATGCATAATCAGTTTATATGCTCCGTTATCGTGCCCCGAACAGCGAAGAAAGGACACGAAACAAAAAGATTTGTGCTTGTCATTTCAATTTCAATTGCAACCAACGTGGCTGTCTTCACAAGGCTTGAAATCAGCCTATCGCAGATAAGCACGGCGCTTCTTCGATTCTGAGGCGACCGCTCAAAAAAGCGCAACAGCAAACTTATGAATGGATAAAAAGAAAACCAAAAAGGAGAGGAATCATTAGAAGCGGTGAGAGAGCAGCCTCTCAACCCACACTCACAAAAAGGCACACCATCCACTCAATCCTCTGCGCCAGCAATCGTCCGTATCCTTCTTAATATATTCTGCACCTGGCGGATGCCACCATTTCCACAATCCATTGCATCATTTCGGAGACAGATAATTCGTGCAAATTCCCGCAGATGAATGCGTGCGAGCCGCACCAGCAGTCCGGAAAGGCACTCCTAGCTCGGCTTTGCTGGGAAAGAGAGTACAGGTTAGTCACTTGAAAAATGAAAGAAAAACCAAAGAATTCCCCTCTATTTCCCGTAAGGAAAATGGGGATGGATAGTACCATCCACGGTGACTCGATCGCTCTATATTTTCCTTCTTCAAAACAGGCCCGAAACAGAAAAATCTTTGCATGGTTTAGCAGTGGGGAAGAGATGCATTTCTGAATTGAAGAGAGAAACCCAATTACCTATTTCATTTAGATCTGGATTAGTGCTTATTCTCTTTGATTTCGAAGCTAACGTCGTTCTCCTGGCGGGTGGTCGACTATCGTCATCAAGGCCGCAAAGCAACTTGAAGTGCAGTGCGGATATGGCCTGGCTGCAAAGAACTAGAAGATCCGGTGAGTTATGAGTATTATTCAGACATGGAATATGATTCATTTATCTTTTACCATGACCTGAAACATATTTTCTGCATATTTTCTGTTTTCCTTGCCTTTGGGATATTTGTTGTTGAGGTTGAGGTTGAGGTGGATGCAATTGCTTGGTGCACCGCCACAGAAAATATATATTTTCTTTCCTACCCCAGACTTGAACCTCAACCTTCTCCCGACTGGGTCATCCGTGATCATTAGAGATCCAACATCTCACCTCTTTTCTTCTCCGGACAGGCCACTGTGATGTGATCAGCGGCAAAGGAGACATCTTTTCTTTTTGTGTCTTTGAGTTCAGAAATAACACTTTGCCTGCCGCTGGATGCTCGCTAATCGGTTCAATCATGGATGACTATTCAGACTTTGATGGTCCCTCTGATATAGAGCTGGAGCTCGACAGACGGCCCCAATTCAGGCCGCAGCATAGTTACTGTGACGGGGAAACACCCCCGGAGGTTGAATTGAATAACCCATGTGCCGTTGGTCATCGTGTCCAAGCTGTTCGGTCTGTCCTTGCCTTAGTCATCGACGAGGAGTGTGTTTTTGCCGGCCTGCAAGGTGGCGATATAGTCGTATGTTTGACCTTAATTTCTCCTTTTCTTAGGACGTCCTCACTGAAAGATGTTCAATGGCTAATGTTGCGTTGCGTAATGCTTGGTAACTTAGGCCTGGTCTCTCGACACTTACGAGCTGATCCTATCAGTAAGGGCTCATCAGGAGAGTGTCCTGGGACTGTACCTGTTTGAGGACGGAAGCCTCCTATTTTCCAGTGGTGGTGATTCAGTTGTCAATGTATGTTATTTATCAAATTACTTTCTTTTAGTATTTATGAGTTTTGGGATGAGATGATTTATGGGCGAGTGACTGATACTGTGCAGGTCTGGTCTACGAGGACGTTTGAACGCCTCTATTCGATCTATTCGCATCATGATGTAGGCGACTTGTTCACGGTTGTGTACTCGTCTCAACTGAAAACGGTTTACTGCGGAGGTCAAAACACAAGCATCCAGGTACAGCCACGTAGTTTTTTTCACTATTGTCCATATCAGATAACTGATCTTTGACAGTGGTGCGATCTTCAACTGGATGCCCAACCAACACCACCAACTGCTGTGCATCCATCAAGCAGGAGACATCGATTTTTCGACTCAAAGGGCCCTGGAGGCATTGTCACTCGAAACCCCGATGCTGGTGAAGCTGCCGAAAAACTTGGACATGGCGGCCAAACCCTCACATTCAAACGAGATCAGCATAAGCTATATGCCCACAATGGCTATATATACTGCATGCTACTAACTCGTGGTTTGGAGGAATGGGCCAATGGTGGGGAAATACTTCTAACCGGCTCCGGAGATGGATCTGTCAAGCTTTGGGAGCTTGGTAAAGGCAAAGAAGGTGCCCCAATTGAATTAGCTGAGCTAAAGAACGGCAGTGACTCCGTATTGTCGATTGCAATTGATGGTACATTTTTGTACTGTGGTCTTTCAGGAGGTTCGGTAAATATTTGGAACTTGGACTCTCGTCAGATTATCAAGAAGCTCACAGCCCACACCGGTGATCTATGGGCAATTGACGTTTTGGGAGGTGTTACTATCACTGGTGACTCTTCTGGTGTTGTCAGGGTATGTGCGCTCTCTTTGCTCTATTAGTCTTGCATTTCGCTAACTATATATGATAGAAATTGAATTCCAGATTCGAGGACATCGGTTCATGGATTGCACACGAAGGAACCATGCTGGCATCAGCTGCTGGGATCTTCAATGGCAGGCGCATTTATGCTACCGGTGGCAACGATAACACTGTGGCCATTTGGGACTTGACAGAACATCCCCAAGACTCAGGGGAGATTCCTGCGGTTGGAAATGGTAAGAAAGCATAGTATACTTCATAATATTAGTCATTTGCTGAACCTTGTTTAGACGAAATGGTCAACAGTCTCGCAAAGTTCGTCGCTTTTAAGACAATATCTTCGCGACCCAAGTTCGCCGGGGAATGTAACCAAGGTGCGGCCTTTCTCCGTCGTCACTGCAATTACTTGGGAGCCAAGACCAAACTCTTGGCCACTGGGCCGAATACCAATCCGATTGTTTTTGCGAGATTCAATTCGGTTTCGAAGGCGTCGACAAATAAGACTATCTTATTCTACGGTCATTATGATGTTGTTGGTGCCGACACAAATCATTTAAAATGGAATACCGACCCGTTCCAGCTCAGCTCAATTAATGGATTTCTGTATGGTCGAGGTGTATCAGATAACAAGGGTCCAATTCTCGCAGCGCTATATGCTGCAGCAGAGTTGACTCAGAAAAAGGATCTAAGTTGCAATGTCGTCTTCTTGATCGAAGGAGAAGAAGAATCAGGCTCCCAAGGATTCTCTTCTACCGTTCAAAAATACAAAGGCCTGATCGGAAATATCGACTGGATCCTCCTGGCAAATAGCTACTGGCTTGATGATCATATCCCATGTTTGACATATGGACTAAGGGGTGTGGTCCATGCTAATTTTGTGGTAACTAGCAGTAATCCGGATCTTCACAGCGGTATCGATGGTAGTTCGCTTCTTGACGAGCCATTGAAAGACCTCACAATGCTTCTAGGTACACTTGTGGGCCCAAAAGGCAAAATCAATATCCCAGGGTTCCAAGACCCGGTTCTACCCCTAACGGAAGCGGAAAAGGAACGATATGCCGCTATTGCTGAAGCCCTTCTTCCCCATCACCCAGAAATAGAGAATTGCGAATCCTTCATCGACTCCCTCATGCACCGCTGGCGTGAGCCATCTCTCACAATCCATCGTGTCGAAGTGCCTGGGTGCCAGAATACCTCAACCACCATCTCGAGAAAAGCCCGAGCCACGCTTTCCGTCCGACTGGTTCCCAACCAGGACGCAGACCAGGTAGCACATGACTTGACGGAATTCGCGCAAGCCCGATTTGCAGAGTTCGACTCGCAAAACACTCTCACAGTGGAAATAACTGGTAAAGCAGAACCTTGGCTTGGTGATCCCGACAACGACATTTTTGAATCTCTCTCACGCGCAGTAACTGCGGCCTGGTCATCCACCAAGGGGGACCGGCACTACAACTATCCACCTCCCAACCTCCCCAGCCAGCTATCTCGCCGCGAACTCATGCGCACAAACTCAAGTGACAGCATGGCCTCGCATATCGACCGTATAATCTCATCGTCCTCCTCAGCCCCCAAAACCAGTTCAGGACATAGACTCTCCGCAACCTCTATCCCAACGTCTTCGACTCTCGCATACGGCTCCGAGCTACCAAGCATCAAAATCATTAACGGGACACGCGCATCTTACAAGCAACCCACATCATCACCTGCTTGTGAAATTACCCCGTCAGCAGCCATGGAATCAGAAGCAGAAACGATACAACAACAATCTCACACGCGAACTTCTACGTCGACCTCCCAGACGCCAGTATCTCAACCACGCCCTAGCCAGCCCCTAAAGCCCATCTATATCAGGGAGGGTGGTTCGATCCCGACAATTCGCTATCTAGAAAAAGAATTCAACGCGCCGGCTGCCCATTTACCCTGTGGCCAGGCAAGTGATCATGCGCATCTGGATAATGAGCGGTTGAGGGTTGAGAATCTGTATAAGAGCCGGGAAATTATTGGGAGGGTGTTTAGGGATCTGGGTAGGGATAAGGAACGAAATCACAATGGAGATGGGAATAGGGACGAGAGTGAGGAGTCCGAGGAGTAGGATTTCCAACTGGGTGGATGTAGGTGGGATGGGACACGACTCATTTATAGGGCTGTCCTGTTGAGGTTCGGTCATAGCATCATCTGCATACCCCTTTTCGTTTTTGTTATTTTCGTATACCTGCTTGCAGGCCTCTCCAAGCACGTCATTATTATTTTCTTTTTGCTTCCTTATCCATTTTGTATTGATAGAACAATTAATTGCTCTCCGTTTTGTGCTTTTCTACACATTCACCCCATCTCATCGACCTATTTGTCTACAACTATATACTTCTATACCCCAAATATTTCTAGAGCAGATTCACACGCGCAATTCTTAGTTTCGGGAGAAAGTGTCCAAGCGGAAAAAAAAAAAAAAAAATGAAGGGCAAGCTTGAAAAGCAAAAGTAATTGGTGTCGTTATTTCACCCGTCAATTATACGCTCAATAAATTGTTGATGCATAATGGACTCGCATTATTGTACAACAAAGCTAAAATGCAACCCCAAGCGTCCAAGTAGACAAGGCGCAAATGAACTCACTCCTATAACAATACAAATTACAGATAATACAAAAAAGGCCCGACCCCATACATCCCGCATACACACCCCAAGGACTTCTCACCAAATCCTCTTCGCCGCCATCTCATATCTCATAACCCCTTCAATCCCCGCAATTCCCCCAGCATCAGGTTTGCCAACCCTATCCCTCTCATCCCTCTCTCTCAACCGCCTCGCGCCCTCCGGATCATCAGCGTAAATCCATCTTCTCCGATCCTCGCCGACTTCTACAGCTCCCCAGCCACCAACGCGGCGGGCGCCCTCGACTATGTCGGGGTTCAGCGATGGAGGTGGATTGGATGTTGCTGGTGCTTGTGCTGATGGTGCAGAGGCTTGTTTGGAAGAAGTGTTGTTTGCCGTGGTAGCTGACGCAGCATCACGTTCGAGAGCCTTCATTTTCTTGTAGCGGGCGCGGGCGTAGCTGAGGAGGATTATACCGAGGATGAGCTTTGCGAGGAGGAGGGTGAGGTATAAGAGGAGTATGAGGATAGTGGTGAATATTGGGATGAAGGCGGCTGGGGAGGGGGTGGCGTGGGCTACTAGAGATTGGAAGAGGGTGGAGAGTTTGGAGAGGGAGAAGGTGGTCTCGAGAGGTGAGAATGGGAATAGGAGTGGAGCAGATGGTGAGGGTGAAGGGGAGTAATGTTCGTGGATTGAGGAGAGCGAAGTAGTATTTGAAGGCGAGACGAAGGATGACTGGGTCTGCGGCAGCCACGAGGTCAAAAACATTTGGTATGTTTGGACCGAGACGCGGAAGAAGAGACAGGCGAGTGGAATCACAGGTAGTCCGAGTCGACGGTTGAGGTTTTGATCGGCAAAAGCGTTTGTATAGTAATCCTTGGTCAGGATGTCAAGGAACCGGCTGTACATTGCGGGGCGGGTGTTGTTGAATTTATTGATATATGCGTGTTTCAGCCAGTCGACCAACATCTCCGAACCCAGGACCACAAGGAACGGTCCAAGGAGGTGGCCGATTGTTGGGAGAAATGAGTTCACTTTACTCAACGAGGAGAGAAGAGACGACGGAAGGATGGTGAAAGCTTGTGGAAGAATAGATGACGCGGTTCTAGGGGGGGTTACGAAAGTCGTACCGTTCGTACTTGGTGATGCGGTCTTGCTGGCAAACAGACTTAGGCCGCCGCCGAAGCTGAAAATGCCCGTTTCAACGATATTGCGAGAAGCAATAATTGTAAGCATTAACCAAAGTTGAAACCGTTCGACAACATCAGCACAAGTGAGTTGAAATAGATTTTCCTTCTCAAACTTCTTGAAGACAGTGGATTTAATCTCCACGAATTGATTCGACAGGAGAAGAGTAATCAAGGCGTTCGAGTATGAGTTCACTGCCACGTTGAGCGTAATAACCTGATAGAAAAGGGCAGTAGAGTGAATAACAGTATAAATTAGCGCAATGATAAATAGCCAGAACGGACGAAGTATCTTGCTTCGGCCGTCAGGCTTCCTCTCAAGGGCTTCGCGTGAAAATAGACATTCAAGAACGTCCTGGCCAATGGCAGAAAATAATCTATCACCGACCTAAAGATAGTGTTAGCTTGCATAAGCGATACGAAGCGGTAGACCAGCCTAGAAACATACCTCAAGTACGTTGTAAATGACGTAAAGTTTAATTGCAGCTTGGCCCCGAATCCAATGATACATGCGGCTGGCGTCAAAACGCATTAAGACTAGACATGTGCATATCATCAGGAGACCCTTCAAGATATCCGCCTTGTCGTTAGGTAGGAGTGTTGATGGTATAGATCTATTCCTGCGATGTCTTCGACTAATAGATGCGTGGCGTGGACGGCCATTTTCAGGCGTCTGGTTCTTAGTATCATTGCCAAAGAAGGGGTTTTCATGATTACTAGGATCGTTTGAGACATTTAATTCAGGGTGAACAGTATCCCCATGAGTCTTTTGACTGTGTCCATTCGTGGTTGTCTGGAGTACACGTCGTTGCCTACGGCGCCATACCCTTCCAATTCCTGTAACGATAAATCCAGAGATGAATTGGACTTCGGCCCCGATATTGATGGCCCATGATTGAACCAGGAGAAAAACAGACTTGAGAAATCGTAATGGCAGGATCGTGAAGTAATAGAGCCATGCATCAAGACACGCAAGGGTACCGAATATAAGAACCTGTTCTAAGATCGGAGGTAGAAGGAAAAAGTTCTGTAGCCGTTCAAGTTTTGCTCGAGAGGATTCATAGGGGAAGTCATTCTTAGCGGAGCGATGTATGTATAACGGTGAAGGACGGTCAGAAGCCAGTTCCAACTGGAGATATGTGGGGATGGAAAAGGGAGGAAGTGGAATAGATTGAGGAATTGGCGAAGGGGGTGGATTGGGTATAGAAGATTGGTCTTGACGACTTTTGCCGTCTACTCTAGGGCGTGAGGACCATGAATTAGCCAATCTATCGCCGCTTGCGGACGCTCGCCGTTGTTGAGCAGTGTCTGGTGTTGATACAGCTCGCGTTGAGTAAGATTTACGACGAGTTGAATGCGGAGGGGCCATTTGCGCGGACCCAAGAAAATCGGGAGGATCTTCAAGGTGGACATTTTTGCCAGAGCTTAGTTTGCGCCTGGGAGACTTAATTCTTCTAGGCGTTCCATTTGGAACACGCTTTCCCATTGGTGTATCTAGGGTTCCGCTGGATTTAAAGGAATCCGCAGATAGCTCAACACATGAGGTGGATTGGCGTCTATCGGGTCTAGGGGGTATGGAATGCAGGGTTAAAGATTCGGGCGAAGAGGTCAGTTCATGAATTTTTGCAGGAGACAACTTAAGAATTCGATCTCTTTCACGATCATGACTTGAAGGTGAATGCTGGTTGGTATCAATTCGCTTTAGGGAGAATGGCGTTCCTATATCGGCAACCTGCTGGGATTGAACAGCTGGCCTTTCTACCAGGGCCGGGGATGTCACCACCGCCGCCCCCTCTTCAGTATCCCGAACAAAAGGGCCAGGAATCTGTCCGGAGCCAACCGAAAGTGATCGAGCCTGTACTTCTTTAAGCTCCTGATCCTTCGTATGCGAAGAGAATGTTGAGAAACGTAAAGTGTCTGTGCCCTCAGGCTTCGGCGGAGCCTTATTGTCGAGAGGATAGCCCTTTTGCGGGCCACTAATTTCATTATGCTGCACCCCGACCTTTGTAGAACCTTCGCCATTGACTACCCCGCCATCAGACTTATGCGAGCCAGTCCTCGCTTCCAAATATATATCATTGTTTTCTCCATTCGATTTCGCGTCGACTAATAGAGGTTCCTTGACGTAACCATTTGTGGCACGGCCACCAGCACCATTATTTCCAGTAGTAGTACTTTCGCTACTGCGACCAGCAACTGTAGTACCTGTGAGATCCCCGGAGATATCCATGGCAATTCCTCCTTCTAAACAGACAACTCTACCATTATCGTTATCAAGCTTCCATTATCTCTCCGCCTCGTTCTCACTGCGCAATACGAATGCAGCGGCGTCTGCGGCAAGGGATTTGCACATTGGAGTAAGTATTTAGAACTGATATTGTCTCGTCCGGTCCGAGGAGTAATTTCGACCCAATAGTTGACTGCTTTCAGTGCTTGGAGGTTATTTCCTGAGAGCGATGTTCCCAACGCAGGCTATGGCGGTGCCGTAGTTGGCGATCGATGGAGCTAGACAGCCGAGAGTCAAGCAACAAAGAGAATAATGCCAATAAAAAAGACTCGGCCGTTAAGGATTATGGGTATATGCGCATGCGCAGGTGGTGTTACCGTAGACTCATGGACGGGTTTTTGATTCTTTGATGCGGTCAGAATGTCAAATTGCGGAGCCGGAGACGGAGACGGAGATGTCAGCGGCGATCACTTGCTTAGTCATTGTCATATCTCCCCTTCCAACGTGCATCCACGAGTACTTTGCACACGTATCTCTCAGATTGTCCGAGAAAATTCCAATTGAAAACTACTATTTGCAAATTTGTTGCATCTTTGCAGTGCTAAGTATTTGAGACTATTAGTTCTCTGGAATATGGAAGATCAGTCAGTCCCCTGAACTTCAAGGGCGAGAGTGTCAGTAACCAGACTCCTTTTAGGCTTGAAGGTATGCCTCGTTGCATCTGAACTAACTATACTCTATAGACTACTTTTTTTTATTTGAATGCGATTATTATTGCTACCCCTTTCTCTAGTGAACAAACTGTGTTGTCTGCAGCCATTGCACTTGCAACTTAAAAACGGCTGGCTTTTATTGAATACTGCGAGGGAATCAAAGTCACGATATTCCCTTTCTCCCAGATCACCCACATGCGGTATTGATACCTGCACTGTGAGCCAATTGCACGCCTACTCATTTGTTCTAATCGCGGGGAAGTGTTAGAATTGGGTGGTGCGCTGCAAGCTAAAATGAATAGGGACTTCCTTAGTCTATAAGTGAGAAAATGGGCAATCGATCAGATCTTTGATATTCTCCGTCAGGGGGCGAATGATCAATACTAATGGTGGTGTTGGTGTCGGCGTTGGCAGTTGGGTTGGTTTTAGGCATTTGTTCCCCCCCCACCAAAATGGGATAACACCTATTTTCTTTATTTTCTTTAGGTGCTCCTTTGTTTCCTGTCGTTCGTTTTGTACCTCTTCTCGTTTCCATGCAGTTTCTTCCTTTATTTTCGCCGCTCGTTACTAACAGGCGGTGTGGGCTAGCTCCCGACTTCAATCTAAGTATTATTTTCGAACGAGAAACTTTGCTCAGCTTCTCCTCGGACTGGCCACCCTACTATTGGTTTCCGCAGAAGTGAGATAGCAGAAATAAAGCCTGCCGTGGAGAGCTGATGTCGGCTTTCAGAATGGAGGGATAATACCCTGACAACAGCAACTTTCCCAGGACCTCTGAGATGTAAATGCATATAGAGATATCACTGATGGTGTCCGAGAAGTAGTCAAAACAATCTCTAGATAAAGCGCGAACCTGAAGTTGTGCGCTTGAACCAACAACCAGCTTGAAAGTACATGTATAATACTACTTCTGATCTCTGATAAAGTATTGGTTTCGGAAGAGTGGAGAACTACTACCACACGGTTGGTGAAAGGATATCGTCTCATTCACGTAGATTCAGGTGTCATTCCCTCAATGCATACAACGCATACATATTGTGCAGACAAATACCAAGCCGCCAGGGAGGGAGTAGCGCCCTTCAAACGGTCATGTTGCGCTAGGGTATAATATGGCGTAGTTTCCCCATCACATCTAGACAGACCAAAGGTTACTTTTGCAGTCTCTATTGTGGATCATGCTTTGATAAGTCATTAGGCCAGCGCCGTTCAAAAAGTCAAAGCAATGATTGGAAATTATTCCACGAACATCTCATCATATGGGAGTACCTTTTTGTATACGTAAGCAGTTTCAATAGAGATTGACGGAATAGGTATATGTACAAAGAGGTAAAACAGAGAAAGGGAAGAGCACCCTAACGCGGGGCATGGGTATCCGAAAAGAAGACCGAAACTGTGTGATAAGAAACTGTGATAAAGCGTACGGTGTACACAAAGTACTGTACATGCGCATATCTCAAGTAGCTGAAGCGGGTAAATAGAAAGAGATGCAATTGTGACAGGGTATATTGTGTTTCCGTTTCTGGTTTGTTGCTCCTCAAAGGTCAACAACCTAGATATGAAAAGAGGGGGGTTGTTAGATTAAAGAGAGTATAAATCCTAGAGGCAAAGGTAGGAAGGTTGCTGTTCGATAACCGAAAATTTTATCAGAAGAGAATCCCCGTAGATATGGTAATGTCGTTTTCATGATGGCAGAAAATAAGAAATCCAGCTTTTTTCCGCTTTAGGTCGTGGCAAAATAAATGAAATAATGGGGTATTGTGGTGCTTAGAGAAAGAAAGGGGGAAACAAGGGAAGGGGCGTAATGTATGTGGAAGAGCATCATCAATGTACGTCGGGAGAACCATGTCATGTAGCCATGAACCACGCCATACCGGAGAAGTTGAAAAAATAAAATCGACTTATCCGACTTTTCCCAGCCAGAACGCCGCAAAGAACCGATATCACAAAAGTATGAACGCCTGTATGCTTGCCAATACAATAAGTGCGGGAATGAAAGGGAGATGCCACCCATGTTTATTCAACACCAAGTAGGTGAATGTATATGCGGATTGTTCATAGCAGGCGTTAGAACGGACTGTAAGGCGATTGGTTCTGTGGAGGCGCTGTGCCTGTTCGTTGCGGCCATAGCTGGTCAGAGACCGACCGATTCCCGTACTCATTGGAAGGGGAAGTAGTCGATGGGCGAGCAAAGTTGCGGAAAGGAGTGGGGCCGGGTGTGATGCCGGCGCTAGGGCTACGTGGACCTGGGCTTCGCGGACCAGGGCTCCCAGGGAAAGGCAAATAGCCGCTACCGTTGGGAGGTGGTTGCGGTGCAAATGGTCTGCCAGGAGTTATTGATCGACCTTGTGAGCGATCGACTGCCATTGTTGGCGGGAACGGGTACTGTCCATTCGGTGCTGGGGAGTTCATTCCTGGAGATCTGGTGTCCTGGGGTCTGACGCCAGTCATAAGGGACAATGGCGTCCCTTGCCTTTCGAGTGGTGTTGCAACTGAGGGGCCTGGAGTATAGCGCGGTTCATTGTCATAAGCAAACCCTCCAGCGTTGTTCACTAATGGCAAGTCGTCATCCGACAAGCGAGAATGGTGGCTGCTGCCCATAGCAATGTCTTCGTTGGTCCAATTCAATTCCGGCAGGACTGGTTGGCGCTGAGAGTTCGAGCGAGTGGTTGAAGGACGAGAGTATGATGGCAGAGTTGTGGTAGTGGTCTGTCGTGACAAGAGGCCTGGCATGTCTGCGCCTTTGTCTGAGCTTTCTTGGCCGAAAGTTGGCAAGGTCGGTTGTCGTTTGAAGCCATTTCCAAGCTCAGGGTCAGTAGGTTGGCGGTCCTGCAGCATTACATCCTTGGCCAGTGCCTTGTCCACTTTCTGTTTGACAATTCGCTCAAACCGCCTGTTAATTTTGCGGCGGCAGTAGGCAGTGAGAGAACCGTCCTCACTAGGAATATGATGCCACAGGAACAAAAGGTACAGGACGCAGGACACTATGAGACTGAGCACGGAGAAGACCCAGATCACAAGTGTAAACAACATAGCCGAGAGAATGACTGCCTGGCGTTGGTCCTTGTCGGCCAAAGTTTGGATGTTCTCAAAGAATTGCGAAACCGAAGATGTGCCTTCGGGGGCGGCGTGGTCTCCTTGAAGGATCAAGTCCGTTTCCATGACTGAGTATAAAATTGTAGCGTTGATAAACTGTCGAGGGCCCTCCGCGAAGACGACTCGCATCCATGCTGTATACATGGTGAGCATACCGAAAATTTGAATTGATGTGGGAATAGATTACCTTCAAAGTTGAAGTACGTGAAAAGGGCAACGTAATCGGCACCCTTCTTACTCTTTGTGAGCTCATAAAAGACCAGAAAACGTCGCCAACCTTGGCCTTTCTCACCCGCCCGAATACTTTGAATTCTGACAGCAAGAGGATCAAGATAGCTCTGGGCAACACCTCCCTGCTTGATGACACGGACAGCGCGGATCCATCGATAGATAAGGAAGACGAAGGAGAGCATGATACATCCGGCGAATATCCATTTTGAAATGTGACGAGGAATCAGTTGTTTTCTTTCGGTCGACCATCGATTAAAGGCAAGTAAGTTGACACAGGTGAAAATGTCGACTCCGTATACAGCCATTGATATGAAAACGGTAATCCATAGAATCACGTAAGAGAACTGCGTAAAACACGATGTTGACTTGAAATCGTTTAGATTCTATGTGAGATAGCTATTAGTAGGGCTCATGTCATAACAGAAGCGAAGACAAGGATGTAATCTTGTTCTTAAAAGCACTCACAATGTAGTCCCATTTCTGTTCTGCGCGCATATGCCCCCAGTAATCATCTCTCCGTCTCGACCCGAAACAGCCCATGGTCTACAACGATCTTCTAAAGAATTCCTTGAACGAACGAAAGGGCCCGAATAAGCGATAGTAGCCTGGATTAACCAGGCTTTTGTTATGTTTTCGATGTACACTGTGTACTTTGATAAGGATTTCACTACAGCGAGCAGTGATCGCGTTCGGTCCAGCCGGTCGCGGAGGGGGGAAACAACGAGAGTGATTCCAATGCGGATTCTCGGAGTTTTCGAAAGTAAACGACAGTGAAAGGCGCTCGATCTGAGATATTACAAGCAGGCTAATATCTGTTCATTGACGGGCGCTAAAAGAGAGTGAGTAGTAGTGAACGGGCCAGTGGTAACATGGCACAGCAGGAATGCCGGAGATCAGAAGTGACGGCTGCGACTCGAGCGCATACAAGACGGGCAACGACAGAATCCGAAAAAGAGTGATGGATTGAGCCGATGTTGATGCGACAAGGCGGAAGGGATAGGTAGATGGAAGGAATGGATGGACAAGTATCGTCCAGTAAGTAGTGAAGCTGTCGAGGTGTTGGTCGAAGTCGCAGAGGGGAAAGCTGAAGATTAGTAGGATAAAGTGGATGCCAAGATAAGGAGAGTGGGTGCAACGTCGGAGCTGGCTGGACCCTCTGCCAACAACAGCCAACCAAGGGGGCGCGTGAGGGGGAGAGATGCAACAGGAGAAGTAGTAGCAAGACACACACGCCCACACACGGTGTCGAAGGAATGGAATGTTGCGGATGGGATATAAAGATGGGAATTGGAATGGGAATGAATGTTGAATCAAAGAATCAAAGAATGAAAGAAGTTGATTGATGTCCATCAATGAATGGATGGATGCTGCTCCTTCCCGATGCAGCACCTGCTTCTGTGTGAAACTCGCGCCTTCCACCGCTGCCCCGCCCAGCCAATCACATGTCGTCTTGATTCCCGCGCTAACTGCTTCTGAAACAGCGCCCCTGTCTAGCCCACTGCGCTAGGCTGGATTAGGCTAAGCCCCAGGCACTCTTGCCTCATCGGGCCTAGTCTTCCTGCTGAGTCAGCTTCTTATTTTGACGCAATCCATATTAGGAAATAATGCAGTATCCGTATATTCATCTCACATTATATACTCACAGCTCCAATTTCAAAATAATACTTTACAGGACTTTGAATGTGATGACATGCAACAATATCAATACCCGCGCTGCTTCCAAGCTGCTTGCTCAACCGTGACCGGAACTACTCCGCGGAGAGAACAGTGTCCCCGTTCTCCTCCGTACTAAAAGGAATCGCTCAGAGCTAGGCACTTGTTTGGTTTAAGATACTACTCTACGTCGAGTCCACGATCTATCACGTTCTCAACTACCTTTTGTGGGCTGTGATTTTCCTCATTCTTAACTTCTTGCAGTATATCCCATCTCACGCCATGCTGTTTGTTGCTCGCTGCAAGGCAAAAACGCATGTCAGCCTTGCCAGATCCAGCTTTTATCAAAACAAGCTGCCGTTATTATTGACCAGCATTTGGGACTCTATCTAAATCATATCAGGGAAGCTGTGGGGGCTTCCCACATTGCCAATGTCTTGATAGCGCTCCTTTAAACGAGCCTTTGATTAAGCGACGGAGTTGCCCGCCACTTTTCCGATACAGCCCGTCTTTACTCTAGCCTAAAAGCAGGTAGCAGGAGTGGCTCTACCCTGTCTTTCCAACGGTATTCCGGATATTTGTGGCTAGTGAAGCTGGGTGGATCATCTCTTGTCAATTTGCTCCTTTCCATTTACCCATTTCGAGTCTGCAATTTATGCTTTAGCCATTGCCGCTGGCAGGAGACTGATACAAACCTCAAGCCTGTGGTTAATGATGTCTCCATGCTCAACAATCGAGTGCAAAAGTCGATGGTCAGTTGTCGTTTTCGGTCATCTCATATGCTCTTAGAACCTTTCACCTTATTTCCCTGCTGCTTCTAATTCATACGATACCAAGCTTATGCGTGTGGCTGTGCCATTTAAACGGATCAAACGACTCCCTATTTTTGCAGCCCTTTTGCAAGTGAGCTCGCCATTGTCCTGGTGTATTTGAAAGAGGAAGCTTTCAATCTTCTACCTTTCTATCTCTTACTCAACGAACAATTTCCTTTTTCGGAGAAACACGCTATATATCATTCGAGCTTACATCCGTCTTCGTTTCTACCCTCGGGCTTTCTCTAGCGAGGTTGGATAGCTATCCGATGTTGAAGGACTGACTATTATATGGGTGACATAGCATATCCAATTGGCAAGGAGAACAAGTTAGGTGGAGCCGGTATCTTTATAGTAACGACAGACCCAACGAAATAGTAAGACGAGTGATAGCAGTGATAATGAGTATGTCCCATCAGCATCGTGGTAGTTTATATAGCTTTCCATGTCAAAGAGTTCAGTTATCTCAAATAGATAATTATCTCTTGAGCATTGTCGGAAATGGCAGCACTCCTTGCCACCACTTCTCTGACGGCATCTCAATTCTTCTAATTTCCTAACAGTAAGTACCTCCTATTCATGATCATCAAAAGCCTGATTCCCCTTCCACACACACACACACACACAACCTGCCTTTCAATATCCTGCTCGTTCAGAACACACCCATGCCTAACTACCTCTGGCGATAAAATGAACCCGGCGCTTGATCAGGCAAACCTCACGCCGTAAAATACAAGTTTGATCAAGCCAATCATTCCCGTGATGTAATGAAGACGCCGCTTGCCAGTCTCAATACTATCACACGACATACTCCTCTAAATCATTTCATTCAGGCCACAAGCCATTTAACAGCCATCAAGCTATCCATACCGCCTCAATCGCGGCGACGTGGATGAGAAGAGAGAGAGCAACGCTGACATGAAGTTGCTAAGTGGGCGTTTCAGGAAACATGAGGAGGTAGAAGGCAAATTTGTAGCATATAGATAGTTAATATCTGAGTGATGTCTCATCCTCTACTTCTGCTATGTGCTGCACCGTTTGACTTCCTGACGCCATAATTCTAGAGACAGGGAGAAAAGATGGCTGAGAAGTCTCAAATCCGGCTAAAGCTACAGAGCTGGCATGAATGGGAGTGTATGTTTATGCGGCCTTCTCATTTTTGTTTTCGGTTGAGGTTCAGTATGGGCCGTGAAATCTAAATACATGAATAATGCATATAATACAGGCAGTAGCAACAAGAAAATTCGCTCTGGAAAAAGAGAAAGAAAAACAAGAAATATAACAACAAGAGAATTAAAACAAAATAGTAAAATTCAAACACCTTCACCACCGAAAAAGAAAGAAAGAAAAATCACAACCCAAGCGTATTTTCCGCAACAGCTTGCTTTGGAAGCGGAGGAAGTCTATACATCCACAACAACACCGCAGTCGCACCAAAAAGCCCAGAAGCCACCACCCAGGGCAATCCAATCCATCCTCCACCCATATCCAATCCCCAGTTAAAAAACAAGGTCACAGTTGGACTAGCAATCGTAATACCGGTGCTTTGTAAAATTTCTATTGCGGTGTAGAGTCGCGCGGTTTGTTCCCGATGTACCATCGTTGTCGCTAGGGATCTCACGATGAAGACAAATCCAATGCCCATGGTCTGAATAATGAGGCCGGTAATAAAGATGGATATTGAGGGTGAGATACCCATGACGAACGTGCCGAGAAGGAGGAGAAAGACGCTGGCTTTGGAGAGGGTGAGGTCTTTTTGCCGGAAATGCATGCGTCGGCGAGTTGTTAGGTACCAGGATGCTAGAGGAAGAGCGGCGAGAAAGAGTAGGACGGTCAGAATTGATTTGAAGGTGTGTAGAAAGTTCGCATCGGCGAGAGTCCAGTGGTAACGTTTTGATATGTATTGTATGAGTAGCCATGATGTGCCGCGGCTGAGTCTGTAGACGAGGAAAGTGGAAAGTAGGAACATCAGGTGTTTGTCCTGGAAAATGAAGTTAAATTCGGAAGCCGTTCGGTAAAGTTGTGTTAGAAGTGGTGACCGTTTGGCATATGATCGAATGTATGAGTGAGGAGGTTGTTCAGGCCTAAAGGATGTAGGCTCATTGTCTCTGGGAGATAGCTCAGGAAGTTCATCAGTGTATATTTTTTCCGATGTAAATGCTCCCTTTGTTTCGGGCAGTATAACTGCTGGTAGAATTCCAATCAAGGTGAGACCCCACCCTAGAAGCATTGGAATCCAGGGGTCGTATTTCATGAGCCACGAAGTGACCAAGGAAGAAATGAAGTCGGACATCATTATCGCAACGCCGAACTTAAAAAACAAACCCGCTCTATTGAAAAATTTCAGACACCATAATCCAACATTATTCAATCAGTCTGTAATGCGTACCTTTGGTGCTCAGCAGTAACGTCTGCCATCATCGTCCACACCATTGTACTAGCAACGGCATAACCACCACCAAATAACCAGGCCAATGTAGAAAGCCAAACCATGCGTAACGGAAAAGTGTTTGTTGCGTACAAAATCGCGCCAGTAACGATCATATTGAGGATAAATCCGGGTATGCAGAGACAAAATATAGGTTTTCGACCGTATTTGTCTGCTAATAAACCATATGGTAAAGCAAGTAAGACACCTGTATCCAAATGTCAGTGAATTTAATTGACAACTGAAATCAGAAGCCACTCACCAGACAAGGCATCAAAAAGTTCCCCATATCCCTTCACAATAGCTACCTCGGACTGTATCTCTTTATTTTTGCAAAGTTGTTCGGGTATAAATCCGCCTTTCCCTATCTTAGATTGGTCATGCTGTTCATAGTAGTGTAGGCATATTATCGATTCGAAAATTCGAGTCATAGGAGCAGCAAGCATGGAGCCTCCGGTTTCAAAAGCAAGGACAATAGCGAAAAGAGCGATGGTGAGTCGCAAGCGGAGTTTTCTTTGAGCGCTTTCGGGAACATCAAGGCCATGTTTTGAGGTAAACGGGGACGATTCGAAGGAAGTTGATTTTGGTAGGAACGGAATATCTTCAACTTCGTCGTCGAGGCTGCTTTGGTGAGAAAGCATAGTGAGATAGGTAATGCTCGCTCCGGGGAAATTTGGAGTCTGCCGCCTTTCGAAATTGTAGGTAGATAGTAAAAACGGCGCCGAAGACTTATGGGATCATGCTGAAAATGAATGTAATTAATTGCTCCAGCGATGATGTAGAAGCGGGAAAGGAGATCATGAAGGGCGAAATTGTTCGCTTTCGCGGAATATATGCGACTAGGTAGCATTCACCAGATTGACAAGAGGCGTATTGCAAGTTCCTTTATATGCAGGCGGCTGAGACGAGTCTCAAAAAAATGAATGGCAGTGTCAATGTTGGGGTGCGTCAGCTTTTGCAGAAGAAGTCGTTGTCGTATTTGGACTCAGCCTTTGCTGCCAAGTGAGCTGTCGCACCAGTGCTCTGCATGATTGGGCGGACCCTGCGATTGTCCAGACTGGCCACATTGGCCACAGCGGCTTTGTAACAGAGATGCCATTATTGTTGGTGTTTCGGCGAATAAGACGGGATGGTTTCTTTTCTGTTCAAAACGATGGCTGGCTAGCTGTTCAGTGGCTCGCGGCCGCGGGAAGAGGGCAAAAAGAAGGTTGATCGACAGACCCGACCCTGAAGAAATGGCCGGAACCCCCTGGCCCGGAAGTTGGAACTGCAAAAGAAGACTTGGCTGGCTCTGGAGTCTGGACGATCCGATGCGCTATGATCTCTGTCCCAGGTTTCGGTAAACTCTAGCGGCGATGGCTGGAGATGTGGGGTCCAAAACGCAAAACAGACGACGACGACGAAGAAAGAAATATCAACAATAATGTTATTATTGGCTCGCAGCACGCACACTGCAAACGGTTGTGATAAATCTTTCTGGCACGGCTTGTCGAGGGGTATGAAAGCGACCGACGCCTTAAAATTCGCAGGCAGCCGGGACCCCCTCTCGCCGTCGACGTCGTTGTCGTCCGCCGCAGGGAAGATGGAAAACGTGGTGGCCCGTCGCCATCTTCCCCGTCCTTGTCAATCTGGCTGAGACCTAATGCAAAAATTAGTAACTACGCCGTCTACGTAAGCTCGTCGTTGTTCCTTTGGGTATTACTTACCAATTACTTGATCTCAATCGAGCCAACATAGGGATTAGTCCCCTTCGTCTCCAAGAGGGCCGAGGAGTCTAAGCACGCGGAGCCTGGTAGAAGCTCCACCCCAACTTCTCCCGCTTCAAGAGACCAGACTCCGCTTCCTCATCGTCCACGACCCTCTTGCGGACTATGGGTCCTAATTCCTCCGACTCTTCCGCCTGCGGAACAGGAGCCCCCTCGCCCGTGGTGCTGTCCTCGCTAAGCCGGCCGCGCAGAGACTCAATCTCGGCTTGCTGGCGGTCGACCTTGGCCCCTAGGGATTTGATCTCGTCTCGTTGAAACTTGATCTCACCCCGCAGAGCGTCGGTCTCCCGCTTTTGGGCCTTGAGGCTGGAGACGTGAGCCTCAATCTCTCCTCTTTGGGCTTTTAGCTGAGCATCCTTGGCGACCAGAGCTTTTTCCAAGTTCTCGACCTTTGCTTTCAATGGATTCACCCCCATCTTCCGAGCAATGGGGGATGCATCCGCCTTGGCTTTATTGAGAGCATCGGCCTTGGCCTTGCTTGACGCAATCGTGGCCTTCTGCAGGTCCTCCTCCAGAGACTTGATCCGTTGGCTGGAGCGGACCTTCTCGGAAATATGGTCCTGACTCGCCTTCTCGAGTGCTTGCACCCGCGTGCGAAGCGCCTCGATCGTTTGTCTGGACAAGTCGTCTGGAGTCGCCTGACTAACTTGGTTGAGCCGCTGCGTCCGGTAGTCGACTTGCGCCTGTCGTTCTACTACCTTTGCATTAGCGTCCGCGAGCGCAGCTGACGTCGCCTTTGCGCGCAGCTGCTCAAGCTCTGATTTGAGGGCTGGGAATCCCTCGGACCGGAGCTGGTCGATCTGCTGGTTGTACTGGGCATCCTTGTTAGCCAAGGCTGCCCGGCACTCCGCGATCAGACCCTCTCTCACTTGCCGCTCACGCTCTAGGCACTAGGCGTGCTCAGATTCCATCCTCTGCAGCAGGAAGCCGACGTGGGCGAGATCGTTACAGAGAGCCACCTCTCGTGTAGCGAAACTCTCCAGCTGCTGCTGAAGATGGAAGAGCTCAGCCCCAGTGACCTGAGTCTGAGTGGCGGCGTCGTGAGAGTCCGAGACCTTGGCCGCGTTTTCGAGGGCCTCGACGGAACACCGGGCGTCATGGAGCTCACCCTCCATCTTGACAATAGCCCGGCCCGAAGCCTCGAGTTCCTGGCGAAGGCTCGCGATCTCCGCGTCCTTGCCTGCTCTGACGTCCTCGGCGAGTCGTCTCGCTGCTTGGACCTCCACCTCGAGCTCGTGGATCCGGCTCGAGTGGGCGATGAGAGCCTCGTTGTGCTGCTCATCGCGTCAAGGTCAGCGGCGGCTTTGATCGCCTGGTCATTCGGGCGGGCAACGACTCAGCTGACAGGCTCGGTCGCGTGCGAGCAGATGCCCCGGCGCACGCTCTCGAGATCTCTCACGAGAGCGGCCGTCCGCTTGATGGCGGCAATCTGCTCGTCGCACTTGGCATTCCGAACCCGCGAGCGTCTTGGTCGATGCCTCCCTGAGCAGGTAGGGCAGCTTCTTCGGGAGCGTCTGCTGCATGTGCTCCAGGCGGACCTTGCGGGTTGTGGAATCGACACCGTCCACTGTGCACTGTTCAGCGAATTTGTCAAAATCGTGAAGGTGCCCGTGGAGGCCCTGTTCCGTGACGGTGCCCGCAAGCTGTCTGAGAGCACGATATTGGTCTTCGGCGATCCGTGCTCGCATTTCCTCCTGTCGTAAGAGCTCTTGCGCACTCTCGAGCGAGGAGGTCAACTTGAGCACTTCTCGAGCGTCAGACCGGGCCAGCTTCTCGGATAGGTATTTGCATCGCTTATCCTTTTCAGGATAAGCGGGCCGCAGCTCCTCGTGGGCCCTGGTGATCTTGGCGAGGGAACGGGTCTCCTGACGGACCTTTCCCTCCAGTGCCTTGATCACTGACCCGGAGGCGAGGGCGCTACCTTCCAGCTCCCGAATTCGGCTGTTCAACTGGTCGACGATCGCGTCGAGCGCCGTGCCGCTGATCGATTGTCGATTCTCAGTTGTCCCATTGCTGTTCCCGGCGGGGTTCGCAGCCTTTGCCCTCTTGGCTGCCCTCTTGGCTGCGCAGCTCGCTATCGCCGCCTTTGCCGCTGTCCGGTTGGGCTTCTGGATGATGACATAACCAAAGTCCGTCAGCCTGGCAACCATCCAGTCGACGAAGGCGGGTAAGAAAGCTAGCGCCACCAGGGCAACGAAGAGGGCAAGCTGGAACATTTCGAGTGACTGGGTGTCGAGTTAGTCATGGGATGTTCAACACAAGCGAAGAGGGAAGAAAGCAAAAAAGGGTGGAAAAAAGGTAGAGAAAGTGAAGAAGATAATGAAAGGAAAAGGGGGAAAGAAGGAATGAAGACACAAATCAGGAACGCGGTTACTTACATGAAGCTGGCGCTCCATCCACCCTTCCCATTCGCCTCGCGCGACAAGCCCGGACAGTTCTCCTGAACAATAAATGTTCAGGAGTCGGGCATCCTGCCGCCTATGTTGACTTCTTGGAGCGTAGCTACTAGCTGTAAAACAGCTAGTAGCCTGCATCCCAGAGTCATTGACTAAGAAAGCCGGAGACATAGGCGCAGGCGATTGCACCGAAATTGAACCAT
Organism: Helicocarpus griseus UAMH5409; assembly: GCA_002573585.1. Taxonomy (NCBI): domain Eukaryota; kingdom Fungi; phylum Ascomycota; class Eurotiomycetes; order Onygenales; family Ajellomycetaceae; genus Helicocarpus; species Helicocarpus griseus. Next base: position 104,088 of record PDNB01000036.1, on the reverse strand, counting down.
CCAAGGGCGATCACGAACGGCGACTAGATGGGAAAATATTGATTAGAAACGCGTCATAAAAGCAACAACAGCAACATATATGGAGCAAGAATCAACTCACAATCATTACTCCGAGGAGTAATGTATCATCGCTGGGGGCTGCCCAGCGGTAGAGGCGGCCGGCCCAATTCATCGCAGCTCGTGCGACGCCCAGAGCACTGTCACGGTAAGCCCGCGAGAGAGTCGACCGCAGAAGTAAACAATGGCCAGACAAGCTGGCGCGGACGATGCTTACCGCTTTGACGACGGTGATGGGGCCGTTGTCACTCAGCCTCTCATGCATGCTGACGCACGCCGGGACGAGATTGAGCAGGACGAACGCGATGGAAAGGACCGCACTGAGGACCAGTGGGCACGGCATCGCGACATCGAAAAACGACGTCGCAACGAGCAACGGGTTCTCCGAGATGGAGGCACCGGCAGCTGGGGGTGTGCTGGTGCTGTTGGGCGTACCCAGAAGGCAGCCCACGAGCAGCACCAGGCACAACGTCCAGGCCAGGGGATCCATTCTCAGGAAGAGCAAGCGTTATTCGTTTTGAGGTCGCGGGGGATCTTCAGATGCGGAGGAGGAGGAGGACAGGGGAGAACTGTCGATAATGGTTAAAATGGTGGTAATGGTAATAAAAACGCCGCGAGGCAAGATGGTTGTTATGCTTAAAGAGAGGGATGTTAACTTTCTTAAGACTTGGAGAAGAGAAGGAGAAGAAGAGAAGAGAAGAGTGAGGAGAAGTTGAGAGGGAGGAGATTTTATACAGCGCGTGTTGTGTTGTTGACATTCACTTACCCCTTAAGCGAGGGCTCCTTTTTGCCTGACAACGAGGTCGAGGGCTTCAGGACGCGTGGGTGAGTCACCTAGCAACAGTCTCTTCGTCCCAGCTGACACTTCTGATTGTGTTGTTGGCCCAGTGAATGCGATTCGATTGCATTCCATGCCCAGGGAGACGAATATGGGCGGAATGCGTTTCGAGGGGAAAAGGGGGGACGTCAACAGCGGGATATCCGTATATCCCCAGTTCAGGGGGGACTCCAAATGAGGAGTGCTCATTCCCAACCTTTTTCAATCTTCTTATTTTTCGCTGGTAGGTGATAGAGCTGCTACATTTATACATGCTAAATATGACTAGGATTGGGTGTGATTGCTCTAGGGGGTTCTATCCGGGATACATGGAAGAGCCCCTGATAATGGGAGGAGATTTCCAGGGACATCCCGCAACAGTAGAATTGTCTTATTCACCATCTGTAGCAGCAGTTTGACAAAGACAAACGCCCCTAAGCTGATAGATTCCGTGGGTGTCTTTCACCACTTCTTTGTTCGTTTGTTTCAAGCTTATTCTAGCATGAGTCTGTAATAACGAAAGCCTTATGTGTCTACAACCATTACATTATACCATGTGGAATAGCGCCATGAGATGTCCATACGTATAGCTCAACACAGTGCTAAGGAATTCATCAGCTTGGACAGATTACTGATTTGAGACTCAGTGGGGGTTCATGCAAGGTGTCAACTGGGGCAGCCGGGGATATATATGTGGTATCATAAGAGAAACCCACGCAAAAACTTCTTGAGCCATCTTAAGAGGCAATGAGTATTAGGGAGAAAATCAGTGGTAGCAAATCTATGTTTATCTTGATTGATCTATGTAGGACCTGGAGCTATATATACGGTATATCCAAAAGAAAACAGGACTTCTAAACGACACCATAACGCTCGCAAATAGTATGTAAATCAAGGAGCAGAGTCCTGGTCAAGGTCAAACGGGGCAACGGTTTGCACCCCCAAATGCCGGATCGCACTCATAACAAGTATGAAGAGCGTGTAGCATCGTCTATCGGGCAAAGATTGCAGGGAAACATTTCCAGATGATGATATTCGAACCTGGATGGTGACTGTTGCAGGTCGTACAAGGCACTGACAAATAATTCACGCTGCAGTGTTTTCACAAATCATCGGTGGTTTGTATGCGTTGCGACATATATAAAACATCTAGGAAACGCCTATTTGGCGTTTCGCGAGCAGGATCCGTTGTCGACGGCCTGCGCAACGGGATACGGTAGAGTTGGTGTTCGCTAGCTCAGTACTCAAGCGTCCTCTTGATCGCATCAAATATTCCTGTAAGTACAGTCGCGTGAGCACATGCAATATTTGCAAATCCACGATAAAAACACTATGGATCTCCAAAATGAACTTCACTTACTTGCAACATCCGGCAGGTTAAACTTTTCATAGACCAGGCCACAATGAATATCCCAACCAGTGACACGATTAACAGGGGCCTCTAGTCGCAAGAACGCGCCTTCTTGGATGGTAGCTGCCACCTCCGCTCCAATACCCGCGTTCAACATGCTTTCGTGCACGACAACCGCTCTTCCTGTCTTTCGGACACTTTCAAGTACCGTAGAGCGATCCCAGGGGTATAAAGTTCGGAGATCAATGAGTTCGATATTGACGCCCTTGAACGCTTTCTCAGCCGCTGCAATGGCTGCAGAGCACAGATAAAGCGGCTGGCCATATGATATTATGGTCAAGTCCTTACCCGGCTTGACTATATCTGCTTTGTCAAGAGACAGAGTATATGACTCGGTGGGGACATGTTCCACAGATGCCCGGTAGAGAATTTTGGGTTCCATGAATATCACAGGGTCGTTGGACTCAAGGATCGCGGATAATAAAAGTCCTTTTGCTTGAGTAGGAGATCGCGGCATAACAACTCGTAGTCCCGGAATGTGGGTAAAGAGGGACTCTGGTGACTGAGAGTGATATCTTAAGTAATACGCGGGTCAGTTGGGAGAGCAAACATCAAAGATAGGTTGGATTATCCATACAAAGCACCATGGCCTACTCCTCCACAGGGCATCCGCACAACGAGGCCCCCTACATTGAACCCGGTTGCACCCTCTCTATATCGGAATTTCGCAGCCTCGTTGACTAGCTGGTCGAAGGCAGGATACACATAGTCCGCAAACTGGATTTCCGCGACTGGTTTCAGCCCCTGGGCAGCAGCGCCAATTGCAAACCCCACAATACCCTGTTCCGTCAGGGGCGTATTGAATACTCTCTCGGAGCCGAACTCCGTCTGTAAATCCACAGAGCAGCGGAAAACCCCTCCAAACGCAACATCCTCTCCAAATAGAACCACCTGGTCAGACGCTGACAGGGCAGTTCTGAGGGCTGAATTGATGGACTGGTATAGGTTTAACCGCTTTGTAGGCCCGTTCTTAGGCAGCTCTTTGGAGGAGGATATGGTAGACGGGGAGTGGTGGAGAAGCGGAGTGCTTCTGTAGTCAGTCGGCAGATTGAGGTGAGCAGCGGCTGAGGGGGCGTGTGTTGAGTATAGACGCTGACGGCGCAATGGGCTGAGGAGCCTCTGAGCAGCATTACGGGGGCACGCCATGGTATATGGAACAAGAGAATAAATGAGGAGAGAAGACGGTCATCTTCGTCGCTGTGTGCTGCTGGTTATATTGGAGTCTGGTCTCTGCCGAAGTGGGAGTCGGTCTTGCCGTGTCAATGGCCGAAGATAGCCGCAGCAGTGCCAAGCCCGGGCTGCTTATGTCATGCCGGAGAATCTGCTTTACCGAGCCAATAGAAACACGGCGCTAATTACGCGCCGGTGCCGCTGACCTAATATCGCCAAGGCGCCAAGAAGCCGCCAAGCGCGACATGAGCGCATCTTGACCAACCCGGGATCTCCCCCCCGTCAGTGCTTGTTCCAACCTGCAACTCGTCGACGGTCGACTTGTTCTCGTGGATTTCGCCATTGCGGCCCTTGTATTATTTTTTTCACATATCTCTTAGTGCTGTTGAGCAAGTACGCGCAAGTGCGTGGACTGAGATTTCTGTTTCCCAGATAGTGAGTACTACTATCAGCCACCCTATCAGCAGCGGAAAGTCAATGGCTAATGATGATGCCCCAAGCTCCTTTGTCTTCGATGTATCCGAACCAGTATGTGGCCGGACGAACAGTAGCGCTGGCGGTGGCCAAATTGCTTTTTCTAGCCATCGCACAGATCCCCTCCGTATCAGCCTATCCAATTTTTGAAGCCGCCGTCCATCTACAAAAGCGGGAGGAAGATGGCAAATCTCCGGACGACCCCAGCCTATGGCTATATATCTCTGTGGCTGCCGCTCTGGTGCTCATTGGCGGTGCTTTTGCCGGGTTGACTATCGCTCTTATGGGCCAGGTATGTTTTATCACCCCTTCGTGTTGATTTTCTCCGCTACTCAGTTTCTTACACATCGGCTGCTGCTACAGGATGAAGTCTACCTCCAAGTTATCAAAACCTCGGGCGAAGGTTCTGAGAAGAAGCACGCTGAAAAGGTCTTGGGTCTTTTAAAGCGGGGGAAACATTGGGTTTTGGTCACTTTACTACTCAGCAATGTTATCACCAACGAAACCCTCCCAATTGTCCTTGATAGGTCTTTGGGAGGCGGTTGGCCAGCTGTATTGGGCAGTACGGCATTGATTGGTATGTCTACCTCTTCCCTCTATTATATGTATGTTTTCTTTTAAGCTAATTCTGGCTAGTCGTTTTCGGTGAGGTTATTCCCCAATCGATCTGTGTGCGCTATGGATTGCCCATTGGAGCGTGGATGGCGCCCTGCGTGCTTGCCCTGATGTATATCATGTCGCCCATTGCATGGCCCATTGCGAAGCTGCTTGATAGACTTTTGGGTGAAGACCATGGCACCATATACAAGAAAGCCGGGTTGAAAACCCTAGTCACACTGCACAAAAGCCTAGGCCAGGCCGGAGAGCAGCTCAACTCTGACGAAGTTACGATTATCTCTGCTGTCCTTGATCTCAAAGAGAAATCCGTGGGCAGCATTATGATTCCGATGGATGATGTGTTCACTATGTCTGTCGACACAGTGCTTGACGAAAAAATGATGGATTTGATTTTGTCCCAGGGATACTCTCGCATTCCCATTCATGCCCCGGATAACCCGCATAATTTCGTTGGCATGCTGCTCGTTAAGATGCTTATCACCTACGATCCAGAAGATTGCAGGCTGGTGAGGGACTTTGCGCTTGCAACATTGCCTGAGACTCGTGCTGAAACTAGCTGTTTGGATATTGTCAATTTCTTCCAGGAGGGCAAGTCCCATATGGTCTTGGTTTCAGACTATCCGGGCGAAGATCATGGTGCTCTCGGAGTTGTCACTCTTGAGGATGTCATTGAAGAACTCATTGGAGAGTAGGTGCTACCAAATCACGCTGTGGAATATCTAGCTAATTTTGTAATAGGGAAATCATCGACGAGTCCGACGTCTTCATTGATGTCCATAAAGCCATACGCCGCATGGCCCCTGCACCAAAATCTCGTGTCCCGAAGGGCCGGATTGTCGCGGAGCCACCCAACGTTGTGCCCTCTCACCCAAATCTTGTAGATGTCTCCGAAGATCAGCCGAAACCCACTAGACCCAGTAGCACTGATGGACCTCGTCGCAAGAGCTTAGCAGCAAATATCGGGTCGCCTCCTCAAACCACGTTCTATATCCGCAAGTCACGTACCTTTGACAGCACAGACTCCCTAGATTCTCCGATAGTGAAACGCGGTCCGACAGCCGAAATCCGCGAGCATCTAAAACATCTAGGTCCTTCCAATCTCGCCAGTCGGCCGCGACAGACAAGATACCAAACAGTAAAGATCAAACCAGGTGATGCGTCTGGCTCGGATCGCCAGTCCTTAGCCTCCCAGCGTCGCCCGTCCGAGGCAACTAGTCTTATAGGAACTCGCAACCCATCCGAGGTCCGTTCAGCGGGGAAGACAGCCAGTGATGGCGCCCTAGCAGTACAAACATATGGTACCATAGGACGAGCTGCTCAATCCACCCCAACTGCTGCTGAAACGATAAACGAAGTTAGTCCCGACGGTACCTCCAAGGATGCAAACCATAAGTTTGAAGATACCTCCAAACCGGACACCCTTAAACCGGAGGATAGAAAGGATGGTGCTCGCAGTCCACACTCCCGTCATAGCAGTAGGCCTGATAGTGCCAGCTCCGACTTCCAAAGGATGCGTGATAGCCTCCATTTCCGTGGCCCGACGCGCAGTGGCAGTATAACGGAACAGATAGTTGACAGCAACGGTATCCGCAAGGTTATTCTGCAAACCAGTAGCGGATCTGACGAAGAGGGCGGGGATGCTTCTGCAAATGGAGCTGGTCTGGACCGAGCGCATACCGTTCAGGGTCTTGCCCCTACTTCTGGCAATGAAGTCTCATCCCCCACTGATGCTAGTAGTCAAGGCGGAAAGAAGAAACGCCGTAGAAAGCGCAAGGGCGGTGCTAAAACTAGCGAGCGGGGTACGGGTGAGGAAATGCAGCATTTGCTTTCCTAGTGGCACCTTCTTTTACGTCCTCATGAGGGCAATATGGGATAAGTGGTAGTTAAGGAAATATATTGGGGCTGCGCGATGTGTGTTATCGGCTCGGGGCCGAAAATATCCTTGGTTAGATGCTAAACGTTTTCCTTTTAGTTAGTTTGGTTCCCCTGTGTGTAAGATTGGCTGTACACTATTTCTGGGATTCATGCTATTTTCTAAGGGATTTATCAGTGCTAGATATTGCAATTCTATTTATTATCTAGAAATTCTGACACTTATTTGAGGAGTTTTTACGTTGCAATGTTCATCATTTTTTGGTACATGGTAGTGCCGCCTGGGGTTTTGCTGTGACGGCGATATATATAAATACCCACACCTTTCCCAGTTTAATCATTGCGAGAACTAATCTATCCAAAAAAGACTTTTAAAACCAACCCGATTGAAATGTTCAGAACCTCCTCATTATATATCCTTCAACACACTATCCGACCTAGACCATCCCTGTACCATTCCCCCTCCTCTCCATTCCCTCATAAAACACCCTCTCTTCAAAAACCCTCACATCATCTCCCGCAAAGATCCTCCCTCTTTTCTCCTCCGCGATCCTCAACCTCCTCACCCTCCTCACATCCCACTCAATATTCCTTGTCAGCCACCACGTCCACAGATTCGTAAGACACGCGACCCCAATGGCAGCAGCGCAGATGGCAAAGGGCGTGCGATAGCCGTTGTGCGCAAACTTCTCGAGAAAAAGCTGCGGCGCAATGACGCCACCAGCCTGGCCGACGCAGGATTGGAAGGCCAGCGTGAAGGCGGTGCCGGTTGTACCTTTGAGCGAGGAGGAACGCCCTGGGATTTTGATCCGTTAATGTGTGTTTTGTGTAGGGAGCGAATTCCCGATTTCTCTTGTTGGGTTGGGCCTGGGAAGATTAGGAAGGGGCAGAAAAATAAGCTTACAGGCCCAGAAAGGGATAAAATAAACAGAGTAAAACATGGTGCCGAGTACACAGGCGATATAGATTCCCGCCTTTGTAGACGTTGTCGCCAGCACGATGAAGAATATCAGCTGTGGCCCCATGATGCAGAACATGATGAAGGCTGGGCGCGTCATGTATGCTTGCTTGAGGAACCAACCGGCGAAGATTATGGATAGCACGCTGGCAGCGGCGGGGGGGATGTTGAGGAGCTGGTTGCGTGGTAGGCCTGCGAAGCCTAGGTTGGTGGTAATGGTTGGCAGCTCCCAGCTCAGCGCGTAGCCGCCGAAGTTTACGAGAAGCTGCGAGATCATAAAGCTGTAGGTTCTTGGGTCTTTTAGGGAAGCTATCATTTCGTCTTTGGAGAAGTGGGCGTCAGAGGTTCTCGGGGCGTTTTCTGACAGGCGTAGTTCTAAATACTCTTGTTCCCGTTTTGAGAGCCAGGAGTCGGACCTTGGGGATTTGGGCCAGTCGGGGAGAATCAGGAACACTATGCCCGAGAACAGGATGGTGAAAAGGCCTTCAAGGAGGTAGACCCTGAATTTTATATATATTAGCCAGCTGTCCGCTGCTTGCTCCTTGTTCCAATTTAAGCCCAGTTATATCTCACCATCTCCACGCACTCATGCCACACATCCCGTTCATATATGAAATGCCGTATGCGAGAAGTGAACCAATGATACCGGAGCAGTTTTGGAAAGCAAACATCCACATAATCGGCTTGCCCATCTCATCGCTGCGGTACCAGCCGCACAACTGGGCTGCAATCCCTGGAAACATACCCGCTTCGCACATTCCCAACAGAAACCGTAGTGCCCATAGTGTCTCTTTGTTCTGTGCTGCTGCATGACAAGCGAGCACAATCCCCCAGCTTAACATTATCCGAGATTGCCACATTCGGGGGGTCATCCTTTTTAACAGCATGTTGCTCGGGACTTCGAATACGATATAGCTAATCTTAAGAGTATTGTTAATGTCCATGCTTGTATCGAAAGAAACATACTTACAAAGTAGATAGATTGCACCCAATTGTACTGATCTGAAGTCATCTTGAGTTCTTTCAGTACGTTACGATCTTCCCCGACTTGCAGCACTTTAACGGTAGCAGCATTTGTATAGTCCACCTACAGTACCGTTAAATTCGCTCGTCGCCCGGGGCAGACGAAACTCGCCTAGTAGAACTGTCTTACATTTTTGATGATATACATCATCCCAATCAGCCAAAGAAATCGCCAGTCAACCTTCCTCCTCGTCGCCTTATCTTCTTCCGGCGTGAAGGAAGTAAGCAGCGCTTTCTTCCCCTCCTCTTCCGAAACAGACGTGGCTGCACCTTCGGCCGAATCGCTCACATAGTCGCTTGAAACTCGAGCATCCCTGGGTGAAGCCATTATGGAAACGACCGCGCTGCAGAGAGTGTCGCAATAGAACGGGGCAAGAATCCTCATGGATAGCCATTTTCGAGTAGATGAACCTCGGAAAGAGAGAGCAGCGTATGTATGCAGAGCTCGCCACGGGCTTGTCAAGCTTGCGTGATATGGAATATCTTCTCGTCATAAGGCATCATCATTGCTGGGCTATGAGTAGAAGGACCCAGTAAGCCGGGCGCGCCAATGCACAAGGTAGTCATATTTGAAAATGGCATCGATATAATGGACGTATGGATTCGTTTTTCTCTGAGTCTCATCCCCACATTGCTTGGGTTGAATATTGCGGAGAATGGAGCAATTGACAGGCCGGATGGCGTGCGAGGGAACCTAACCATCACCAACTTAGGGACATAAATGCTAGCAACGGCACAAGAACACGGAAATAGTGCACGTTAGTACCTAGCATAAAAGCTTTTCAAAAAGCCGTATGACACAGTGGTAAGTAACTACCAGAGTGACGGGTAAATCTTGCCCTTTGGTTAAGTTGATTTTGGTCAATTTACTCCCCATGATGCGTAACTCAAAAGGGGGCCGCTCGTGGCGGGTCATTCCTTTGAAACCGGTATATTCGATTAAAAATACCCTTGTTTTGTTCATTGGTCTCTTTCAGGTCTTGAGATGATCAGTCGTAGCCCCGTCCCTGGAATTACTGACAACAAATGCAGAGGAAGAGATGGCGGAGCGGAACCTGAAGTTACCTAATCAACAAATCAATCCACGTGATACGTGATGTGTTAAATGGTCTCCGCTGATTTCCGCCCCCCTGATTGAATCGGGGATAGACACAATATGCGAAACCCCGAAAAAATGTTGATTGTTGCGGAATAAAGAGTCTAACAAAGTAGGAATGATGGTTTGCTGTAAGTGAATTCTTTATATTGCACTAACTTATGGTTAGGACCTACTCCGTAAAGCTACCCGAGTAAACAAAATTGATTCATCCCAGCTCAAAATTCAAGTTCATTACAGCCACATTGTAACAGTGGTATATCTACAGATATTAATCTGAAAAGAGCCCAACAAGAATTGCGGCAACATGACATAACCCATGATAACATCGATACCCGCGCAGTGGTAGTCAAGCGATCACTGGAGGAGGGGATCCTGTAATAGAAAAGTTTAGTTAGTCAAAGAATAGGTAAAAGTCGGATAGAAGGCGGGAATGGAAACTGGTGATAGATATATGGTGATGTTTACCCTGAAGTGCTTCTGGAAGTTGCCCCTCTTATTGACACCCCACTCGTAATGTTTCCTCGCTCTTTGCTCACGCTTCTTCTCTCTAAGCTCCGCCGCCTTGACTTCCTTCTTCTGGCTATCGCTTGCACCAATCATTCCAAGTCCACCATTGGCCCGTGTGACCATTGCTTGGTTCCTCCTGACACTGGCGTCTTGATCATGGACGTCAGGATTCTGTGCTGTCTCCGCTATTGCGCGCTGGCGAGAAACCCGCTCTTCTGGAGTTGGGTAGTTCCGTAGATTCTGTCTGTAGTATCTGAACAAAGAACGATGGCCAGCAGTACGGCCAGATGGGAGATGAAGCTCATAGTCAGTGTATAGTGCGTCTCGATCGTCAATAGATGATGTGGAACTGTCCGTTTCCCATCCGTCCTCCTCGCCGTCAACCTCTTTGAGATCTTCTGTCGAAGATTCAGCTTCAGGATTCGATGCGTTGTCATACTCGTCATCTGAGTAGGTGCTAGAAAAGTCGTAGAACTGTCCGACTTCGAGCATCTCATCTTCCGTATTGAAGGCAATCATGCAATGTCCCTTATCCCGCATATGAGTTTGTATCGCGGCAGTATTGGCCTTGATCTTGTGGCAATAAAGACATTCGTTATTCTTCGTAATTTTGTCGTAGAGGTATTTCAGGAGTCCTTCTCCGTCAACCAAATAGCCTTGTTCGGGTACAAACATTCCATGGAACTTCCTCATATGGAAAACGTTTAGTTTCACACTTTCTGAATTGTGGTTGCAGAACATGCAGTGCGTCAAAGCATAATCCTCATCCTTAGCAGTTGCAGCACTGCTTGTTGACCGTCGACGAGCCCCTGAGGGCGAAGGATGACTTGGCCTGGCAGGACGTTTGGACATTGGATCCTCACTGTCAATCGACGCCTCCTTCATTCCATCCACGATCTTGGAAAACTCCTCCTCCGCTGCAGACTCCTGGACGGAAAGGACCGGGGGAGCATCGATGGGTTCTCCTAGCGAAAATGTGCCGCTCATCACCGAAGCTGTCTCGTCCTGAAGTACTCCGGTCTTTCTCAAATGCGCTTCCCTCGATCTGTGCTTCTGGCTAGCCATATGGTTTTGGAAAGCATTTTCACTGTAGAATGTCTTTTCACAAGCTGCGCATGTCTTTTCGAAAGAGGCTTTGGCAGCGGCGGCAGAGTTGGCTGCCTGTGCAGTAAGGACCTTTTCCGCAAATATCTCAGACGATAGTGGGGGGAGAGATGCGACTCGACGTTTCAAGTTGTATCGACTACAATAAAGTGGTTAATATTGGCTTTTGAAACAATCCATTTAATAGAGCAACAAAACTTACTGCCAATCACTTCGCATATGAGTTCTCTGAGCATCACTGTTTCTGAAAGCGACCTGGCATGTGTTGCAAGTGAAGGGATGCGTTGCCGCGATGCCATGATCTTCGACGACTGCGGGGGCCATCTTTGCAATAGACAATATAGTATTATTGAGTCTCAGTATTACACTTTACCAGCAGTATTTCCTCCTGGAATAATCCGTAAGGAAAAACAAAACCGATTGCGCAGTTGAGAGGAAGATGCAGATGGCGGGGTTGTTCCTGTCTTTATCTTGATAGAATTTCAAATCAACTGATTATTATTTTTCCAGAGGCAAATCTCTCGGCTGCGTGGCTAATGACGTTGTGACAGTACGGTACGCGCAAATACGCCGCTTACCGCGCTAGACGCTTGGCGGTTTTGTCACCTGTGACGTGACGCAGAGCCTCGTCTGCTGGCGATTATCAATCTTCAGCCGCCGCCGGAGTTATCTTTATTTACTTTGCGACCTCAACCTCAATACGTCCTCTGCTCATGACGCTTATACTGCCGTATTATACTCGCATTAAGATATGATACACTTTGCTGCAAAATGACCAGGCTGCGGGGAGGCTCTGGGAGCCACTCAGACTCAGCGCGATCCGCTGTTGGTGATAGGGGACTCTACCATCCGTCAAAGCTCCCCGCAGGCGCCCCGGAGGTGCTTGTCAAGAACACTATCGCCGTAACGGATCCTGCGAGGGTATTGCCATGGAATAAGGATAGGCGCCAGAGAGATTTCAATCTTCTTGTCAAACGGTCCGTCTGCCAACCTCTCGAGCTAGCGCTTTCTCCGCAAATGGTAACTGACATCGTGATGATATAGGTACAAAAACCAACTTCTCTACGGCTGCCAGAATCCCTATTGTACCACCCCTACTTGTTTTAGTTACCGCAGGAGAGTCGCGGAAGCCCCTCTTCGCAGATTTACCGAACTCAGTGCTCGAACAGTCGCATGCTACTTAGCCAGTCAAGATAACCCGGAGAGAGGATTGTGCCGCAACACCCCTGCAGCCAACACGGACTTTCTTTCAGCAAGTGGATCAGGGAGGCGAAGAAGACGATCGTACGAAGCATCCCAACAAAATGTCAAATTCTTCTCCGACGTTCAAAACTACAGCGATGCGGAAGCAAAGGGCGCACCAGGCAGTCCAACTAGGGAGGCGCCACATGAGGTAGACGAGCCTCAGCGAGCGGACGATGGTGTTTCTTCTAAAAGCGTGGGAGGGGAGGTTAAATCAGATCCTCAAGGTGACGAGAGCAAATCCCCTCCGAAACTAAAAGATCCAAAATCGTTCACGCAAAATCTCTTCGATACCCTTTCTTTGCGGATGGTTGAGTGGCTGCCGTTACGCAGATCCCCTGAGGCCTTCGATACTGTTTCGTCTTGCTCCAGCGACGACGGTTCTCCCACTTCTAAGTCGTCGGAAATTGAAACACCGGCAAGAGTCACTGGACATTCCAATGAACCAAAGCGAACTGCCCGACAAAAGTCAACGGTTTCGCAATCTAACATCAAACCCCGGCCGTCAAGCATAACATCCTCAACGCCTAATTTACAGCCCACGGCTGTCGAAGTGAAGATTCCTGGTCAACCCGTAAAACGTCTTTCCTTTGCTGATATTGAACACCGAAAACAACCGCAAAGGGGTTTTACTGAGGACAGGATACGTTCTGAACATAAACCGGCACGAAAGAATTCGTCGCAAAATACTCCCTCGAACACAACGTCTCGAGCCCAGCAATCGCCACCACCTTTGAAGCATCGGCCACAAAAGCATAGACATGGAAATAGCGATCTAAATGATCCTTACTGGTCTGACGAAGCACGGCACAGGCGTGTCTCATGGGATGGGTCTAGAAGAACAAGAAAGTCAGAGCATACGGAGAGCGATAACAACCGTGTATCCATAGACTACAGTGTACAACAACCGCCCTCTTCTGCAACTCAAGCCCCTGAGACCCCGACCGTCGACAGCCTCAAATCCAAAAAGCAATTAAATCATCAGCAAGTAGAGACACTTTCTCACTTGTCAAAACCGATAGTGGCTGGGTTAGAAGCGTTAATGTTTGAAAATGACGAGGATAGAGAGAAATGGAAGGACGAAATGACCGAATTGGAGTCTCGCGGATACTCTGAACCGTGGGACTGGCAGTATGCTACTCCCCGCCAGCGCGAAGCTTTTCCATTCATCGCGCAGAGCGTATTTTATGTTTTGAGCGATCCTACCCAACTTCTTCGATCCTTTCGAAGGGATTCTACATCATCTACGAATAGCGATGCCGGGGAGAATACGGGCTCTTTGGATACTGCACAATTGGAAGACTCTTTCCGGGCTTTGTATCGGATATGTCCGTGGGAAACTACGCTACATAGCCTGTGGGTGTCCCTTGAGAAGCTTTTCATTCCCCCGCGGGAATTCACATTACCTGGTTCACAAATGCGTCCGGTCCGGTGTTCCGGTCCGTCCGGTCATATTTCGAAACGTGGTCTACCTTCACCGTACAATGTCGACTCTTCTCAAGGATACGTTTCCGACACAGATGCTGCTTACATCTCCGTCATCAGTCTTTTTGCTTTAGCCAGTTCGATACCCCCTACCAGCCCCAGGACATGGGAAGCTGTTCGTCATGTGCGTGCTTCTGGCACTGTGCTACCAGATGCTCAAATGAGAAAACATTCACAATCTACTAGACGGTCCTTAGCGACCATTGCAGAAAGGTTTGAGCATGACCTTGCCCTCCGGCTAGTAAATCGCCTAGCTCGCGCTGTCTCTGCACGGTTTGCGTTTCACGAAATCTCAAAAACCAGAACGACCAGTTTCCTCGATATTGAGCGACAAGAGAAACATAACTTCATGGAACTCTTTTTGCGGAATTTCGCTGACTGCTCTTCTGCATCTCCCGCATCTTTGCTCGATGATAGGCCCACCAACTCTCATATGGTTGCTGTAGAATGGCTACGGAGTCTTTTGTTGAAAGAATGGGACGGGAAGCCCGAAATGCCCAAATCAGGTGCTGCTGGCGGCGCTTTGCAACTTCTAGCATTAATGTATAATGAACGGTCCAGGTTGGGGCTACAACCTGAAGATTTCCACACCTCGTTCCTTTCTGAAAGGTTAGATCCCACGGAAATGCCTGTCGAGTGGCTGGGTATTGTTCCCAACAACCGAACAGTTCATCTTCTATCATACCCCTTCTTGTTTCCTCCTTCAGCCCTGGTGATTTATTTCCGGACTATCAACTATTCCGCGATGACCAAATCATATGAAGCTGCAATGACCACTTCTCGCCATGTAACTCAACCCGCTTTTTCCAGCATCATACCGCTTGATGATGATGTTAGCCTTCTTGCAAGACTGAAAACATCTATCTCAACCTATCTCGTGTTAGTCGTTCGCCGAAACAACGTCCTTACCGACGCCCTCGACCAATTGTGGAGACGAGAAAAGCGTGAGCTGATGCGTCCGCTTAAAGTTCAAATGGGTATGGACGAAGGCGAAGAAGGCATCGATCACGGCGGCGTCCAACAAGAATTTTTCCGAGTAGCCCTTGGAGAAGCCTTGGACCCATCGTATGGGATGTTTACAATGGATATGCGAAGTAGGATATCCTGGTTCCAACCCTGTTCGATGGAACCCCTGTACAAGTTCGAGTTATTAGGGTTATTGACGTCCCTTGCTGTTTACAATGGTCTCACACTCCCGGTTAATTTTCCTGCTGCGTTATATAAGAAATTGCTCGGATTAAAAGTCAAAAGCCTTGACGACATCCGCGTTGGTTGGCCGGACCTTGCAAAGGGCTTGGGTGAGTTGCTGACATGGGACGATGGTGACGTTGGTGATGTTTTTATGAGGACGTATGAGTTTAGTTTCGAGGCTTTTGGAAGCTTTCACAACGTCGACATGGAGAGGGTTAGTCGTAATGAACCGTGGCCTGCCCCAGAACGGCCAGCCTGGGAAAGAAGAAATTGTGGGTCATACAGTCGACAATTTTCTTCAAGAAAAGGAAGCCGGGCCTCCCACTCGGATAACAGTGAATCGATGCTGCGTGATACTACAGACGAAGGGCCAGTGCTTCCAGGAATCCTCAAAGGATCATCATCGAGAGCGTACAAGCCCACGCCACCGTCACCGCCGCCAGAGGCAGCCTTGGTCACAAACGCCAACCGAGAACGATTTGTCAAGGACTATATCTTCTGGCTGACAGACAAATCCGTACGGCCGCAATATGAAGCTTTCGCTCGCGGCTTCTATACCTGTCTGGACCGAACGGCCCTATCGATATTCACCCCAGAAGCCCTGAAGACTGTTGTCGAAGGCATCTCGGAGATCGACATCGACGAGCTGGAGCACCATGCGCGATATGAAGGCGGCTTCGAGCCAGATCAGCGTATCATTTGCGACTTTTGGGATATTGTCAAGCGATACTCGCAGACACGGAAGCGCCAGTTGTTGGAGTTTGTCACGGCTAGCGATCGAGTGCCGGTGAACGGTATATCTAGTATCATGTTCGTTATCCAGAGAAATGGTACCGATGATAGCGTATGTATCCTGATGCTTCATTGTTCGTCTTGCCGGGCTTGTAATATGCACAAAGCTAACTGATGAATCTAGCGCCTCCCAACTAGCCTGACGTGCTTTGGCAGACTTCTACTGCCCGAGTATTCTTCGCGAGATGTCCTCGAGGAGAAATTGGACAAGGCTTTGGAGAATGCGAGGGGATTTGGTGTCGCTTAACGATAAGCAAGGAATTGCCAGCGAGGACACCGTGTTGTACTAGAGATATTCCTTCTTTTTCTACATTTGGTCTCTAGCCTTCCTGTTAAAGGTTATTAAGAGAAGGGCAAAACGGAAAAAGGAAAGACAGTGGGCGGCTTGGTAGACTATGGCTGGGTGTTAGCGGACCGATTCTGCTGCTTTACAATGTAATCGTTATCTGATTTTTGCGTGCTCGTTGTTTAGGATTATTATCTCGGAGCGTTTCGTTTGCGGATACCAAGTTGGTTCGTCTTTGACTGTATAAGCGCAAGATCAGTGGAAAGCTATCGATTATACTTACATAGAACATCAAGTCCATCTCCCCTAACCGGTTCAAATGCCTTGACTTGTAGGACACTACGATGTCCACGATGTCCCTCACCCTTAAACCCTGATATCGCGGCGTGTAGATCTTCGACTCTTCCAACGTTTGCGCGTGGGGTTAAGCTTAACTGCCAGTGGGGGGCGCGAGTCATGAGGCGAAACGCCGAAACCTTAACAACTTTTGCCGCAGCGTCAAACTTTGATCCGCGCAACTTTATCTCAACGTCGAAAGTTGTTCCTGAATCCCCTCTCCCCTCGCTCTCTCTCTCTCCCTTTCTTGTTCACAGTATCCCTATTATTACACGCATTTCTTATTGTACATTCTTATCGGTCTTTCTTTCTTTATCACTATCGCTTTGTTTAGATTTTACCGTATAGATATTTCCATTTCATTCTGTATGTTTCCTTTTCCCAGTACCCCGCTCTCCAGCTGAACAGCGAACCCCCCTTTCCCGCGCTTTCAAAAAGGCGTATTCTCCTCTAACACTTCGGCAACCTCTCTAGATATATAGAAACAACACATTTCTCAAATGGCTCCCATCGTTCATTGCGTCCGCCATGCTCAGGTTCGCACTCCCCACTCCAAAAACTTCCCCCACCACCGCCCCGGCATTTCCCCGATTAACCAGCTATCTCATAGGGCTACCACAACCTCAGCCAAGCCAACCACATCCTCCTCGACCCCCTTCTAACTCCTCACGGCGAAAAGCAATGCAAAGAACTTAATGCTGCATTCCCACGCCACTCCAACATCGACTTGGTCGTTGCCTCCCCTCTCCGACGCACTCTGTACACTGCTCTATTATCTTTTGAGGGGGAGATCAAGAGCAAGGATTTGAAGATTATCGGACTTCCGGATATCCAAGAGACGAGCGATGTGGCTTGTGATACTGGTAGCGATTTGAATGTGCTACAAAAGGAGGTGACGGATAACAGTTTGCCGGTGGATTTGAGCTTGGTTGGGGAGGATTGGAATTCGAATGTGAGTTGATACTTTTGGTCGTGATTTTGGTTATGGTTTTGGCATATGATATTTCGCATGGGGCGGTGATAGGGGAGATCGGAAGGATTGTGAATTGTCGTGGATCGTGGCTGACTGATCTATTCATGCAGAAAGGGAAGTTCGCCCCTAGTGCTGAGGCTATCTCGGATCGCGCCAGAGAAGCACGGCGCTGGCTAAAGGCCCGGCCGGAAAAGGAGATTGTGCTCGTGTCACATGGAGGCTTCTTGCATTATTTCACGGAAGACTGGGAGGATAGCACGCTTTATCAAGGTATTTACCCTGCTATTTTCTATGCATTATTCCCCAAAACAAACATATTGCAATGCTGCAACCTGCCCCTTATCCCCTGCTTCATAATCGGTGTTATGCACCACATGCAAAGAAAGAAGAAAAGTAAACTGGCAGGTTTACATACCCCCTACTTTCCGTCCATCCTTTGCAAACACGGGGAAACTGAATGAAAACCAATCAAAAAAAAAGTCACGAAGATGCCCCCAAGCCCCAATAATTATACTAATATCCGCCCTTCTCCCACCTACCCAGGCACCGGATGGCGCAACACTGAATATCGTACCTTCGCTTTCACCGACACCGTTGACGAAGAGGACTTCTATGGCCACCGTACCGACAGCGACAACGCTAGTATCGTAGAGACCGCTGAGTCTCGCACCCGCCGTGGAAAGCCCGCCGAAGGACCCTCCAGGGCACAGCAGAAACAGTTCTTTCTCCAGGCGCTGAAGGGCTGGGAGAACCAGATGGTGGAATTCGCGAGATTGGAGGCTGAGAAGAAGGGACATGATGTTGATATTGAGCAGAGGGCGGGGGAGAAGGTTGTGAAAGGGGAGGGTGAGGCTGAGGAGGCGAGGGTTTGTGCTTAATTTCTGGATATCCAGCTACATAACTACATGCACATAGATACATTTTGCTTTGCGCGATTATAGAAGGGGTGGATGGATTGGATTAGTCGACCGGGGGGGGCAAGGAAACCTGATATGAGTCACGTCACCCCGTTAATAAACCGAAATGCCGGGGCTCGCTTTCCCTTGTCAGCCTTCCTGAATCCCCTCCGAAAATTCTTTCATTCGTTGCTGCTGCATTCCGCCTTCCGTTTATCTTTGTTGGCTGCCTCTGTGGCTTACACTTATGCGTGGCGTCAGTCTCTTGAGGGCTCGTTTGTCCGAAATGCGGTCAACGGATAGATATAGATTAGATATATACCCTCCTGGGTGTATATAGACGTCTTTGTAATGCACATACATGAATATCTTTTGGGTCGTGTATCTATACGAATAGATTATCGATGGAGTAGTAAGCAGCGCATTATGAAAGAAATTCAACGTACCCTGCTTAGCAATATACGGTTTGAAGACATAAAATATGAGGCGCCATTTACTAAGGGCCGTCATCAGTTAGTAGTAAATCGGTTATCATTTGCAGCGGGCCGCACCAGCAGCAGATTGAAGAACCGGTATAGCTAGCTTCAGCTGAGGATGCGGGGGACTGAGCCGTGGAAATACATGGAGTAAACGTAACATTTAAGACTACAAGAGTTAATGTGAAGATAGCTGGGCGAGGGCTCTTTTAGACGTTACGGTAGCTGGAAAGAAGTACATCTATTATAAATCGTTACACAGCAACGGGAAAGATGGAGAGAGGAGAGGAGCGAGTGGACGGAAGATGAGGGGTGTAAAGCTCAAACGAATGTTCAGCTTCTCCGCGAATGCACGGAGAACTATGTAACAAGTCTAGGTCGTCGACGGCATTCACGTTAAGGGAGCTCGCATGCTTTAGTAAATCATTATTCCAAGCAAATGATCAATCCGAGTCTAACTAAGGAACTAAGGTTTGCGAATCCGGAAACAAACGATTAATATCAATTCAAGATCCATTCATCGGTTACACTAGGTTAGGTCAAACTATCCCTGGGTATATGTCCATTGCGTACATGTAGTAGCATGGGTTGCGCTTCCCTGCAGGTAGAAGGAACTGTTACTCCGTCGAGTCTGGGCCTCGACCCCCTTTTTTAATCTTTGAACTATATTGGAATCTGCAGGCAGCCCTCGACTCCGCAAAGTCTCGGGAAATTTGACAACAGTTCACTAGCCCTGCGTCATGGATGAACTGGTATATCCAGGCCCAGATTGGCTGGTTCAGATCCCGGGACCAGCCCCTTGTGTCCCTTTGTCGGACCCTGGCTACCCGTCAAATGGGAGAGGCACGCTAGGTGACTAGAGTTGAATAATTCGAGCCAAAGTACCTTCTTTACACCGCACAGTAAGAATGTACATTTCAAATCCGCCGTCTGTTAGCATAAGGAATGATCCAAATAATTCCTTGCGACGAAATCTTTCAAAGCGGCCATGCTCTCCTTGGGCGGTTGCCAGAGGCTCAGGTTAGCCTGTTCATGTTCAGGACTGAGGGAAAGTTATTGTTCTGCCAGCACGTAGCAATATCCGTTGCTTGGATCATATACCATGAAAAGGGCCAGTGTCTCATCGACGCAGACAGAAGGTTCTTTCATGAAGCAGCCACAATGAAGAGAAAAGAAGACATTGTTGATTGCTTTTGTATAGACCTACCTTTGACCCTCTCTCTTGCGCTAGGTCTGATGATTTTATACTCGGAAAGAAGAATAGTTTAGGTGAAACAGGACTCACGCAACCGGTTCTGGCTGAGTGGCGGCCTTTTAGATAGTAACCTTGTAGGTTCTTATGGGTGTAACATTCTCGCGCCTATAAGATGCGATCCGATGATAACCTTTTTGAAAAGGAGGCGCACAGGAAGCATCAGCTCAAATCCGGTGGGGACCCTCTAGAATAAATCTCCATGGATAGTCATGGAAATCCTTCCATGACATGGGAGAATGAGAAGCGATAGCGTTATCGAAGAACATCATCCTGATCCTCCAAACACATGGAATGAGTGCCATCTCTCAACAGAGAAATTACATTTTCGGATCCAAATCCCTCTAAGGTTTTTGACGGGTGTCTGCTGGAGGGAATAGATATAAGAAGCCCTGAATCCCCTCGCAGGGATGGTATTTCTGACTGTCTAACAAGCAAACCAGTTTCCCTATAGCTTTCCGAGCCTTTCCAGGTCCCCGCGGTATAACATTGCTTTCTCAACACAGGTTGTAAGTCCAAGTATCGCCCCCACCGCGCACGTTTATTCTGACACTGCTTCAAGAATCTCCGAGAATGAAATTCAATCTCGCACTCGTTTCCCTCACCGTCACCGGCGCCCTGTCCGCCATGGTAGGCCGCTCCACTGTTGACGAATGTGGCAGCCTCGGCGTCAACAACCCCGACTTTTCTAAGCTTCCCGCGGATATCGACAGAAATAACATCCGCAAGTGTGCCGACCACCCGCTGGGCAGACGTCGTTCTTTGTTGGGCGCCTCATTGGCGCCTAGCAATGTCGAAATACGTGGTGTCCCTTTCACTCCTCGGGCACCCGACGATATTATCACGACAGAAAAAATGGAGTGCCAGTGGTCTGCTCCGCTAGGATGTTCCGGTAATTGGTGCTGGAAGTCATGCGGTAACGACGGCCAATGGTGTTGGCTTGCTAAGGATGATGGCCATGGAGACTGGAAACCGTGCAGTAAGTGGCAGGACTGCATGAACGCGGCGGAGAAACTCGACTGTGGTAAGGGTATTGCTTGCGGTGCTTGTGGCTGCAGCTGTTGAAAAGCAAGCAGTCAGTGTGAACCAGCAACCCTTAATAGGGGAGTTGTTTCCGCACTTCAGGAAGTGATTCCAAGAGGGATAAGGATTGGGCTTTGTTAGTCTGTTATCGTTGCCGTTGCCGTTGTCGTTGTCGGATTATTGGGTATTCTGTCATTCATTAAGATTGTTAAAATTTTCGAATTTGGTCACCGCGGATTCTGTTCTGTCAACCATGCAAGCTGGAAACCTGTCCTTTAAGCGCGTCCTTTTTGGCGCAGCGGTTTCCGTTTCATATGTTCAGTCATATATGTCTTACACTGTTAGCAAACAAATAAGACGAGCTGCAGCTTTTCTTCTCATAGCCTTGAAATAGGCATACCACGTTTCAAATTAGTCTAGCTGTGTAAGAAAGCGGATTATTGAAGATATGTGTTTTCCGTCAATCGTCACTGTGGCCGGAATGGCAAAGGCCGCTTCCACTATGTGCGGTATGGTGTGAATTTCTCCAAACTTTCGTATGCAAATGTACTGACACAAGTTGTCTATAGTTGGCATGTGAAATTAATACAGTCATCAAAATTATCGAAAACTGAAAATGTCGGTAAATCTCAGACGTAAATAAAACCGATTATGAGTGGTTTCAATAGTGATAGATCAATGTACTCTGTATCTCGTCGTTCGAAACTCGTGCCGCATAGAATGTGTGGTATGCTAGTAAGTTTAATCCACTGTAATGACTCAAGAAAGGTATTGAAACCCCCAAGTGATAATGGCAACCTGAGAGCGAAAGGGCCAGTTTTGAACGAGATGATTGCAGCAAAAGATGCTAGATGGATGACTTGAAGTTGAGGCAGGCAATGAAATAGGCGGCGCTTAAGCAAGCGCCGTCACGCTAATAAGCGAATGAGACATTGTTACCGCCGCAATCCTTTATCCAAGAAGAAACAACCACTTGAGAAGCCCTTTACGTCTGCTTTTGCTTGTAACTCCGAAATGACATTTGGTATTCGTGTCGATATGGTCCTACGTAATATTCCGAGCACATGTGCTTGTACGCGAAATCGCCGGGTTTTTATTGTCCGGGACTCATCCAAAGGTCAAGTTTGAATACCCGATGAGAAGGGGTCAATGTGATCCTTTCCCACAGATCAATTCATTATATAAGGATACTCGGGGAGATGTCAGTGCATTTTGCGGAAATATCCACCATACTAACTTGATATTAGGTATTACGAGAATACTATCAAACAACGTAGCAGTAACCTGTCATGCACGTCCAGCGCCACAAATAGTCAAGACTTTTGGGTGTTTGAAGATAAATTACGGTCTCAAGGACCACCGTCAGCGAGCATTGTAAGCGCCATAGGAGGGAAACGAAACCCGGGGAAATTCTTGCTTCTGGTTTAGTCACAACTACCGCCGTTTAGCCCGCTCCGCCCATTCTTTCCTTATCGTCTCCTCGCGCTCCGGGAAGAGGGCTTGGCCCAATTTCGGAGGTGGCAGCTTAGACCGTTCGGCTATTTTCTCGGAAAGATGATTGATTGTGACCTTCACATATAAAGAGGTATGTGAGGCTGTTGGGTTGCAAAAGATCGAGTATCCGTACGATCGCGGGTACAAGTAGGACTGGCTTGTGAATTCTCCAGTGAAGCTTGAGCTGACTGCAACCTGGTAATATGGAGCACGACCAATCCCAAGCGCTTGAAACGGTACTATAATCTGAATCCCTATGGTGTGGGTTTCCTCAGGGGTAAAAAAGCCTGTAGATCCATAAAGCGTATCATGGCCGCCCTCACCAAACATCTGATACCAGGAGAAGGTCTGTCCACCTCCCGCTATGAGATCCCCGCTTGGCTGACTTATGATGGAGGATCCTGGCCCTAAATTCGCAGGGTCCCACCAACAAAACTTGAAAGTTTTATCCGTCAAGTTCTCAAAAGTCATGGTATATACGTACGAGTCATTGGGTTCGAAAAGCGATTTCCCAAGCCCTGGAGCGTACGTGTCCATAGCCTGGGCTAATCTCAATCTAATTTGCTTCTGTTATTTTGACTGATGTTAGTTTCTGCACCTTCGCAAAAAGGGTCCTTCTCGAAGAGTAGAGCGCACACTCTCGTCTTTGCGCCTGACGAGGCCAAAGAAGGCCAAAAGAAGTTCCGCGAATTCCGGAAGTGCTTCATCCACCTCTGCGACACCAAATGACTCGGCTGTAATTGGGGTAAATTGGCCGGGAATAATCATTGAGTCGGCCCAACTGAATGATATGTTCATAATTTCTTGGGCGTTAAATTCTTCGATTTGCTCTGGGAACATCGTTGGAAATCGATCCATCATCGCAGTAACATCATTTGCCTGCATTAAATTGCCCAGTTCTTGGACCGCAGCGGCTCGCGCCGCTTCGTCCTCCCCGGCAAATACGAATATTGGAAATGGAGGCTCCACTTGGGCCAAAGTACGCATGTACCAGAATTCATCTTGGTAGTAGATAACGGTTGTCGTAGGCATTTCGGACTAGAAGTAATCTGCACAACGCGGGAGTAGTGTATGCGTGCGGAGTTTTCGTCCCGTAATGCTCAGAATATGCTACGATTGTTTATATCCATAGGAGTGTGGCGAAAGATGGTCATCGGCGAGAGTCTAGAAGGATTGGGCCCGAAAGAAAAGTCAAAGTAGAATTTCAATTTGCGTCAGCACGGCCACTTTTGCGCTCCATGTCGAACCCAGCGCTGTCCCTGTCCGGTCTAGCGCCCTATTCAGGTCAGGCACCACCCAATGCAGTTTGGTGCCGCCCGTTCGGGAATGGCGTCCCTGCCTGCTGTTGTGATGTTGCCTCGCGTCGCCAGCCATGACAAGATAAATGTCCTTGATCTTCCCTCTCTCACATACTTTGTTCACCACTTTTTCCCCTGTTACCTTGCCCTTTCTTCCTGACAGGAACCCACAATATCCTACGCTATTTCCCCCACTATGAACTATAGAGGCGGGAGCACTTTGTCCCCCCTCTTCAACCTCCCAGATCCATCGATCTAACAGCTCATTCAGGAAGAGAAGACAGTCCCAGGTTTTCTGCAAATAGATCATACCTAGGTAGGCACCAATCCAATGATAGTGTGGGGAGGTGTCCGATTATATTAGCAAGTGTTGCCGTTTCAGGCGAAAACTCAATAAATCACAGTCAATAATACACAGAGCTTCGGCAACTTCAGGAAAACAAACAAGGCTTAAGAATATGTGTCAGCATTTCACATCTACCCAATCACCCAACCGAAGCATCACCAAACGACCCAGTTCAGTTGAACCATCTCCATGCACGCCGATATTCTCCAGATCCCGAAGAATTTCATCAATGTATTCGCCAGCTCCAGAGAGGTGTAGGGTATGGGCAATGGCACTGTGAATTGCAAAGAACCGAGGCAGGGGTGCATCAATTGTACAGTCCACTGAAAGATAGAGTGTGCGAGTAACAGGAAGATCAGGAAAAATCTCGGGAAGAAAGGGATTCACTTGATATGTGTGCAACTGGGATGGGACAGGTTCGAAGAAAATCTCAAAGCCGCCAAGTAAGGTGTGGAGAGAGGGGGAAAGACTGATAGCATTGAAGGGTCGATCAATATCAATCCCTTCAATGAGCCGTACGACACCGTGGTCAAACATATCAAGAATATTGAGAGTGGCTCTTTTGGATTCACTCTAAATGCGCCAATTAGCAAAGCACCAAATGTAAAAATTCTCTCCAGAAATATATTTACCAGTTGAGAATCTTGACCTGATTTCATCAAGGCGTGCGGAAGGATATGAGCTACTTGTAAACTGTCAAACGACTGTCCACGAAGAGGATTTCCTTCTTCATCTTGAGCGTCAGTGCCATGTTTTTTGAACCGTTTCAAGGTTTCTGTCAAGTCGAACTTGTGTGATATAGCACAACGATAACGGTCTCGGATCAGACAGGCTCCCCGAAGCGTGCTCAGTCGGTCTGGGGTCTCAACATATTCTTGTTCGCCGCCTATTGCTCGCTGGACGGCCGAAAGCGGTGCAGGGGAGGGCTGAGGTATGTAGACCGGCTGCTTTCACTGTCATAGGGTTAGTTCAAAGATTCGACAAATGAAGCAGGACACGATGGAACAAGATAACAAACGAGGTGTGAAAAAGTTGTCCAAAAGAAAGTCGGCAAATTCCATTAGGCGCTCGCGTAAATTGTCTGCCACATCTTCATCACTGAAGTTAATCGCTTCCCCGTCGATTGAGAAACCCAACCAGTTAACAAAGGCAGATAGGACCATGTCCTAGGATAAGTCGGAGCGCGCATATTCGTAGGTATAACGGAGAAGGAGAGGGCGGTTGTATTTGACGAGACTTCTATCGTGTGGCGTGTTATAATGGGCGATGATGGAGTAGAGTTTGGTTCGAGCTCGCGTGCGCTGATCCGGGTCGAGAAATCAATAATAGCTTCTTCCAGTGAGGACTGGTGTCGGTGGGGGGCCATGTTGGAGCCGGGTTAAGTAAAAGCCAGGGCGGGACGGCGGATCTCGTCAAGAATTCACAGAAAGAGCTGGTAACAATGGTGAGGGACTTAAATGGGAAAACCACACGACGACGAAGAGCATAGTTTGGCGTCGCGATGTGTTGCCTGCTGCAGCGAGACGCGGTGTCGTCATGGGTTTGAAATTCTATGGAAGAATAGAATTAAGATCGCTATCTAGATATCAACGGCCAGATGCCTCCATAAGTCACCTTCCGATGGCGCAACCGTATTCAGTATACGCCAATGTCCGTGGGAACCCTAGACGTCAATTCAGCGGTTCCGTTATTTGTCGAAAAGGAATGTCTGTTCCATGGATATTCCTTCCAATTCAAGGAAGGCGGTCAATTGATCCTTTAACGACGTTAACATTAAGTGAGATGGGCTAACTCCTTGGATCGACCGCTAATAAGTAATTTTCTCCAGTCTTAAAAAGGGTTAGCTGTAAGTGGTTAGATAACTAACTAAATTACGACATTCCAATACCTTAAACATACTATGCTACCTATTTAATAAAGTTGTTGAGTAGCAACTTCGTACCTACCTATGAGCATTTGTCGGAAAACGGGCCCCCTAAACAGGTGTCATCAAGATTTCCGACTTAGTTTCGTTCTTTCTTCCTGTTTAATATTGAGGATATATGGAAACAAACTCACCAGTAAGGTCCCATCCGACGTTGCCCTCCCACTACAACCAAGCCAAGTCTGCAAATCAAGGAAGGTCCTTGCACTTGAAAGATCCAATCTTTTCTTCCTGACACTTCTCCTCATGACTAAAAAGGCTACCGCCACAGTTGGATCGTGGTGACAGAACGCAGTCCGCCCCCTTCCAAAGTTTGAATGACTGGGCTTTAACTTTCTTTCCGTCGCAGGGACCCTTGCTTCTGCCCCTGTTGAAAAAGTGTTCGCAGGTCACACCCTGGGGAGGTTTAGCCCCTACAGCAATACATGGAGTCCTCCTGGCGCCGCTTCCTTCATATATCCAATACCCGTGGTTGCCCTTCCCTTTACCGCAGGGAGAAGACGAGTAGAAAGTTGCTTGCCATGCCATTGCCTGGGGAACGAGGAGGACAATGACGACGATGAGGGTGCTGAGATTTAACGGTAGCAACATGATGGAAGGTGCTGAGGCGGGTCGGGGCAGTAAAATTGGCAGAATAGAGAAAGATATTTATTGACTGAAAGAAGTTTTCAGTGGTTTGTTGGTAATGAGAGAAAGAGAGCTCTGGGAAGAAAGCAAATCGGGCTGGAGTGTCCGGCCCATTTTTAACTCGTCGCGAATTTGACATCTGTGCGGATGCGTCGTTGATTCAGACCTTCTTTGGAGGCAATATCGCATTATCTTCTCAGGTCCCCCCATTTCTCCACCACTCCTAACCCCTTCTTGCTCTCCCGCCGATAGTTAGTTTTGGCCCCCTACATTGTCATGGAGGTTCCCATATCATCCCGACATATGCCTTTCAACGGGTTATCCCGTTCCTTGACGATCAGCGGATATCCATCAGTGTACCTTCAACCACAATTCTATTTTCGTCGTGACGTCTGTAAAGAAACGGTTGTTCAGTATTTCTTCTCTCTCTTCCCTCCCCGCCTCCCTCCCCCAAACATGGGATGAGGCCCTTACAGCCCTAGAATGATTTAACAAATGAAGGGCTGTCATTATCAATTTCAAAGACGCTTTAGTGGCGGAAGATGATGACAAATATTATCTTCGGGCGAACCCCAACGTAGCAAAAGGCGACCTTGCATGGCATGCCTATGTCCAGCTGCCTCGAGCCATCCGCTTTCCCCATACTTGAATGAAGCAGTTTGTAATTCATTTGTTAGGCGACGGAAGGGGCGGCGACATGTGTGAGTACCCCTGCAATAGACGCTGGATATCATTTTCGCCGAGAGCCACAATGTCATCCACGTATTCTAGTCACAGCAGGTTTGAGTCCACTTGAAAATTCGCTGTATGAAGATAGAGAACAGAATTCTGCGCGCTCCATATAGTCAGTGGACAGCAAGTTATACCATACCACTTAGTTATGCCAGCGGCCTCCGGTAGACCCACAAGACTTTTTTTTTGGCTGCTAAGGCAGTCATGGTGGTTAGTCCCGCAGAGCGAACTTTGGTCTGCTGAATGCCGACTGAAAGCAATGCTTCATTCAATATTATTGCATCCTCTTTGCCCATTGACTGTTCGCTGGCCTAAAGTTGCATTTCATCTCTTCAGTATATGCCAGATCTTTATATGCCAGAGGTACGTCTCGAGTCTTAAAGCGACACTTCTTTGCCGTGTTCAAAATTAACAGCGGGGCCGACGGGTGTTGTGGATCTAATACGGCCCACCCCACAGAAGGACTCAACCATGCTTAGGAGTCAGTAGTCAGTAGTGATGATCACTACCTTTGACTCCTGGATGTTTCTTGCAAAGTTTGTTGAGATAATAGTAAACACAGTCGAGTGGCGTCCGCTGGAGGTAGGGCACCAGTCATTGTATTCCGTTGTTCAACCTGGTGGGAGTATTGAAATGACGCAACGTTCAAGAGGAGGCCCGAACACTTCTAGCTAGCATCCAGATCCAAGAGATCAAGGGATCGGCCCCATACTCATTGGAGATATGTGCTCAATACACATTCCCGAAAGGGAAAGCATACCGGGGAAGGTGACAAGTGGACAACCACTCCCCGGTCCCGACCAAAGGTACAGAATACTGCGTAGGATAGACAGAGGGGATCTACAATCCGCCCCCAAATTCTGGCATCTCCACGGTGAAGTGTCTGGACTTTGCACAAATCCGCGATCACCGATTAGCCAAGTTGGATGCTAGTGTGGGGCCACGGCAACATCCAAACCAATTGGCTGAACGTTCTCACAATTATTTCACATGCGCCTATAATCATGCAACAGTCAAACGGTCCTCGCTTGCCACGGCCTCGGCTGGCGGGTATTATAATGTTCCTATCTTTTCAGCTCATCGACACCTACAAAAGATGTTGGGACTCAGGAGGAATGGATTCGCTAGCTCATGATAATTGACACTGAGCGTGGTGAGCACTGAGAATGGAGGGTTGGCAAAGATATAGGGGCCGAAAGACATCAAAGAAACTCATCAAAAAGGCAGTTCATTGTCTCTTCCTCTCGCCTTTGGTCACCAACGACAACTTCAGAAGACAAGAACCGAATCAACGAATTGAAGAGATATTATAAATCTTCTTTGAAGCAGCCGAAAAACAAACTAGCCTTAGCACACAACACGACTGCCATGTAGAATCGAACCTAGACCACATGCGAGAAAACGCGGACCCAGATTAGCCGTGTGCTCTTCTGATTAACCTGTAGGATACAGGACGTCCACGAATGCCGGTACTTAGACGACAGCCCCCGTGGCACCATGACGAAGATGGCATATGAGGCTAGCATCTATGATGGCTCACAAAGGATGATTTTGGACGACACCAACAGACACCAGCGCGTCGATTTCCCTTCGGAGCAAACTTGAAATGCCGGGACCAGCTTCCACGAACTCAGTGTGGTGTCTGGAGTAATTCTGCTGAGGACAGTAAGTGCGCGTCCTTGCTATTTCCCCTCATTTGTTGCGCAGACTCTGACGAATATTAATACCCGCCGCACCACGCGTCCAGGAACGAAGGAGTCAAGGGACGGCAGACTCAGGGGGGTTTAAGGTTATTTATAAGGGTTTATTTATAGCAGCCTCAGCCGCGGTCGGATTAATGGTAGTTCCGTGTTTCCGCCTTGCCGATGACGCAACCACGTGGGAATAAGCCTGCGCTAGGCCACATCGGGACAAGCCGTGTCTTGGCATTGCCATGCTGACATAAGCCAGTGACGCACCTGCAAAGCCGCAGCCTCGAAGATCCCCACATGCTCAAGTTCACAGCCTCTTGGCCATCATCAGGATATCATCCCATCATACAACCCATCTCGCCCAGTCTTCTCCCATTTTGTCTTGCGCTGGGGATACTACATCTATCAGCTTGTATTCTCTATGACAATGTTTGCATGAAGGCTGCTTCTTCATTCGCTAATCCCAAGGCCAATTCATGCCTCCAATCTCTCCGAAGAAACCTAGTTCCTGGCCGTACCTGTTCTAAAACAAAAGTTTACCAGTATCCAATATGCTGGACGAAAACCTACCAAGTATGGCTCTTTCTGCTTGACTCGCTGGTGGGTAGCCGTATCTGTTAACTGATGTACCTCTGCAGCATTCTTTGTCAAGCCGTCCGGCGACAAACCCAAGATCAACTCCTCGTTCTTTTTTGTCCAGCACGGCTCTGAACCCTCGCCCGCATACGCACTCCGGCACCTAGACCCTTCTTTACCAGGCTCTAGAAACCGCTATGCTGTAGGAATTTATGATTCCTTCTCACCTGATGTCCTTTACGCAGAGGTGCTCTTGATCCCAAAATGGACACAGCCGTCGTTATCGCCAGAAGCCATTCGTCTGAACGGTGGCGTTCCCCCTCCTCCAGAGCCGATACTGCCTCAAGAGTTTTATATACAACTATACAATCCGGACCAGCAGGTACTTGTCCGATACAAGCCCAAGACATGGAGTTCTGCAGCTTCCTGGGAATTTGAGATGCCGCAGCAGACATTCAGACAACCCTCGAGCTCGACGTTAGACCGGACATTGAGTGACCCTGCTGCTTCAGATATCACTCCGAAACTGAGATTTATCTGGCGTAAAGATGGGAAACTCTCCAAGGACCTTACATGCTATATCTCCGGGAAGAAATTAGATGATAAGAAGAGCAAAGAGCCCGATATCACAGTAGCCATACTGCGTGGATTTAAAGAAGTGACCTTGTACGAACCAAACCTCTCGCGGGTAGAAATGGAGGACTTCAAGGGACTAGAAGTAGTCCTTTTACTAGGTGCCATAGTGATCCGTGATGTGTATTTCGGTTCAATGAGGGAATGCTTCCACATCTCTAGCTCCAAACCCAACAGCCCCGTACAGTCTGGCCCAACCATGTCCGGTGCCATACAGACTACTCCCATAAATGACGCTCCCCAGGGACCACGTAAAAATGGGAATCCTTCACAGACCCCTAACAAGCCCCAAAGACCGCAAATAACAATACCACAACGAGAAACTCGTCCACCTCCAGTTGACCCTCGTACGCAATGGGAAATGGACGCAGAAACCGCCAGGCTTAAAAGGCAAGCTGAGGCTGAAGCTGAGGCTAAAGCTAGAGAAATCCGTCGTCGCGAAAAGGAAGCTGAGAAAGAAACCAAAAGGCTTCTCGAAGCCGAGCAACGCGAAGCGAGAAGAAGGCAGCTTGCTATCGAACAAGAAACCGAACGTCTCAGGAAGATATACGGTAAAGAGGAGCAGCAGTATCGCAGACAACATTCCCAAAGCGTTCATGAATCTAGACCTACTCCACCGCCTCGACGCCCTTCTGGCAATCATAACGTAAACTCAAATGCACACCAGCGTTATTCATCCTACAACTTCGGCCCAACACACCATCTCGCGCCTCCTCAGTTTTTGGCTCCACGCCCCGTCTCTTCCGTGGCCGGCCCTCAAGGATCCCATAATCAGTTGAGAGAGAGACGGAGTATATTCGATCTCTTTAAGAAGGAAGAAGATCGTAATACGTTATCTAAGAAAAGGAGTTCTGTGTTTTGATTACCCCTTCTATATAAAGGTTGGATTGGCTCCTGTTGCTCGGATTCGCGATTACCCTTATGTCACAGTTTCTTTTTTTCGCGTTTAGTTGGACATCCACGGCTATGATCGTTCCATGCGGCCCTTGTGCACCTGTTTTGTTTCAACCGTCCCGGTTTGCCTTGCGCAAACATTTCCATTTTATGTTTCATTGATACCCAAGAACCCCTTTTTGATTTGCTAGATTTGACGGCTTCAGACGATATATATATGTTATATTGACGTGTTGCCTACCACTAAATCCCAAGATGGACACGATGGGTAAATTCTACCCATGTTCATTCAGGAAATAGCATATCTCGCTTTGTTTTTTTCCCACCGTTTCCCGCTTTTCCTGTGTACATGTACCTAGACCTTCACTGGCGTTTGCATATTTAGCGTGCTAGTTTTCGTTTTTTCTTTTTTGGTATGTGATTAAGATATTATTTCTTTTTGGATCTATTTGCCTTTGAAGCTCTCGGATATCTTGAACCAATCTTCCAGCTCCAAGGGCTGAGATCGTATGCTGTCCTCCGCATTATTTGCCGTGCCGTCGTGCTATTCGCGGTGTTACATTGCATGGAGATAGGTTACGCGACTTTATAATACCAAGGTTACGCAGCAAGCCTTACTGGCAAGTTACAGCACCCGACATTTCAAGGAAGTCGACATATGAACCAGAATTGCGAAGAAGCTATAAAATAAACTAATTACTTCTTCGGCCATTCGTCCCAGTGTATTTACTCCCACCACAAGAGTGATCCCTGAAAGGATTCCTTTTCCTTTAACATTTTACCTGAGAAAGAGTGCACTTAATTACTGACCTGCAGACTCTGTGAATACCCTTAAATGGTGGAGTTGGTTGGATCTTTAAAGCTTTTTCACCGTCCCCGAGAACTTCGCTCGCTCAGATAAGACTTCTTAACAGGGTTGCATATGTACAGTACCGTTGGAATCTGGTCCCCTCTACAACCCCGCAAACAGAGTTGGAAACTCTACTTATGTCTTATTCAGGTGGTTCCAGCTGCGTAACTAAGACAAGCTGTTTTAAGTCCGTTAATAATCATCGGGAGTTTCTGCACGAAGAACTGGCGAGGGGAACTATCTCACGGCCTCCGGATCTCCTTCGGGGGGAGACCTCTTTCCCGTTGTTTCATGATTGACCTGACCTCAATCCGTTACGGTTATTTCGTTTTTGATCGTCTCCACGGAAGCCGTGCAGTGAGATTTTGACGTCGGCCAAGCTTTTCAGATACTCGATTGCTGTTGACTGAGCGGGCAGAGATGAGTATATGCGTATAAATAACAGGGGCTAGTGTGTGGATCGGCCCGCAAAACTATTCCCCGAGGTCTGGGTAAACCCTGCCGATCGGCTCCCGTCAACCACAAATTGTCGGGCGGCTGGAAGGCGTTAATCCACCTTGTGGGGCAATAGCAGGGGGAAGGAGTAGAACGATTTGAAATGACATAAACACGGCCCGTTTAATTGCATAACGATGAGCCCGGAAAGCGCAACGCAGTGGGGGCGATGTTCCTCTTGTCAGGGGGAGCAGGAGAACCTTGATAGCACCTGCTTGGACCGACTATAAAAGGCAATGGGAGCCCATTTATTTGGTCGTTGACGACTAAATAAGTATACTACTTATCAGCTGCCTTCATCTGTGGAAGACTAGCCAAGCATGGCTATCTTCAACGCTTCCAGATTGTTGGCGTTTCTCTCTTTCCTAGCTTTTGCTCTTGCACAGAACATCCCCCCGGTCGATTACGATGTTATAGTCGTTGGGGGTGGTCCGGCCGGTCTGAGCGCACTCAGCGGTCTATCTAGAGTTCGAAGAACGGCGTTGTTGGTTGATTCCTCACAGTATCGGAATGGTTTGACAAGGCGGATGCACGATATCATTGGCAGCGATGGTAATACCCTCTTTCGAGCCAGCACGCACTTTCCGGTTATTCAGATATACTAACCAAGCTTCTAGGTGTTGTCCCCTCTGTCTTCCGCTATGAAGCCCGCCAGCAGATCGCGAAATACGACACCGCAACGATGACCAATGGAACCGTCCTGGACATCAACCAAGTGAAAACCGATCCTTCAAATCTGCCGCACTTTTTGGTGACTATCAATCCTCCCAACGGAGGCCCCTCTTACATCCAAACCGCGCGGAAAATAGTCCTTGCTACCGGACTCGAAGACATCCTCCCGAACACCCCAGGTCTTGCTGAGGCCTGGAGTCGGGGAATCTACTGGTGTCCCTGGTGCGATGGCTTTGAACACCGCGATCAGCCCCTTGGAATAATAGGGGATGTATCGGGTATCAAGAGCGCTATGATGGAGGTTGCAACCATAAATCAGGATGTCATGGCTTTCACGAACAATAGCGACACACCACTAAGCGAAATCGATGGGTACGAAGAGCTAAAGAACAACTACGGAGTGAAATTCGAGCCTCGCGCTATCAAGAATATAACCCGAATCCAGGATGGTTCCATCCACTTTGACGCCAAGAATGGATCTGAGTTCGATATGTTCGCAGTTCACTTTGAAGATGAGGGTAACCCCGTCAACCGGGCTGCATTCCTGACCAACTTTGAGTCAAAGCAGCGCTCCGACCTTCCCCAGAAGATGGGCCTGAAGATGGCGGATGGGAAGATTGATAACAAGATGGAGGGAATGCATACGAGCATGGATGGCGTTTTTGCTGTTGGAGATTGTAATAATGACGGAAGCACCAATGTCCCGCACGCAATGTTCAGCGGGAAGCGTGCTGCTGTTTACATTCATGGTACGCCTTTGTCACCCCCTGTTCTAGGATCCTCATTGCTAACGTTTATTCTTCAATCAGTTGCCATGGAAAAGGAAAATGCGACAGCTATGAACATGCATAAGGCTCCTGAGAAACGGGCCCAACCTCTGTCAGTTCGGGAACTAGAGGAGATTGCTGAGAGGGAAATCGGAAATGATCTCGAGACTTTGTGGCAGGCCAAAGTCCGTTCTTGAAGTGGCGTTAGAACACAGAAGTTGGACACCGAGGATTCGCAGCATCGACTGTGTCAAGGGTCAAGGCTCTTTGGAGATGGCATTAGAATTGCTGCTTTACTGCCGTCATAATATCATTAATTTCTAATTAAATATCATCCTCCTAAGTTCAACGACTTGGTAGATCCAGATACAATTAGAGCTTCAGACATCAAACTTGGTGGTATTTCGAAGTAAGGAGAAGGAGTACGCGTCCGAAATGGGAAAATTTCAGGTTTAACCGGGAAAAAAGTTGCCCGAGCCCAGAATATAAGCCCGAAAAGAGTTCAAGAGATTGGGAAGGTCAGATACCAAAATGTTCGTATATTCGAAATATATCCCCTCCCCGATTCACCTACAACCCTCCCGTCTCATTACCGCCATCGGGTTCCATGCAAACCGCCTCATCCAGAGCCACAGTCTCCACCTCATCCAATCCATTCAATTCCCCGTTCTTCTCCTCTTCCTTCCACTTCCGCTGCATCTTTGCATATCGAGCTCTCGCACACCTAGAGTCCTTGATATCTGCCAATTCGCTTTCCCGGCCAGTCCGCACCAGCTCATCAACATGCCGGTTCGTCTCTTCGATCTTCCGTTTCATTGCTTGGTAGCGGCTGTCGTCCTTCAGCTCGCTGTCGTCGGCCCCATACTCAAGTAGCAACTCGAGTATGATGGTAGAGTAATTGTCCAGATTACTTGTATCCACCTTAGATCCTGGTGGTGGTTCGACAATCTTGCCCGACTCGTCAAAGACTTTCAGTACCATACCATACCTCTGGAGCAATTCAACCACCTCCTTCTTATCAAAAGTAAGATCCGAACGTGGTAGTCGAAATTTAAAGAACTTAACCCTTGCATCAAACCAGTCTAGAAGCTCGATTAATTTGATATGGTTGATTCGAAGAGAAGCCTTCTGAAGAGCACGTGTAGCTCCCCGCGCGCTGACGTTGGCTCCATGTTTTAAGAGCAGCTCAACCAACTTCTCGTGATTAAAACATGCGCTTTTTACATCGCACATAATATCCTCATGCGAAAGTATCCCTGCCATGTGCACCGACATCATGAGGCTTCGGCAATCGCCTGAAAGATTAAAGGTTTCAAATTTTGCCGATTGGTAAAATCTCCTATTCCACCATCTGTAAATAAGAACCGTAAAGATTTCATTAATTCCAACTCCAAAGTCATCCAAAAGCCCGAGTCCGATGCCATGTGTTATGGCATCGCGATTATAATTTTCCAAGTATGTCATCACCTCAACAGGTCTAAAATCACAAGCACTAGCCAGGGCCGTATCGAAATTCTTGTTGTCAGGATTTATTTTTGCACCGTAACTTAGGAGCAGCTCCGTCACGCTTAGATCCCAGCTTCTGACATCTCAAATGATCCGGATCAGTGGAGAGGTAGTCTCATCTGCTTTGGGTGCCAAAAAACTGACGTCCGCGCCATTTGCAAAAATTCAATCATTTCCATATTATGAAGATCGCAAGCAGCGCCCACTGCGGTGTCGGAAGATCTAAATCCGTTCACGTCGGCCCCCTTTTTAATCAGTAGCTTCGCGACACTGACATCCCTCGTTGATACCAGAGCAGCGCCGCCAAGCTGGCCTTGAAGACCAGTTCCCGCTGCGAAATCTAGCAATTGCTCAATGATCGCTATGTGTCTACTCTCGCAGGCTGCCTCTAGGGCTCCCTCCATATCTTCGATCATGTTTTTTATTGAGCAGCCTTTCAACTGTCTTGGTAAGTCCAAGATCGGAGGCATGGTACAAATCAGAATCTGGCTTGAAGCGGATCTTAGTCTGTCAAAGCGAAGGCCTTCGAATGCGCAAAAGCGTTTTTCTTAGAAAAAAGATCCACGATAAGTTCCAGTACATAGCCTGCATCTTCAGCGATTCGCGCATCTTCCACCCAATGGTGTGTCGCATATCTCACTAGAAAGCTTTTCCGGAAGATTTTACGTGAGACGGGCCCTGGATGATCAAATTGGATTAGATATGCAAGACAACATTCAGCAATGCATCGATGTGAATCGTTTGTGCTGATAGCGTATCTGTGAGCAGCCGACTTCAAAATCCTGTCCGAGAGTAAATATTCTTTCACCGAAAAATGTGCAAACTGGACCACACTTTCGCTATGGCCACACTCCTCAAACCTTCTAGGAACTATGACTAGACTAGAGCAAACTTCGAGAATATCCCACGGGTCGTAATATCTCCTCATAGACTCAAATACCGGCGGCCCGGCGTCCAGATTTATGGTCAGAGCTTCAGCGATCTCTTCTCTCTTCGAGCGTGAGCGGTTTTCGCGAAAATGTGAGCCATTTTAATATTGTCATAACGTCCTGGTAGTCATCGTCGGGAATACTGAGAAGTATCCGCTCATACGTGGTATCCAGATCTTTGGGAAGTGTTTCCAGAGCGTTGTGGGGAGAGATTTGACATTCCTGCACCGCTTCAAAGTGTCCATTTGGCAAACAGCCCATCGGAACCTTTAACAGTTGTGAGATCACGAACGCATAAGAGAGGTATGAAGAAGAAACTGACAGGAAAACGAAGAACGTGAAAGATAAGGGAAGAAGACAGGAAAAGGGGGAAAGGAGAAGATTGAGTAGGTCCAGTTTGAAACTTCAACTTACATGCCATTTGCCTTTTCGGCCAGAGTTTTCTCAATCTTCAACTTATCTTTCGCCGGCAGTCGCCGAAAGCTTGGCTCTTCTTCCATCTGTTTCTGGATATGGAACATTATATCATCATTCACCAGAACTGATTCAAACGAAAACACTGTCTGCGCAAAACCGCTAAGGGTGTCCTCAATTTGTTTTTCTCTCCGACTTGCCATCATTAAATGAAGAGTATCGATCTTCCAATTGAACATTTGCTGGATAAGAGTCAAAAGCTGTGCTCTTTCTGTACATTCGTCCAAAGCGTCCGCGACAATGTACGTGCAGTTGTTATAGAAAACCACCTCCCGAAGGGTATCCATAAGCTCTTTGCAAGACGGGGACTGGACTTATTGTGCCGCTCATATAAAAGACCTCAGTGTTTCCGAGCTAGTCGAATTTTGTGTCGAGAGCTGGGTGATTAACGAACAAAGGAAACCGTGACATGTTTGTTTGCTAGCATCTTTAAAATCGAAGTAGAAAAAGGCAATCCGTGACCTTGGTGGAAGATTTTTTCCAATATCTTCAACGATGTTAGATCCATGGTGGTTTATTAGTACATGTACATGTACTAGGATCCAGTTGGAAGACCAAAACCTTACTTACGATAGAACGGTTTTACCAGACCCAGCTATAAGAACTTGGAAGGTTAAAAAACGCAGTGCTCCACTGTTACTCACCGATTCCATACAAACAAAGAGCAGAATTTGGAGCAGTCTTCCAAGTAGCGTACTCTTCTCCCTCTAGAAACCATTTCCCTGTGCCCTGTCGACGTGCTTGACATGCCGCGTAGTGATTTGAAAAGGGATCAGGGGGACTAAGCCATTTATGAATATCTCTCCTTTCATCACCTAGGATAAAGATTATGTTTTAGCAAGGGGCCACAGTAATGGCTGTGAATACTCACCAACATGTATTTGATTTAAAGCATCTATACTGCTTCTAACTTCCTTCAATTCTACAACTGCAGTTCCAACCACATCCCTAAGAGTCATTAGTTTGGCACATTGCTATAACTTTCGAGGCCACAACAGCCATCAAGAGAGACACAGGACTTACAGGTTCAATTCTTGTAGCGCGAAGCAAACATCACCTTTCACGCTTGTGATAGTTTCCACCAGTTTGACGATGGTTCTTTGCTTAAATGGATAGAGCGACTTGATCAGCGCAAGCTGCGCCTTCCCCTGTATTTTGTGATTTCTCTCCAATTTTATTTTCTCCAGCTTCCGTCTCAATGAGAGAATTCCCTTTCTGCACGATAGGACGCTGGTCTCCACACAGGTTTTCAACTCGGGATCGAAGTTACCAAGCTTTAAGGTTTTCTCCAGGAGTCGGAGATTCTCGGCGAGGTTTTTGAGATCAGATAAGATCGCTCCCACTTCATGTTCACAATGCTTCCAAGAATCATAATAATTGGTTAAGCCGTTGCAAACCTGTAGGCCGAGCGAGACTATGCCAACTGCCGTACCCGTTATTGAAACAGGATCAGCCATAATTGACTGCATACAGAGTAGAGGTTTAAAACTGTTGTTCGCTGGCTGGAATTTGATTAATATGGGAAAATAATGGTATGCCGATGAACTGACCGGGTACCGACTCCATACCCCGCGTTGAAAAGGTGGCAGCAAGCCAATCCCGTCATTGCAAGTTGTGCTTGGATTGGCTGCAGCGACATGACCGCCATAGAGTTGCAGTACTGGATACAAAGATGTCAAGGATCAAGCTTGGCGGAGACGAACCGGGCTTCAAAATAGAGCTATTGCTGAAACCGTTTGCTTTCAACGATTTTTTCTTTTTGATGCTGATTTTAACAATTTTCAGCTTGCAATCTGTGATCTCAACTTTTTTTGATTAGTTTTAAGAGCATTGCAAAGAATTTAGAATCTTTAGAATCCAAAACTTAAAATGATCTAGAAAAAGAATAGATCCTTTAAATAGGGGTAAAAAGAAAAGAAAAGAAAAGAAATAGAAGACCAGGAAAAGATCATAAGTAGTAGATATCTTCTGTAGAAGATAATTCAGTAAAACACAATAGCATATAAGGGTATAAAAGAGAACTCAGAAGATGAGAACCATGAGAGAAACAAGATGTCTGCTATGTCATTCTCACTGTTTTGATCACTGAGTGCTTGCATCGCGTAGACTCGACAGAAGTTATAAAGATTGAAAAATGAGAATTGCAGCAGGTAAGAACGGTGAGAACGGTGAGCCTTAGACGCATCTCTGAGTCAGCAGGAGGAAAAGCAGCGCACTCATCCGGAAGTGAAGAGTCCAAGTATACAGAAAACTACCTTCTAAATAGCATTGGCTTTCTCCGGAGACACACGGGCTGGTGAAAAGGTTAACAATTGAAAGGTGAGATTCTTTCAGCAATGGCATCTATTAAAGTGGGCCGAGACTTTACAGACTATTAATAGATATTTGAAACAGAGATGTAAGCACCAAATCAGCGACGCTGCGGCTGATACCTGCTTGTAAAAGAGGCTTATTTACGCTTCAAAAAAATGTCTATGCCATTGTCCGCTGAGTCATGTCATGCCTAGTCCTTCACTAGTGAGGGTGAGGCGGGTATAAGAGCCAGTGTCCTATCTTGTAGAATAACTGGCATCGTGCGTATGCAAATATGTTCAGCTACTTCTTATATCCATCATGTCTCTAATATCTGAGTTACAAGCTTACCTTCTTCAAGTCCTTCCCAGCTTCACAACAACCAATAATAACCCAGTTAGCCCTCCAGCGGCTCTTACAGGTGACCCTCCCAAGTCGCGTTTCCGTTTGGACAACGCCACCTCGGCCACCCTTACCCTCCCGGATGGACGGAAACTCGGCTACGCACAGTACGGTTCGCTGAGTGGGCGGGCTATCCTTTACCTCCATGGCCTTCCAGGTTCTCGCCTCGAGGCAGCCTGTTTTGACGAGCTGGGCCTGCAATTAGGCGCCCGTATCATCGCGGCGGACAGACCTGGTATAGGCTGGAGCTCACCCCACCCCGGTCGAACTCTCCTTGATCATCCGAAGGACTTGGAACACCTTGCGAAGCATCTCGAGCTGGATGACTATAGTGTATTGGTACGAGCAACATGCTACCCTTGAGAATGGAATGTCTGAGATTGTTTTGCTCACGGTACCTGTACTTGCTTCATAGGGAATATCAGGAGGTGGGCCATATGTACTTGCTTGCGCCATGTCACTACCTCGCGAAAGGCTTAAGTGTGTTTCGATCGTCTGCGGCCTAGGAC
This sequence comes from Helicocarpus griseus UAMH5409, assembly GCA_002573585.1. NCBI lineage: Eukaryota > Fungi > Ascomycota > Eurotiomycetes > Onygenales > Ajellomycetaceae > Helicocarpus > Helicocarpus griseus. The sequence goes on along the minus strand of PDNB01000036.1, from coordinate 63,915 downwards.
CGCCAGACATCGGTATGGCTGGAGCGAATTGGGCGAGCTGGGCTGGCTTCACACTGGGATATCGCTATTTCCCCACTGCTACCCAGTGGTATTTGCAACGCCAGCCGACAGCACGCTTGGATCTGGCAGACGAAAATCGCCTGCAGCTTCTGCTGCAGGCTTTTTCAGGGTCCAAGGCAACGGCTCATGAGAAGGACCTTGAGATTATGAGGGATAAAGATTATCTCCGATTGATTTTGCGATCGAATCGGGAAAGCTTCGCGCACGGGGGTGATGGGGTGGTGCAGGATGGCAAGTTGATGAGCACCGACTTCGGGTTTCGAATAGAGGACCTTCGGCCCGACCTACCTGTGCAGCTGTGGTACGGGAAGCACGATACTATCGTTCCACTCAATCATGGTGAGCAAATAGCCGCGCGGCTGGGTGGTAGAGCGGATCTCCGAGTGGAGGATGAGACACACGGAAGCATTCAAGTAAACTGGAGGGAAGAGATATTGAAGGATTTGGTTAGGAGCATGTGAGGCCTAACTAGATCAAGTTTGTACAGTACTTTGGAATCACATCTCAGCTCAAAAGCTCAAGGTATCGCCGCTCCAACACTCCGGAATACTAGTTGCGTGGCCGGATATCTTGCGTTGCTTCAAATTGCCCTATCGGAAGGTGAACTCGTAGAATCGTCTTCTGGCAGACTAACAGCCTCGATAAATTGGTACAGGCGACTTATTGCGCGAGAGAGTAAAGTTTCTTCGGGTTAATTTCTCGCGGGGTGGTAACTCGGTGAGTTTGTTAACAGCTCCACCGCAGTGCTACAGAGACTGGATATGAGGGAACGGTTTCGGCTACAACTGTTTCAGGCCAGATGGCACAAACATTCCCATCAATCACCCTGCGTTTGCTCGTTGGTATTAGAGGTGCGTATCCAGCGACATGGCTGACATCCACCTTGGAAGACGTCCACGGGTGGTCGTCAGTATTCCCTCCGGCACGCAGGGTGGAGTTGTGGAATATGTTTAGGAAATCAGACGCAGCGGGTTAAAACTAGCTTCATCTTATGAACAAGGGAAGAGCTGATAGTGTTACCTCCTGATTCCATCTCAGAGGTGCCCAGGCCCATTGTGGCGTCGGCATTCATGAAGGTGTCCTTGGTGGACAGGGCTTAATATATGATGATGCGGGGTGTGGAGAGCTTAGGTATCATCATTCTAATGATGTTTTTGCGGAGTTCGCGCCGCAATTACCAAGCACGATCATTTTATATTTATGCAGTCAGCGGGTCCGATCTTGACATTTCACTTACATACTACCCATCCAATAAACCTCCTTCCACTCGGAAAAAGTGAGACGGATTTTGATCAAGCAGGCGACCAGGCAATGGCCATTTCCCCCGCCTATTCCCCCGTATCTGGGCTAATTCTTCCGCAAACTCCACGGGGAACAAGCCCAATATAACCTACAGTCCCCTCGGCAGGCGGCTCGCTTAAAGAACGACTCTTCCCAAAAGAATACGGTTGTATATACGTTCGCCACGGGGAGACGTCCACCGTGGCTGCTCGAAGGCGTATCTTGCGTTGCCTTAGTGCTTCTTCAGCATCAAAAGCAGTTTACCATGGGCATGATGATCGAGTGGCTGTTATTTCGGCTCAGTTTGGTAGCCAGAAGAATGATTCCTAGATCGATAAATTGCACCGGTTTCGCCTCCTCGTCGTCCTTCTTCTCTACAATGACCAGCACCAGCACCAACATTTCACATTTTATCTATTCCTAGTACAATGAAATTCTCAGCTACTCTTGTCGCCAGCCTCGCGGGGTTGGCAGTTGCCTCTCCAACGGTCTCTCATCAGGAGAGCAAGGCGAAGAGAGCAACTATCTCGAACTTTGTTGGTACCAATGCCTATTGGCTTCCAGCTCTCAGTGATGGAGACATGGATACTGCTCTCCAAGCGTTAGTCCGAATTTCCCAAGCCCGCTTGTACCTAGTGATATGAACTTCGCATTTTAGCTGCTACTGACTGAGGTAACGATTGATAGTATGAAAGATGCCGGGATGAAGGTGGTCCGTACATGGGCATTCAACGATCAAACCGACTGCAACAATTTCCACTTCCAATGTTGGTCCAACGGCTCCCCTACGATAAATACAGGTCCTAGCGGCCTGGGACGACTTGACACACTTGTTAGAAAAGCTGAGAATTATGGAATCCAGCTCATTTTGCCCTTTGGTATGCCTTCCAACTGACCCTAGACATCATTGGGCATGGATCAGTCTGACTTTGAAACCGCAGTTAACTATTGGGGTGACTATGGTGGAATGCTTGTCTATGTCAACCAGATAGGAGGCGGCAGCCAGTCCTCGTTCTACACTAACTCAAACGTCATTTCAGCTTATAAGAACTACATCGAGGCTGTTGTGAGTCGTTACAAGAATTCTAACGCGATTTTCGCCTGGGAGCTTGCCAATGAGCCTCGCTGCCCAGGATGTGACACCTCTGTGATTACTGAATGGGCAAGATCAATCAGCCAATATGTCAAGCAGCTCGACTCCTCGCATAGGGTCATACTCGGTGACGAAGGTTGGTTCAACCGCGGCGGCAGCAGCTACCCTTACCAGGGTGGAGAGGGCATTGACTTCGAAGCCAACCTGCGCATCGACACCCTCGATCTCGGCACTTTCCATATGTATCCCAGCCATTGGTCGGAGTCGTACGACTGGGGTAACCAGTGGATTACTGAGCATCAGGCAGCTTGCAAGGCGGCTGGCAAGGACTGCATCCTGGAAGAGTATGGAGTGGCCCAAGACGGAGATACCCGTACCACTCATATGACCGAATGGCATAACACTCTTGAAAAGAACACTGGTGTCCCCGGTGATATGTTCTGGCAGTTTGGTCTGAAACTCAGCAACGGACTAACTCATGACGATAGTGTCCGTGCATTCTTTCATAGCATATGTTTTAGCGGCTTCGATGCTAACAGTTATGTATTAGTTCACGATCTACAACACCGATTCCAATTTCCAAAGCATCGTAGCCAACTGGGCTAGATCCCGCAACGTGGGGTCTCCTCCCGAGTCTTCCACCAGCACGACTCAGGTCCAGACAACAACCACTTCCACTTCCACCAGTAGCAGCCCATCGCCCACCGGAGTCGCGGGCCAGTGGCAGCAGTGTGGTGGCCTGAATTACGACGGCCCCACCGTGTGCGCATCTCCGTACACATGCCACAAGCTCAATGACTGGTATTATCAGTGCTACTGAGAGCGTCCCGTCCCCATGTTAAGAAGCACAATTCTCATTTTCGATCGGCAAACGGCAGAAAGGGGCAGACAAGCTTGATGTAACCGAACACTCTGTTATTCGCCCCTCCAGTCCCGGAATAATCTGCCCTTGTGTAAAAAACCCTAACGTTCGTTCCGGACTCAAGCTTCCTGATGGGCCTATGTAGGATAGTCCATGTCCTATATTCAATTAGAGCTAGCTTTACATAGTCTTAAATAAAGCCTCATGCGTTTTAAGAATGTTGCCATGGCGACCTCTATCCTGTGTCGTTACATCCAACTCCCCAGATGAAGGTGAGTCGTGGAACCCTCACCCCTCCCTCCGCTGCATGAAGCAAGTAGAGAGGGAAGAGAGCATCGATAGCTTGGCTTGGAACGCCAGGCTCGTGACGATCCAGTCGTACAGTACAGCCTTAGTTGCATATGGGAATCGGGTAATTAAAAAATGCTACCGAACGAGACACGATTGGTCAGGATTCAGGGGGTTGCGATTTGTGTGAAGATGGAGGCAGCAGCAGTTTAATCCGATCATAACTGTTCCTTATTCCAATCAAGGTACTAGGCAAATCCGAGCTCGCAGACGATTTGGGTATCCCTTCCCGGAATAGCAGTATCTACAAACATCCCCGGAGTGTTGGTCACCGAAGTCACCGGAACACCCAATACCTGTGAAGGCGTAACCCGTAAAATCCAGTATATATTTCGACCGCTGTGACAACTATACTGACTATCATGTAGATAGACAGTCAATTATTGCGGGATAACACCTGCTTGAAGATGTGCATAATGTCCGACTCGATCATGGCCATATTCGGGCAAATTTGATGCCTCCCACCGCCGCGGATATACACCCGTGCCGCTTCAATAACAACGCATATGACAAGAGAGAACACACGATGCTTTGCTATGTGCAATTGGGGATTTGTCGGCGGTCCAGGGTTTCGATGGGGCTCAGGTACGCCACATCCTGTCCATTCGTTTCATCGTCTAAACTCCGAATAAGGAAAGGCAGCACAGGTTCGGGGGACTAATCTGCAATTGAAGAGTCCAAGTGTACGGAAAACTACATAGGTACCTAAACCAAATGTTGGCCTCGTTAGCGACAGACACAGCATTTAAATCGGTGGAAAAGTGAAATCGTTCGCCTTTCTGCTACAAAAAAAAAGGAATTGGAAAGCCCCAACAATACGCCGAAATAATTGAAAAAGGAAATTAAACCGTAAGATACCTGACACCCACACTCATCGCTTCTTAATTTCTTGCTCCAAAATATCACGAAAATATCTCCCGGCTTGCTCTTCTACACTCGATAAATCATCCCCGGCTGCATTCACTGCACCTGTAAGCTTCTCGTGTCCATCTATGGGGTTCCCCTTGCCATTGGGAGTTCCACCCGGGAAGGCGGGCAAAGGAACCGTCATAGCTCGCACCCTCTCTTCGGCATACCCCTTCTCCCGGCCCCAGAAACACGCATTACGCATAAGAGACACCATTTCTCCGCCCTGGCGTGCTAGTATAGTTTCTCCATCAGTTTCCAGCTTACGTTTGCGGAGGGATCGTGGACGGCGAGTGCGTTTCTTTGGCGTCGTAGAATTAGGCCCGTCTTCATCGAGTGTGGAAGCATTCTCAGTTTTAACCTGTTCTTGAACCTGACCAGATGCATCGCTAGCTCCCGAGCTCGAAAGGGCGGACCCGTCTTCACTGGAGTAAGATATAGAAACAGGTGCATCCATGACAGCGGTATCCCGTTCCAGCTCTGGCTCTGACAGGTTACTATGCACGAATATCCGCACATGTGGTAGATTTGGTTTGCCTCCCCAGAGCCCTCCGGATTTCACACCCGGTCTATCATTGTATTCAAGGCCGTAGGGTGGCCATCTCGATAAGGCTTTTCTACGCCGGATGGGTTTATCAAGGTCGGACTCCAGCTCGGGAGGTGACGGCGGTATCAAGTCCAGATCCAGGTCTTCAAAATAACGGGTAAAATCTGAGCCATCGATTATTTCCTTCGGTGGTATTTTGAGGACAGGGATGGGGTAGTCGGGACCTGTATGATACACCGGGAATGTCTTGGGGGTGTCCTTTCCCGCGGAGCGGAGAAATAGGACGGGCGACGCGAACGAGTCAAAGTAATTGTCTGGAATTTGAAAAAGTGCTCCGCGTGCTTCCAGAAGCGGAACAAGATCTGGTGGACATGACGAGATTTTCTTCTTCCGTCCGCGTCTTTTCGCCGCTTGCTCTTCAGATGGGAGCTTGGTTCCGTCAAGGTTATTCGCATTGTCGTTTACATCCTGAATCGTAGCTCCTTCCTCCAAAGCAGGATCAGCCTTTAAGCAATAATCATCCAAGCTAGTCCAATCGCACATTGGCTCATGCGCAGCTATCGCAGTGATGGATCTAGGCTCCGTGAGCGCCAACATCACCGCCAATGAACCCCCGATGTGTTTGCCATATACACACAGCCGGTTTAGATTCAGATGCTCATATATCCAGTCAAATCCGGCCAGTGTATCATGCACGGGACCCGGGTAATAGTAGTGCCTTTGCTCCCCATCTTCTTCCACTTGGCCCAGCCGATAGTTTACCGTCACAACGGTGGATAGTGTAGTTGAGGATAGCGCATGCTGGGGCGAGGGGAATGAATCTAAATGAGCGGGTTTCTGAGGGCCTTGTATGGCACAGGCTGGGCCGTGCGATTGGCCGTTCGAAAACAGAGGGCCTGGTGGTAGGTAGAGGATGACATTTGCGCGTTTAGAGGCGGGTTGAGAGATTGGCTCGAGAACGCTGTGGCAATCAGTCAATTAGCAGATATTTCTCAATAATTTGATCACATAACGCACTTTAGCCAGATATTCCTAGAGCTCCCAATAGGGATCTGGACATTGGTTTCGCGAAAGTCTGCAAGCGAATTGAATCGCCAAAAAACGCGGGTCGAGGATGAAAAATTTCGGGAAGAGATTCGACGAACAGTCAAGCATATGCCATTGCTAGGTCGTATTAAAAGTAAACGCGCTGAAAAGGGCGCGAATTGAGCGAGCATAGCACCGAAATGGAAAATACGTAGTAGCATGCGGCATTTGAAGGCTGTTGGTTGACGCGGATAAAGCTATGATGACATCGCCTGAACGGGGTCCGCCCTAGCCCTAAGCCCTAACTAATTAAGTGACGACTACCAATTCAGGGGCAAGCATGAGGGCGTTTAGAACCAGAATATTAACGACATGGAAGAAATGGAAGATATAGGTGATTGATACAAATTATTTTAATTCCTTTAAATATAAGTGAATAATACAGGAACTATAGCCAAAACAGCCGTTGAAACGCATCCCTTTCTCTCGGGGAAATTCCGATACATGTCCCAACTATATGTAAATATCCCCTTGGCTGAAAACAGAATCCTAGCAAGAAGCGGCATTAATAAAAACCATCCAGCTGTATAGATTACTCCACAGCAGGGTCATCATAGTCACGCTGCGGCTCAACACTCTTCGCCCAAAACTTCGGCTTCACGACCCGGACAGTTAAGCCACTGTCCTTCGAGTAAACCCTCAGTCCAACAACGCAGACCGCATTCCACGGCGGGTCCACGCTGTTTCCGACAACTTTGAAACTATCTACTACCTTTTCTTCTTCGTCTTCCTCCTCATCATCGCCCTCATTCTCCTCTCCCACGTCGCTCTCGAAATCCTTCTCGCAAATAGGCATATCAAGTGAAGTATCAAATTCAAACTCGGATCCTGTGTCAGTGACGCTGTCTTCGTCAGATCCAATCCGATCGGGGTATGTGATCCGAGGCCGTATATGCTCTTCTTTCTCGCGGAATTCCCAGTCTTCGTGTCTTCGTTCCGCATCTCTATCGGCTAGCTTTATGGAGGAGAACATACTTCCGCCATCCGTCTCCTGGTCACGATTATCGCCATCTTTTTCGGACCCCATCTCAGTGTGAGGCTCGGCATCGCCTTCATGTTTGTCAGACAACTGTCCACTAAGGCCCTTCTCCGTCTCGGTGGCAGATTCCATGCTGTCTCCAATTTTCTTTTCTTGGTCGTGAATATCATCTTCCACATGCTTCTCTCCACCCTTCCCATTAACCGCGTGAGCATCGGGCTTGGTTTTCTCTTCACCGTTCACTGCATGGTTTTCAACCTTTTCGCTTCCCTTTCCTTCGACGTATCCGTCTTCGCATTCTGTGCCTTTGCGCCTCTTCCCAAGACTCCCGTTCTCTCGTACATTCTCTCTTCCCTCCTCTTCTTCTGTACCACTTCGATTCCCACGCTCCTCATCATAATTTTGTCCTTCGTCATCCCTTTTTGTAAAACCATTCGTACGTCTTTCATAGAGCTTAGCTTCCTTTCTAGCTATCCTTCTGGCCTCTGCTTGTCTCTCTCTCCGCTTCTTTCTAGTCTCTCTGTCATGAAATGCTTTAGTCGCAATCCATCCCCTCCTCTTCCGGGCCTCCGCGTTGTCCCTCTCCTTCTTTCTCAACGTCGCTTTCTTTTCCAACTCTTTCTCCTTGCGCTCTGTCTCTTCTTCTTTAGACTCCGCTTCAATGCCCTTTGCATGAGCCAGATCGTAGGAATGGCCTAGTTGGATCAACTTCTCGCGCTGTTTGGCTGACTCGTTTATAACAACTTGTTCCGTCGGGTTGCCATTGTTGGGAGTAGCTTTTACTTTGACTAGAACGGTGTATGTCCCAGGTTCCAAAGTTATATCTGTGCTGACAGAGCGGGACATGTAGACATTTCTTTGATTGCGGATGATATAGTCCTCCTCCCCTTCCTTTTCAAGGCGAAATTGGAGGTGGAATTTGTATTGGCCGGCTAGTCCTTTGAAATAGCGGTCGTCGAGCTACCCGGATAAAGAGTTTGTTAGTTTCCAATTACCGCAAAACGCCGATTAGGACACGCACCTGAGACAAGACAATTACAACCGGGCCTTCCTTCGTAACCTCTATTACGAATTTTGTCTTATGGTACTCCAGTGTCCACGGAACTTGAAGACTGGTCCATTTCTGCGTCACGGTCCAGTCCTCTCCAAAAAGCCGAGTACGGTCGAAATGATCATATTTCTGAAGGAAATCCTCGTATGAAATCCAGAACAGCCCGTCGTTTCCAAACTTATGCTGCAGTAAGTTGATCCACTCTGCTGTCCATTGTTCAGAACCGTCACTCCACGGCCCTGACCATTCCTTATGGCCCCACGGGTTTCTATAAACCTACTTAGCCGACGTGCCCATCTAAAAGCTCCAAGAAGGGATGGGATATAACGTACCTAAGACGAAGTAACCTCTGTCCGTTAATCTCCTTAGCATCCATGACGGAATATGCGTGGCATTCATGTATCCCTGATCTTTCCTTCGAATCATAGTAGCTTGGATACAGCCAGCGACCATATAAGCCCGTAGTGCATCCAAAGACAAATTTCTTGTTGACGTTCAAAAGGTCCTCTTTCCAAAACCTGTCTTTGTCGAGAATGTCGCGGGACATGATTTCAGAAGTGACACCCCCTGTGAGGTCTTCAATAGCTTCCCTATTAGTAGTTCAGTAGCTGTCGCAAGACATAATGGTCCTTTATAGAAACAGGTTAAATTATACTTACCCTACGAACCCGCCTTCGATACTCGAGTAATCGCCATGCGCCTTGGCATAAGCCTTTTCTAGCAACGGAAGCCATGTCTCGTTGTCGTCGCTGCACTGTGCAAAGTACAGTGCTCTAGAACCGGTCTGCCAGGTCTTCCGGTATTTCAGCTCCGTGTCAGAGTGACCCATATCGTCCCATATCTCTCTGTGCAATGCCGCATCGTCGTAGTCCGGTGTTCGAAGATAGAGCTTATCGTCGATAATCGTATGCCGCCATTCGCCATCTAATTAAATCCCGTTAGAACACAAAAATATCCGCCTGGTGAGAAAGGAGCTTGTGGCCCGAAGAAGAAAGTATCTTACCTCTGTAAAAGACGAATCCGTACACACCAACTTGCTCATTTCGAGCGACGCAAACTCTATCAATAAGGCCCTTCATATTGCCCAGTGTGCACAAGGCAGCCATAAGCCAGCAGTCGCCATCATTACCCTGACGGACATCACTCGCCGTCGCGTTATTAATGTAGAACTGGGGTTTCTCAAAGATATCCTAGGCGCAATCATAAAAAGAGTGCACAAACCAAATGTATAATCAGAACAGTCTTACCGTAACCCTCTTCACCCCCTTGGGCTTCATCCGCTCATTCGTCCGCCAAATTCCATCAAGACAATCCCGCCGCCCAGTTTTGAGGTCCATCTCAATATCAAAATGCGGATCCGTGTACTTTTGGTTAATACGCATACACTGTTTCACAATCCGATCCACGGCACGTTCACACTCCTGCTTGGCACGGTTATACGAATCAAGTGCCGCTTCGCCGCGTGCGATGTTTGAATCGGGCTGTGGGGGACGACTCTCGCCTGATCGACGAGGCAAGGCCTTGAACACTCTCCCCGGATGCTTTGTATTAAAGTTCCTCCAGAACCTATCGACTACTTTCTGGGGCGGCTCATTTTTCCCCCGAGGCATTGTAATTCGGAAAGGCGGCGGTGAGGGGCTCCTAGGAGATGGAGGCCTGGAGGCAGACCGAGCACTTCCTCCGTCCATGGCGAATTTGAGAGTAACAGCTTGAGTTTGAGTCTTCCTTTTTCCTCTAATGTTTTTAATCACTGTGGTGTGGGACAATGATCTCTTCAAGTAAAGATATCTTTACAAAGCACAAGTGAAATTATGTCTGTGCAAAAGGATAACGCCATCCTGGGGCAGCCGTTTGCCTTATAACCCCTCCTGAGGGGAGGGGAAACAAACGCCTCCGTACCCGGATGCGAACTGGCTCGTACAGGCGCCATCCTCAGCCTCCACGACAGGCATTGGTCATCCGAATTGAGCCCTGACATCGCAATGGCGCTTCAGTGAGACAAGACTGGAGGCCGACGGACGGGCAGCGGCAGCGCGACAGGGGTAGCGGCAGAGCCTCATTGGTCCCAAGCGCAGCTAGTCGTTATTTATAACCGTGGGATGCCCGATCATTCGAGCAATCTGTAAGGTCATGCCTAGCGCCGAAGAGAACGGAGCGAATGGCACAGACCGGTGGGGGCCAAACCTTCGAAGGATCAGGCCAATGCGAGGGTTTCTTAAAGTAAGAATGTTGGTGCTCAATGTTTCTGGGATCCCTGATAAATCCGTATCGCAAGTCTCGTAATCATATCGGGGCGCCCGAGAATACATAGCATCCCTCACTATCTCAGCAATTGAAATTCCTATCGCCTCGTATGCATGAATCGGAGAAATTGTTTAACGCAGAGATATGAAGAATGCAATTATTTCTCAGAGTTGTAGGCATGTCCTCTTCTGTGACTGTCTTTGCATTTAGAAAGTTCCTTCGGCATGATAACCTAAATTGCAATGCCCTACGCTGCAAATATGCGGAGTACTTGAAACTATATACTTTTGACCGTAGAACTATTCAATGTCTCTTAGTATAGAACTGTGACAAGTTCACCGGGCAATTTCACGTTTGTGATATTAATAGTAGGTTATCATTCAATGACCTAAGCTCCAAAGTTATAGTAGGAACTTCGGCACGTTAATATAAAGTTAAAAAACCCGATTATACAAACATCCAAACAATGTCTTAACAATATGGAAGGTCTCACGAAGTAATACAGGACGATCAATACTCCATTCTCCGACCATATGCTCCTCAAGGGTGGCAAGCTTTATAGCTATCGTGCTGAGTATCCAGTACATGTGTTCAGGTTTAGCTCCATGGTGAAGCATCAAATCAATCATCACTGAGATCTGCCCATCAGACAACGCCCTGCTGGACTTCACAGTATAAAATCCGGATACTTTTCCTTCAGCAGCCTCTGGTAGTTGATAAGGAACGAAATTCATCCGCCGCTGGATGCCAAACTCAAGGTCTTAAGCAGCGACTGTTATCAAGTTATCATCGGCCACCCCGCAATATTGGCTTCATCGTCAAAGTACCCCGCTACGGGAAAGCCCGTCATCCTCTAGGTCGGCAATAAATACCCTTGCTCAGCCTTGCCAAAACTCTATAGAGATGCTGTAAAATGGCAGACAATACTCCCGGCACCCCCCCCCCCCCCCCCCCTCTCTCTCCAATCAGCGCTTATAATCAAGTCGCCAGCCTTACATCCCTTAGCAATCAGGGACCCAGGCGACGCCGTTGTCAAACAATTTTAGCTGTCGGTGAGCCCCATTAGTGGTGTTCTCCAGATGGAGGTGAGATCCGTTCTTTCGTCTAGAGAGAAGCCGCCAAGAGAGCCCGTCGAAAAAAGGTTAGGTAGTCTTCCACCTCGAGACCCCCTTCCCTGCCTCTATTTTGATACTTGTACACTCCCCAGCGAAGGAGCTCCAGCTGCAAATCGAGTTCCTAAACCAATTACTTAGTGCGAGTAAAGGGAAAAGTAGTGTCCAAGGTAAACGGAATTGGCTTTTTAGTGATAGCTGTGTGAAATCGCGAAGGCACCGAGATTGTATGACAATGAAAAAAAAAAAAAAAAAAAGGGGAAAAAACCGCTTATGGCATTAAAAGATTGATCTAAGCAAGAACAATCATTGGCTAGACAAAAGAAAAACCTATACCTCTTGCTCCCATCGCAAAAGAAGAAACCACAATAGACATCCCGCGCCTTGGATAATTCCGGATAGAGTTACACAATGTATGTAAAAAAGGAAACCCCGTAGATTAGGGGAATAGTAAAGCAAAGCAAGCAAAGGGGATAGTTTGGGGGAAAGGAAAATATAAAAAGAAGTCGCTGCTGGTGAGATCGTTACTCATGGGTATGGCGCTAATCTGTCGCGTCCGGAATATGCAGAGCTGCCAGCTTGGAAATAGGGATGCATGCAGGCTTGTTTCGCGGAGATGCGTCGTGCGGGATCGTATTCGAGCATGGCATCGAGCAGGTCAAGGCCGTTGCGGTCCATGCCGGGAACAAGTTTGCGAGTGTCCTCACGTTTCCACTTGGGGAACGAGGTTTTAAAGTCGGGGAAAGAAGTAACACCGGGCCAGGTAGTCTCATCCGGGGTACCCAGAAGTCTATTTATGTGGTTAGTTACACAAGCATCCGCAGAAGAGCGAGAAAGAAAAGTGTGAGCTTACTTGAAGATCTTGAATATTTCGTCAATTTCAGAATCTCCGGGGAATAATGGTTTGCGGGTACACATTTCGGCAAATATAGCGCCGACGGACCACATATCAACGCCAGTAGAGTATTGGCGGCCGCCTAGAAGAATTTCTGGAGCACGATACCAAAGAGTAACAACCTTGAAGAGGTTAGTACTTCTTTTCACTTGGAACTTTTGTAGCACTTACCTCGTGGGTATATGTCCGCAATGGGACACCGAAAGCGCGAGCCAGTCCAAAATCCGCCAATTTGAGATTACCCTCGCGATCGATGAGCAGATTCTGAGGTTTCAAATCACGATGCAGTACCCGGTGGCTATGGCAATACCGGATACCCTCGACAAGCTGAGCCATGAATTTCTTAACCATAGCTTCTCCCAGTCCCAGTCTGTTCATATCCAGTGTTGATCCATCAGGCAGAGCCTTGCCACGTCCACCTTCGCTGACGGGTAGAGCCTCCATGTATTTCTTCAGATCGAGGTCGAGAAACTCGAAAACTAGGTATAGTTTATGGCCATCGGCATGGACAATGTTAAGGAGCCGGACAATGTTGGGGTCGTGCATTTCTTTCAAAAGGGATATCTCCCGAATGGCCGTGCTGGGGACGCCTTCATCTTCAGCCTCCAGTCGAATTTTCTTCAGAGCCACGATTCGATTGGGATGGGTAAGGTCACGAGCCTTGTAAACCACACCGTACGTTCCTATACAAATGATATTCCCCCGTTAGTAGGGATGTTTATCAGGTTTATCATCCGGACTGATTGGCTGTGGTCGAGATCTGCAAGGCGTAGCTCACCCTCTCCAATCTTTTCAATTTTCTGATAGTTCTCCATGTTCGCGGTTATATGTCCTAGAGATCCCTCTTAAGCAATAAACGTGAGGCTTTTTTTTCTTCCAGAGACGTTGTTTGTACGCTGCTCTCAGACACGGCTCAGAACTGATAGCGCGCGGGGGTGTTGTTGGTAGCGAGCGTGGGTAAGTAAGAGACCGCTGTAATGATAATAAAAAGAAGCGAGATAGTGAGCCGGAGACGGTATGCTGTAATGGTTAGTACAAAATCCCACTGGAAAACACCGGGAGCAGCTGGGCAGCTAAGTCATTGTCGAGTTCTCTTCTTCGTCGTGGTCGGTGGTGGGGAGATTTGTCTTTTCTGCGGTTTCTCAGTCGACAATTTCCCCAAACAAACACCGCGAAGGATGTCAACACGCGCCTCACCGCCCCACAATCCAGCCACTCACAGCGCGTTGTGCCTGGCAGAATACCTGGCCCTCTAAAAGCAGCGATATATCGGACTTTTTTTTGAATGAGGGGGAACAATCTACGGAGAATGAGGACTTCGATTTGGGGTTAAATTCTATCAACTATCAGTGCTGTCTCAGCTGTTATATACATTCCCAGTCACCATGGGCGAGATTGAGCGGCTAAGTGCCCATGAACGGCCGCCCGCTGTAATGCGCCAGCTATATAAGGAATACCGCAGTCTAAAGCCCGCGGAGGTCGACTCACACCCGCTGGTTATAGATCCCCAACGGCAGGATAATGAGGGTTCTTTTAGTGGCCTACAGACGGAGGGATATGTGCCTCATCAGACTATCTTGACAGCGTTAGACAAGTTCTTGGACTGCCCGTTCTCCAAAGACGGACTGAAAGACGTCCCCGTCTACACACATCAGGCAATTCCAGGTTAGAACCCCATATAACTTCCAGGCGCGAGTATTAGCTGATATGTAGTAGGGCTACGTATTATACCGTCTCTTTCGCCTCCTGCTGCACAGATTGAACTGCTGTCCCGCATCTTTCATCGAGATCTATCAAACGAAAAGCACAAGACGAATATCCATCTTCATTATCACATGTCATATCCTGATCTACAAGCTTCTTCCCGCGATGACAATTCCAATTCACAAGAAAAACTGAACAACCCCTCTCAGAAAAAGGGCTCCTTTTTCCAGGATAGCCCAGCCCGAGAACTCGTCCCCAAGGACCCCTCAGTCCATCCGTCACTATCAATAAAATCAATTCTTGAGAAAAAGCTGCGCTGGATGACCTTGGGCGGACAATACAATTGGACAGACAAAGTGTATCCCGCTGAACTACCTCCTCCTTTTCCAGAAGACATAGCCAAATTGCTGCGCAACCTGTTCCCTGACACTAAAGCGGAGGCTGCCATTGTAAACCTCTATTCCCCTGGCGACACCCTCAGTGTCCACAGAGACGTAAGCGAAGAATGCGACACGGGCTTAATTAGTATCAGCTTTGGCTGCGATGGTCTCTTCATGGTAGGCCATGAGGATGGAGCTGGTTGTGAAGTTATTCGACTCCGCTCTGGCGATGCCGTCTATATGACTGGTCGATCGAGGTTTGCCTGGCATGCTGTCCCCAAGATCATTCCGTCAACATGCCCAGGGTGGCTTGCAGACTGGCCTGGTGACTCCAGGAAATTTGAGCAGTGGCGGGGTTGGATGTCGAATAAAAGAATCAATCTCAATGTCAGACAGATGAAGGAGGCCGCCGCGGGGGCTGACTAATGCACATACATATTTGCACCAGCCTATTATCTATTCATCTGTACGACCACAGCGAACGAATGAGGATGGTCTAGAGTCCCGAAGTTTGTGAAACATGCTATGCATCGCATCAGCTTCTACTACTACTTAAAGGATGTGATCCCGCAGTTTTGGTGCGGATATGCGGACTTGCGTTCGTGTGCGCATCGATGGACTACCCCACACTTGTAGCCATCTTCAATTATCCGTGCCCCTCACTTATCTTCTTATCAATCGCAATATAGCTCTCCGCATCCAGTACGAACCACTTACCATCTGCTTCTTTACGGGCTTCACAGACAGGCCGATTGTCCGAATCGGATCTGAACAAGGTTAGCGGGCTACCAGACCAAAGAGAGGGTGGCTGTCGTAACTTTCAAAGCGGAACCATACAATCTGCTACAATATCCCGCATCGCATAGCCGAGCCAAGTGGTAAATAACGACCCATCTCTGATAAGCTTTCATAGCAGAGCCATATCCATCTCGATCCATCCAGTCTCCAACATCCTCCCAATTCATTATTTTTAACTTGAACGCTTTAGGTTCTATCATCAGAATGGCGACTCAATCATCTTGGGAGGATACCGCCAAAGCAAAGCGTGAATCAGTTCTCAAGCTCATTCCTGAGAAATGGCGGATTTCAAATTCGATCCCCCCCGCCAGCGAATTGCGGGACGTAACCAGATACATCCAACAGTATCTTTCTCCTCGAGAGATTGAAATCACCGAACTGGATACTGTTAGTCTGGCCCAGCGCACCACCACTGGTCAGTGGACTGCTGCTGAGGTGGCTGAAGCATTTTGCCATAGAGCAGCGCTTGCACATCAACTTGTACGTGTAGTCAAATTCCTGCCAAACCAGGGGACTTCCTGTTAATACTGAGCATATCAGGTCAGTTGCTTGCATGAGATCTTCTTTGATGCCGCTCTTGAGGATGCAAAACAACTCGATGCGTACTTTGCGGAACACAAGAAGCCAGTCGGGCCTCTCCATGGAGTGCCTATCAGTTTGAAAGACCAGTTCCATGTTAAAGGAGTGGAAACGACCATGGGCTATGTTAGCTGGATTGGCACCTTCCAAGGACAAAAGGGTGATCCTCGACGCCTAGTCTTTGAAAGTGAGATGGTCAAGGAACTCCGCGCTGTTGGCGCTGTGCTCCACTGCAAGACAAGCGTTCCGACAACATTGATGTGCGGTGAAACCGTCAACAATATCATTGGCTATACCTGGAACCCCAAGAATCGCCATCTGTCTTCTGGTGGAAGCTCTGGGGGCGAAGGGGCGCTTATTGCCCTTCGAGGGTCTGCTGGTGGGTTTGGTACCGATATTGGCGGCAGCGTGCGGATCCCAGCTGTTTTTAATGGGCTCTATGGAATTCGCCCATCAGCGGGTAGAATCCCGTACGAAGGTGCAGCAAATTCGATGGACGGTCAGAATTCCATTCTCTCCGTTATCGGCCCCCTCGCAACTACTGCGGGCAGTTTGAAACTTTTGTTCCACTCTGTTCTCAGTCAGAAGCCTTGGCTCCACGACCCGTTGGCAGTTGAACTACCATGGCGGGATGAGTTGGAGCAGGAAGCGTTGAGCCTGATTAAGAACTCTGCAGCAGACCAAGGTCAGCTTGCGTTCGGTATCATGCATTCTGATGACTACGTTCAACCACTTCCTCCTGTCGCTCGAGCCTTGCGTATCATGAAAGATGCAGTCCAAAAGCTTGGTCACAAGGTAAACAAATTATACTTCCTAATGTTGTTGTGCGTGCAGCCATGGCTAAGCACGTTAATAGCTCATCGAATGGAAGCCACCGTCGCACCTTGAGGCATTAAAATTAGCGGTATGTCTAACCAATTTTCGCCCACCATTTTCAATGAAAGACACCCATTATTTACAATACAACGGCAGCGCGCAATATATACCCTCGATGGCGGTGCGGATGCCCACTATCAATTCAGGGTGTCAGGAGAGTCCTTCATTCCCCAACTAGCTCCCTTCTTCGGTGACGCCCCGCGTCCGCAGAAGAACGCAGAGCAAATCGCCGCGATCAACGTCGCCAAACGCGCATATCAGAAACTGTACATGGACTATTGGAATAGCACAGCGGAGCTGACGGGGACGGGCCGGCCCGTTGACGGCCTCTTCTGCCCGGCAGCTGTATTTCCCGCAGCACGGCCATGCAAGACTGGATACATCAACTACACCAGCTTTGTGAATGTGCTGGATTACACTTCAGTCATTGTGCCTGTGACGTTGGCTAATAAAGCGGTGGATGTCGTGGGAGCGGATTATACGCCGTTGAGTGAGTTGGATAAGATGATCCATGATGAATGTAAGTGCCAAGTGAACTTGAGATCTCCTCGCTTCTAGACCTCCTGACTGATGTCTGAATTTTATGCAACAATAGACGATCCTGGAATATACGATGGTGCTCATGTCGGCTTGCAACTAGTGGGAAGGAGATTCCAGGAAGAGAAGATGATTGCGCTGGCTGGATATGTCGGTGAAGCGGTCAAATCGACGCAGGTGCCCAACTGAATGCGCGAGGCCCTTCTTTCAAAACCAATTATCATTCAACAATCGGCAACGGTGCAGGCCATCTTCCCTTTATTTTTTCTGCCCTTTTTTGCCTTCTTTTACCTTTAGCCATTTCTGGACTCTCACCTCTACTTTTCCTCTGTTTTGTTGAAGCCTTGAAGAACCCAGCCACCAGGCATGTGCAATAAAATTCAGGGTCCAATCCAGTCTTCCAAGCCGTGCCCCTCGTGTGGAACCATAAATAGTTGCTCTGACGATGCATTACATTACGTATATGTGATTCGTAGAAAATTTGTCGTCGAAAACTGGTAACCTATCCCGTGCGCGGGACCGGTCAACAGAAAAGAGAGAAGAAAAAAGCAAATAAGAAAAACAACCCCAGCCTATGAGATGACAGTCCGAATTTTCGAACGTATCACCTGAAGACTACTTGTATCTCGGCATGCGCATAAATGCAGGTTTCAGAGCTTTACTTTTTTATACGGTGAGCTAGCTGCAGAGCTGGATGTTGTTTGACGAGCTTCAGATATCGTTTGAATATAGCAGAAAGCTGCCATTAACGGGTAATAAGGGAATATACTCTTGAGGTATATCGGGACTACCGACGGGCGAGTTTTGTCCGATCCTCTAGGGGCCGAGATCTGAAGGTTCACCCTCAGCGAGTCAGCGACGGGTCCCAAGTTAGGGGGCGTATCACATCGCAGTTTAGCTTGTTTTTAGCAGCAGAAAGAGCGATCAGTTGGCGAATTCTGGGGACATCGGGGCAGAGCTGTGGGGAGATTCTTCTGTAGTCGTTTCAATAGACCGTAAACTGGGGGGTTTCTTATACGATCGATCTCACGAGAATACCTATTAAGAGCACCACCTCTCCCCATCCCATCACCACCTTCAACTGGAGCAGTCAGTCATAAGCGCATAGTAATACTCTCTACAATTTCTCTCAGGATAATTGTAATTTTCTTCCTCGGCGACCAAGCAGCCGCTGATCTGGCGGCGGTACCTATCCGTGCTAGCAAAGATCTACTGTGCAGCAGGTACCGCGCCTACCAATCACCCTCGCCCCCGCCGGTCGAGTCTTTCCGCCCGCCGACCAACCACCGCCGACGCTTCATCCAGGAGCTGCACGCGAGGCTGCCTTCGAAAAGCATCAAGTTCGCATACCGCCGCTCTTTACGGTCCTCCTGTTTGCTGGCCTGCGCCCCCTGATTTACTTCTCCGGTGGACAGGTCTCCTCCCTCCTCCTTCTAGCCAGCCGTTTTCACAACGTATCATTCCCTTTTTCTCCGTCATATCCTACGAGCGCTACCTATTTACCACCCATCCCGATCTCCCCATTATACCCCTTATTAAACCAACCGAAAACAAAGACAAATTCCCCCAATTGGAGAAAAGGAAACCTCCCCGAGTCCCCCGCCCGTGGTACACAAAACTGCAGGAAAATCAATCGGCGCCACAAACGGGCCGCAAGCAATAAATACATTAAAATAATGAACGAACCCGTCTCCGGCCGAACAGACACCCCCGAAGGCTCCAACGCCGGCGAAGAAACCCACGGCGGCAGCCAAGCGGGCTCCTCCCACAATCACAACAGCAACAAGCCCGGCGCCGTCAAGGACAAGCAGTGCCAATACTGCCACCAGTCCTTCACCTCCTCCTCGCTCGGCCGCCACCTAGACCAGTACCTGTTCAAGAAGAAGCCCGACGGCGTGCACGATGTCGAGGAGATACGGCGGCTGCGCAGCGGCATCACGCGACGGACTGCGCGGAACTCGAGTGCGAAGCGCGAGAGCCCCGATGGGCTTTCGTCAGCGATGACGCCGGCGAAGGGGGGAGCTGCTGCGGCGGCTGCGGCTGGGGCCGTCCCCGAGCTAAAGGGTGAGGGTGTGGTGCCGCAGGTGGTGAATGGCAAGTCGGGGAAGACGGGGTTCCAGGTGCTGCTTAATCAACCGACGTGGCATTCTACGGGGGTTATAAATGATATTCCGAGTTCGTCGCATGTGTCGCAGCTGCGGGTGCCGTCTGTGGATTACTCGGTGCGGCCGGCAGATAAGACAGGGCCGGAGACGACGAGGGCGCTGGAGCTGGCGCTGAGGGAGGTGTTGGATAATGTGAAGGCTGCAGTGTGGGTTTCATTTCCTTTCCCTTTTCTACTGCGTTTTGGAGAAATACTTGGTATACATACATCTTACTTACACTGCATGATATGTCATTGCATATTACAGTACGAGGACCGAATCACGAGTAAACCCGTTTGACTTTGATCTTCAACGGCAGACCTTCCCCGCCCTTTGTCTGCAGGTTCTTCCTCCCCCTCCCAGTCTTTTCTCTACACATCCGTTCGCAACCCCGACGTCCTTCCCGCTCGATCCCCCTGGCATTGATAAGCGGGATAGTATAAAACAGTCTCTATTAAAACAGATACAACAATGGAGGTCCGATCAACTAGCCCTGGCAGCTTCTGGATATCAGGGGACGGGAGGCGCGAATGCAAGCAATCTACCGGCAAAAGACCCGCATTTGATCGAGCGGTCTGCTCAACAACATGAGGAAATGGCAGTTAGGCATCTTGAGCTATCTCTGAACCATTGGATGACTCTAAGTCCTCACGAACGAGCTGAAACGTGGCAGAGGGAAATTATGCGGGCGTTTGCGCGGGAAAAGGAGAGGCGCGAGGATATTGACAAGCAGCTGCTACGGACGCAGCAGGAGGTCAATCAGCTACGCGCTCAGATTGAGCGGCTAGAAAATTGCCAGTGGCCCAGAGAGTTTGCTATATTCCCTCCGGACATGCTGCCCATTCCGAGCGCCGTCACAAGAGAGTTGGCGGAAGACAACAAAGTGAATAGTATCGACTCTACGCGCTGGGACTATGACAATGTCGTCGCGAAATGGAAACGGGTTGTTATGCATGATAAGAGCATGGGTCGAGCTGGATCGGGCGTGGTTACCGGCATATTTCCAGATGCCAATAGCTCTCACCAAATGGCGAACAATGACAGGCCCAGCAATATGAGCTTGAATAACAGGAGGAACTCCAACGGTGGAGTCTACAACCCGCAAAGTCACTACGCATCGAAACCTCTCTCCCCTCAACCCAATGCCCCAGTTACTCCCAATCCTCCAGAAGACCAGCGCTTTGCTGCGAACAGCACTGCGCATCCCACCCCCTATCAAGTGCACGATTCGAACCGAGCCGATGAACCCTGCAGACCCCCGAAACGGCGACGTACAAGTGCCAATAACAGCCAGCCCAAAACCTCCACAGCTCAAGCAGACGACAAGGCAGATTTCTCTGCCCGTGGCTTGAATCCACCAGGATCCTCGTCCGAGTATTCCTCACAACAACAACAACAACAACAACAACAACAACAACAAAGCTATCACCCGTCGTCCACCGCCGCCCATCAACCATCACGCCCAACTTATCCCACGACTCCTTCAACAGTCACCGGCACATCTCCGGCCCTGAATCCCAAGCCTAGCCCGATTACTGGACGTGAGCCCTTAGACATGAGCAAATCCTATCACGTCCATCACAAGCATACAAGTAGTGACTCCCCACGCACGACTATGAAAGACGTCCACGATAGCCCCGGTGGTTACAGCAGTAACAACGGCGTAAATGCAATGTCTCGCATAAATTCCGGCGGGGAAGATCGGAAGTTTTCATACGTCAATAATACCAATAGCGATGCGGCAAGAAATAATAACAGCAACGCCGGTAGCAATGGACATGGTAGTGGGCTGGATATGTTGATGGGGGCTTTTTCCCAACAACAGCAACAGCAAGCGAATGATGCTCCTTGACAGGATTCGCCTCCTTTTATTCTCTTTGGTTTGAAACATTTCACATTCATTGATATATATTTTCGTATATGCTTCGATACTCTATCCGTTGTGCACATTTGTCTGACTAGTTCTGGGCCTTTTATGGCAGTACATACGTATATATCCCATTTCCTTTTTCCTATTTACTATCATTTATCGGTGTTGTTGGCGGGAAAAGGAGAAGAGGGTTAAATCACAAAGCAAGCATGCATGTTTTATTTTTTCTTGTGTTTTTATATTTGCAGTCATTATCTGTTCTCTTTTCTTTCACATATCATATACGTATATATTTTTGGATATATTTTGCTTACGTTGCGTTTTTCCACCCTTATCTCAACAACGCCTTTTTTGCATCTCAGCATCTATACGCATCTCTCCCACGTTTCATTTGTTGAGAGTACCCTTTCCAACTCACAGTGGCCTCCTGAGACTGGTCCCTTCTTCCAGTCACTGCACGTGCTAAGGAAACACGATACTTCTATCACCGTGAAGCAAGCTTTCTATATCCACGGATATGTCGTAAACGAGGGGCGGTGTGACTCGATGCCTACTATAATAATTATAGGGTTCAAACTCAGCGAGAAACTTTCCGTCGACGTCCAAAGCGAACTTACCATAAGTCAGTTCTTTTGCCTAGCTATTTATTGCCTGTTATCATGGCGGGTCATTCCAGTCACTGTCATCTTCAGAAAGAAAAAACGGAAAAGCACATAGACTTCTCATCTCCCTCACGACATAGGCAATACTACTTCAGTCTCGACAACCCGATACTACAACGGACAGCGACAATCCAGTTCGAACGTTGTGCGCCTTTCGCCGCCTTCGTGTGAGAAAATCGATTAGGCCAAAAGAGCGTCCTTTATAAGGTTACATCTTTGGTTCTGACACTTCGTCCAGCGAAAATCAAAATGACACGTTTTATGCATCTTCCAACTGAGCTGGTCGCTCAGATCGCCAAGGAGTTGGACTGGCAGGATCAGCCAAATCTTCTTCGTACGTGCCATCGGTTCGCTTGGATCGTCACTCCCATACTCTATAAGACACTTCCGTGGAACTCATTGGCCCCCTCTTTTGCCATACCACATACGAACAGGGAGCGGCTGCGTGCCCGTATAGGCAGGTGGAAGTCGAAGTTTGTCATCAGCTACTTCCACAATCTATCTCCAAAGGCTTTTCACGGTTCGCGAAAGTGTATGGAAGATTTTTTGTGCACGGCGGCTGAAACGGGAAATCTGGAGCTTGTTAAAGTTCTTCTGGATAAAGGCGTCGATGCGAATTCCCAAATTTTATGGAGACGTCGTCCGCTTACTTGCGCCATCCTCGATGGCAATGAGCCGGTTATTCGTCTGCTATTGGAACGGGGTGCTAACCCTCTGGTACGGTGTAGGGTTGGTTACGAAGTTCTCCTAAAGGCCGCCGAAAGCTCCGCCGCTCTTATGAAGTTTCTCTTTGAGGTTGTCCAGGCTGCTGCAGGTCCTGACGTTGACATCATTGGAGAACAGGGACATGAACTCTTGGGAGTTGCGTGTGGGGGCAGTCCGTCGGTGGTCAGATGGCTTCTTGACGTGGGTGCAAATCCACTGCCGGGGGATTGCCGCGCGCTGGTTATTGCGACTTTGAGTAGTCAGATAGAATGCTGCAGAATGATTCTTGATAGGATGAGACCTGTACAAGGAGAGCGCTGGCCTTTTGGCGCTGCTCGCGCCTTCCGTGTAGCAACTTCACTTCCCGAGATGTTGGAGTTCTACCTTCAGTATGGTTTCGATGTGCTCACTCCTCTGGGGGCTTCGCCGTACGCGGGGAATGTGCTGAGTTATGCGCTATTGAAACGGGAAAAGGCTCTTATCGACAAGATACTGCTCGCTCAACCAGACCTATCCAAGTCCACATGTTTTCAAGAAATCCTCGAACAGGCGTTCTTCCGACGGCCCTGGAGATGGGGTACGGGGTCGTTATCAATATCCTTACGTTTGTTTGTGGACTTATTCAAGGCGGGACAAGTGCCCCTGGATTTGACAGTCCATGATCAAATGAACCATAATTATACTTTGCTTCACTTATTTATTTTGAATTCGTATGGGAACTACTACGACATGAACACTCTTATAGACTTTGTGGATGCAGTCCCGATGAATTTGACCAAGCGCTCGAACACCGGGCATACACCCCTTCATCTTGCCCTCGAAATTGGGGATCCGGGCTACGCATCCATTCTCATTTCGGCATGTGCTATTAACGCCCCTCAAGCCATCAACATGCCTGATAATTTCGGCCGCACACCGCTGCATTTTGCTGCTTTCCATGCGAATTGTAGAACAGACGAGCTGCTGAACGCCGGTGCCGACATATATGCTCGTGATTTAGAGGGTTGCACCCCCCTTCATCTTGCATCCAAATTCCGAGACGGTAACTTATTTGTTTTGAAACTTCTTGAATTTGCCATTTACGCACCCGCTCCAAAGTCAGATATCGATACACCCTGGCACATCGCCGCTCACGCCAACCATAGTGCACAAAGCACTGCTGAGCAACCCTTACAAACCAAGACAGGCGTTAATCTCACAAACGCAAGCGGCCAAACTCCCCTCCATGTCGCCGCAAGCGTGCCAGAAAACGACCAAATAATAACCATGCTGATAAACGCTGGTGCCGACGTAAACGCCCGGGACTTGAGAGGTCGTACCCCGTTACATGTCGCCGCAGGGGTCTGTTTTAGGTCCATTCGTAGCCTTGTCCGGGGCGGTGCGGATCTCAGAGCTTTGGATAACGACGGGCTTCCAGCCGCAACATCTCTCTACGGGGCAGTTGGTGGGCATTCGAGACTGGGACTGCTTTAACGATGGGAAGGGTAGGTGGCATACGGGCTGTGAGGTGTGTGTGGATGCGCCTCTTGAATTTGATGGCGACGTCGCCATTCAGGCGAGGAATAGATGGACTTCACGCTTTTTTTTAAGGGGAGCGATAGATGGGCAGAGGGGATGCTACGCGTCCTCCGTTCGGACTGCAGAAGAGGGAGATGGGGATGGTCGGCTGTACAGCGAGTGAAATTACGCTTATTTTTGTGCGATATGTTATTCACGTTGGTTCCAGTTTGGTTCGTTCGTCGGGAATCTATTGAACCGCTTTGGATGTAGATTTCTTTTGCAGTTATGTTTTTGCAAGAATAGGTTGTCTGAACGCCCTTACACTTTTTCAGATGACTGAATTTTGTGGAAATCGTTTTGTAAAAGTTTACGGAAAAGTGTATATAGGAAGAAGGATATGTAAGATAAATCCAGCGCACCGCTTTTCAAGTTCTCTGTTGTTGAAGGTAGTGAAGCAGGCATTATCTAACTTGTGATCTCGATAGTAATCTATACAATACACATGCAAATGGAAAGACTCGCTCGGTAATGAGAAAGCAAGTGAATGGTTATCAAAAAAGTGAATAATTTATATATATATATACACAGGGGCGTGCGCCAGATATATACCCTCCCATCCCCGTGGCAAGCCAAAGGGATCCAATATATAGATGTGAAAATTAAGGCCCAAAAATCCGGCAAATAAGAAAACGCTCAACCCTCAACGCCATTTCTCTATGTAGTCATTTCTTTTCGTTTCATCATCGGATAAACATAATTGACTCATCCGCTTTAATTCATTTCATCATCATAGTAATCATGCCGTTGATAATGTCCCCACGTGTAAAATAGATATGGGACCTCGTATGTAGCGTAGTATATGTCAAACGCGATAAAACATGATAGAAAATATAACTTCGTTTGAATTCGTTCGTTCCGTTCGTTCGTTTTCGGGATGTTGTTTGTTCCGGTCAGGGGAAAGATAAGGCGAAATTATAGACGAAGTCGTGTTCGTAAACCAAGTCGTTGATAGGGTAGGCTTTCGTGAAAAAAGGTGTTGTCGAACATAACAAACAGAAGTCGAAGCCAGGAAAATAGGCGGTCAATTACCCTTGTAGTCCAGGCCTAATTCGTAAATCATTCCTCGACGGATGCCCGCATGACATCTCCAAAACAGTACTGTGCCAATCTGAATTTCAACAGCATCAAAATCCTCAACGCATCACATCCGGTCTCCCAGCCGAGATGCATAAACACAGAGTCACGTACTCAATCGCATTTCTCGATTGACACGTAGTCGTCTTGCTCCTTCCGCCCTTTTACCTCGCAACCACACCACAAGCCCCCAATCTGTACAAAAGCAAAGCAACGCAAAAGGAATTGTCATCACTCCCCTTCCTCCTCGTCCAACGCCCTCGGCTGCGTCCACCAGAAGACATTATTCTTAATGGCATAGAGGAGGAAGCTGATGAGGGCGAGGAGGATGAAGAAGATCACGATAATGATCGCGATGGCTATGTTTTTCTTGACCATTTTGTTCTTGTCTTGTCTTGCTCGCTTTTGTGGTTTTTTTTTCTGCTTGGTTTGGTTGGGTCGAGGTTGCGCTGGAGGTTGAATTTGAGCTGCCCGAGGCGGGGTAGAAAGGAGATGCTGATTCCGGGGAGTGGTGTCTGCGGGTATAGAAAGGTCGTTGGGTTGGATTAATTTGTCCTGTCGGTTTAAGATGAATGGCCTGTTGAGGGTTTTGGGGCAGAGTTCGGCGGAATTTGAATCGAGTATATATGGATTATAGCTCTTTGTCTTATATACGTGGGAGGGCGGTTTTCTGAGGAAGTCATTCGTCGGTCAGTATATTTTCTGTCCCGTCGAGGAGTTGTACATGTTACACAGTTTTGCCCTGTACATGTATGCCCAATGCCCAATATATGTGAAGCCTTAGGAACAAAGTGCGGAGAGAAGTAGAAAGTAAATAGAAGAATAGTCAAAAACTTACCTTGACTTCAATAAAAGAAGGGATGTGGTAACAAGGAAACAAAATCAATGCGCGTAAAGAAACAGATAATATAATATATCAAGAAGATAAAGTATTGTTCGTATGCACCTCAATATACTATCCTCCTCAAACTTTATATGCGGCCCAACATGAAGCTATATACGGAGAAAATGGCCGCAAGCAATAGTCTGTTCAAGATGCGGAGGTGGGTAAGGAGAACAAAAAAGAGAGATAGAAATAAAGAAGAAAAGAAAAAGATGTCCTCCATCACGATATATCATCCCCAACCATTCCGTCCTCCCAGCCCTGCCATTAATTCCTTGGAAGCTGGGAGCTTGCTTCGTTGGCTCAGGCATTGTTAACGAGTGGCTGGTCGAATAGTATTGACCGTGGCAGGAACAGGGATGGTTGGACAACTCCCAGCCACGCGAAGGCACGTGACTAGTGCATTTCTGGTTTAGCTCGACGCTAAAATGCGTGTGGGGTAAATAGAGTGCTTATGTAATGCGCAAGGTCCATTAAAAGTTTCTGGGTCGGGAGATAAAGTTACTTGGACTGCACACCGTACAAAACGTTGACTAGAATATTATATACAAGAGAATTCATAATGATGTGCTTTGCTCTGTCCTGGTTTTCAGCAGCGTTATTTTTCCAAGAAATTTCCGGGATTTGTCGCAAAGAGTTACGTCTTTAAGCGTCCGGAGATTGAACGTTTGGTCAATCCCACCCTCTAAAACCACTTCCTGAACCCTTTCAGAATCCCATAGTAAGCGGGCTTCTTCTTCAGATCCTTGTCCCACGGCAAAGCTTCACCCTCACCAGGGAAATATTCCGGGATCCACGAGTACCTATCCGTCACGTCCCAGATGGTAACACCCACGCACCCCTTGGACTCCACACAAGCCCGCGCAGCATTATAATAATCCTTCGCCTGTTCCTCCAACATCTCCTTAGTGGATGGAAGAGTCATGCGCACATCAAGCTCTGTGAACGCGGATTCAACACCGAGCTTGGTATACTCAGCAATGATCTCCTTCTGCTGCTCCAGTGTGGGCACTCTGCCGAGGACCTGGTGAGCTTGCATGCCCACGCCATCGATCTTGACGCCGTATGACTGAATGAGCTTGACGATACGGAGAGCACCGTCAGTTTTGGGGCTGACGTTTTCGAGATCGTAGTCATTGTAGTAGAGCTTGGCATGCGGGTCGGCTTTGGCGGCGGCGGCGAAGGCGATGGGAATGTAAGCTTCGCCGATTATGTTGTAGAAAATGCTCTTGCGGTAGCTGCCGTCGTCCTCAAGAGCTTTGGGTGGCTCAGTTAGAATCATGGTTTTGCGTTAGGAAAGAATGACGGAGCTTTCTAGTACTTACCTTCATTGACGACATCCCATGCATAGCATCTTCCTTTGAAATGCTCAGCTGTTTTGGTAACATGATTGACCATGGCTTCGACCAGCGTCTCGTTGGTCCATGTTCTATTCTCCTTCTCAACTAAACGACAATATGCAATTAGCAAATGGTCGTGCATTGCTCTACTCAAATATCTCACGTACCCCATGGAGCCAACTGGCTATGCCACACAAGGGTATGGCAACGAACGAATTGCCCATTGTCCCTAGCCATGTTGACCAGTTCGTCGCCAGGGGTAAAGTTGAACACGCCCTGTTGGGGCTCAATTGTTTCCCACTAGAAATAAGAGGTCAGTTAGCGAGTTCACGAGTTTTAGTCTAGTCGTCTCTCTTTCAATCCTAAAAGACAACCATACATACCTTCAACGTGTTCGAGGGGGTAATTTGTCCAAAGTCAGCCCTGTTTTTCCAGAGCTTAACATACTCCTTGTCCCCAAGATAGATATTATCGGTGGCCGTTCCCAAGTATCGTCCCTTCTTGCGAGCGGCATTATGCAGTCCAGGCCTCCACCAATCGCCCCATTTGCCCCAGTTATCCCAGTGACCCCAGCCGCTAGAAGACTGTGTTAGCTTTTCTCATAGCGCAACCTTCTCCGTGTACTTGTTTGTCAAGAAGAAAAACGCATAAGTGGGAAACTTACAAAGTCGGGACAGCTTCAACGGTGCTCGCCGCCGCCAGAACTGTGACAACAGCTGACAAGAGCTGAACCATCTTCGCCAGATAGGTAATTGACTGAAGTACAGATAAGCTTCCTTATTACTCACCGAATTTCTAGACCTATTTATAAGAAAAGAAATTTCTTACCTCAAAATTTGCAATCGAGACAGCAGAGAAAGGGTATGTCAATCCCAAAAGATAGCGGAAGTAAAAGTTGCAGCACGACGATATCCCTTAGCCGGGGAGGGGAGGGAACCATAATCGTTTATATAGCTGAGCCTCAGCAGTTTTCCCCTCCAGGGATGGTGCAAAGAAAGAGTAAACATCGCTTGCTCAGATATTTCCGGCTCACGATCCCCATAGAGAGATAACAGGCTCAATCCCTGGCCGACGCGGGCTGAAGCTGGCTATTTGTCCATTGCCGAGCCGAGAATGCAGCTGGAAACTTGCGCGAGCGGTAAGGGAACGGTCATTGAACCAGTCGATTGGCGGGAAGCCATCAATCTTAGAGGCCATTCCGGGGTATTTTGACAGAGGAGAACAGCCTGAATTCAAAAACGAGTGCGCTGCGTATGCTGTGTTGTGAGCGAGCTGGGCTAGCTTCTTGGTTAGATCTGTTTAGCTACTTGAGCTAACAGGAGTAAGAGTAATTTTGGAAAGTTCTAGGGTGTGGTTAGCGTAGTACCGGGGGATGTTTTCTGCATATTTTCCATGTCATTAGCTGCGAGATGATGAATGGAAAGAAACATCCGCTAAGCGAAACCTGGAGTTGGTTTCTTGTCATTTAATTCAACCGGAACTGGATCCCTTGTTCTGTTATATAGACTGCTCATCCAGAGGATCTGTCACCCGGAATACTTCTCTATTTGGCGCCAGCTCCCAGCGCGGCCAGTGGTTTCTGAGTGCAAAACCGTTGGCATATGGTCCGAACGGAAACATCACACGAGCGATGTGGATATCGTATTTGGGGAAAATGGAAAAGGGGCCCAGTAATGCGGGGTACCCCGAACTCTCCGCTGACCCCAAACAACCACTCGAGCTATGGCCTCACACCCATAGCACACGATCTTCTATCATTATCGGTATTAACCAGGACAGGAACAAGTTCTTGGAATAGCCAACAGAACTACAACCGATATCTACAATTGTAGTGTTGTTGGCGGCTAGAAGGTCCCTTTTCTCCGATAGACGGCATGGATGCAAGCCAAGCCGGGGTTAATGAACAATAAGGATCATTACTGCTTCAATTTATCCAGGAAATGAAAAAGGTTCCCTATGAGATCTCCTCAGTTATTAAGGGGTCCCATCTGCATAGGGGACACGGCCGTGCATGTTTCTAGAACAAAAGATCGTTGCAACGCCGGTAGGTTCGGATGTTAATGTAGCTAGCTAATATCGGAGAGCTTTTTAACACGTTCGAGTTAGGGCTAAACTCAATTCCTCGCATCTAAATTTAAGGTGTCTAGTTTTAATTATCTATCTTTTGAATAGATCAATCATATCTTCACCCAATTTCCACTTAAAGGAAGAAAAAGCCCAGGATCTATATCTAGGTAGGCAGTTAAATAGACCAAGTATGGCTCGTCTTCCCGTTCTTCCTGCCTTCGTTCTATTTCTTCTCTTCCGTTTTCGCCTTTGGTTCCTTCGACTTCGATTCCTTTGGCTTGACCTCTTTAGGCTTGGGGTTGGGATTTCCCTTCCACTCCAACTTCCGGGGGGTCATGTATTGCTTCAAAACCTCGTCCGTAACTTGCTTTCTCCGCTCCTGGAATTCTCCAACATACTGTTGCAGCAGTGTGATTGCCATCTTTTTCAACTCGCCCGTGAGAATCTCCCCTTTCCGGTAATCTTCTTCGATCTTCTTGAGTTTCTCGTCGTCCTCTTCGAAATAAGAAAGATCTGTTGTGTTGTTTTGTCAGACCTTGAAACTTCATACCTTACGTAAACTGGGAAGTATTGAAGAAGCTTGTTTGTACTTACACTGGAATGAAACATCGACGTCGGGGTTGCCGCCCAACCGTCGGTGTTCTTCCACGGTATCTCTGCCTCCACTAAAGGCGTGCTTGTTAATTTTGTTCTGCGATATGTTAGTGAGCGATGCAAATAAAAAATTGAATAGACGTCATGTTGAGCGAACCTTGATTTGATTTGGCGTATCAGTCATGAATATTGCGGAGCTATGCGTAAATTGTGTAAGCCAAAGCCCAGTTCTGTAATAGTAAAAGGGGGTGTCATCCATACTTCGGGTCGCTTGCGCTCATCTTGCCTCCAGTGCCTTGGAGAGCCGTGAGGAACTTGGAATGAATTAAAGCAGGCTTAGGTCCCGGGAATCGCATGCGAGAAGCATTGTCACGGAGAAGTCGGAAATACGGATCCTGGTCAATGGCCATAGGGATCAAGCATGGAATCTTCCCTATAGCCTTCGTCCGCTCAGGACCTGGGTTGTCCGACCAGATTTCGGGGTACGACGTTGCAAAAGCAGCCGCACTGGATAGAGTCAGCTGAGATCAGAGCTATTATGGAAAATGACATACCATTGTACAGCTGGGAACATTATCCGGCCGATATTCGTGCTGCAAAATGTTAGCATACAATCTAAAAATACAGAGATTCAGGGGACATTTAGGTTAATAGAGCTAACCTCTCGTTGAATCCAAAAGCTCCCCGGACCTGATTGAATGTCACGAGTTTCGAGAATTCCCAAACATTCATCAAAAAGTGTCCCTTAACGTAATCCAAGTCGCTGTATATAAACGTCTTCTTGAGATCAAAACCACAGGCAATAATATCTTTCGCGTTTTGTAGACCGAATTTATAGGTATCTTCGAATTTGAGGTTGTCCTTGAAAAGCGCCTTTTCATCGTCTTCGATCGTCAACATAGGCTCAGGACGTCGCAAAATATTTGCGGGCCTTACCTGTAAGCATAATAACTATGGAGGGTCAGCGTCGTTCCAAAATAATAACTCCATCTCGCTGGGTGTCTCCCGAATCCTCAACATACCCAATGGAACATCAAATACATCCTGTAACCATTTCGTAAATGAGAACGGGATCGTATGGCCTAAATGGAGCGCATCGGTCGAAGGGCCTCTCCCTGTATACATGAAAAACGGCTCCCCCGCTTCGTACTTGTTGAGGATAATGTCAAAATCGCGATGCGAAAAGAAGAGACCGCGTCTCAGCCAGCGGTGGGGTTTATGGCCAGTAAGACGCTCGAAGCGCTGGAGGAGCTCGTCGTCTATCAATTTGGTTGCCCATTTCCTATCCAACGTGAGTGAGGGGTAATCCTCGTAGAAGAACAATGGCGGGGTAAGGCGTACTGTGCAAGCGCGACATAGTCAATGGCAAGGGCGTTGCCTTGCGCATCATGACCAGCTTCGACGTTCCAAGGGTCAATTTGCTGTTCAGTAGCTCCCTTCGGCTCGCCGTCTTGTACTGGGACGACGACTTCCGCCGCGCCTGGAGGCGGGGCAGTCATTTTGATAAGAGGGGAAGGGGGGAAATAGAAACCAAGGAACGTTCCAAATTTGACGCAACGGAGGCAATCTGTCGCGAGATTTGACTTCGTATTATCCGCGACAAGAAGATCAGAGTAGTTCTCAGAATGCAGGACAAGATGGTGTATAATATCTGGACACCTTGACGCCGCAACGAAACCTTTTTTGCGATATCAAAAAGTGATCACGTGTCGATAAAGCGTTCCAATCCAACCTTGATCGCAACTTTCAACAACCCAACTCCTAATCATCGGTCGATTTTCGATATAGAGATAGATATTTCTGACTGCTTCTTGAGTCAATAGAATGAAGAGAACTGGAGAGACAACAAAGACGACCCGGCCAGCAGAGGAACGTGTCCTCTATGACTCATCCGCCCTTGAGCACGTCCATCTCGCTTTATCAAACGCCAGAGAGCAGCTGTCCCCCAGTCAATGGCAAGGAGAATGCCTCGGACCTCCAGCGCCGGAAAATCTCATCTTACTGTTGGGGGATAACGCGATTTAAATAGCTATTTTACGTTTTACGACCACTTGAAGCTGCACCTCTCTAAGCCTGCTTGAGAAGTCATGTTGCTCCATGCTTCTTTACCCCATGTCATGAAGACTACAAGAGGGTCCTTTCCAAAGAATCCATACCACGGATACATGGCTTATTAGCCATATTCAACATTATGACCAGGGCTCTCAGTTTACGTCAAGTAGTTTGAACGGGCGTTCTTTGTTCTCTACAGAGTGACACAAAGTATTCCCCGCTCGCCTTGACAGAAAAAGCCATAGCTAATTCGAAAAGCAGGATAATACACGTTTTGATGGGCTCCATTCAAGTTCGCATATATTTAGAAATCGATCAATTGACTCGTGCAACGTGCAAGTAGCCCTGTCTAAACATACCATGCAATCTAGATAGCGCTCCGAAAGACTTCTTAGGCCATCCGTCGCAGACAGATATTCTCACTCCGAGACTCTATATGGATCACTTTATTTATTCGACCCCTATTTAAATTTCGAATGACTAGAAAGATTTGAATCCCGGGCTCTACTAGTTAATATCTTATACATTCCTAGAAAAGCTTTTGGGGATTATCACTTTCAGCATTATTTACCCTCCAGCCTGCAGCCACAGCCTTATCTAAAGTGATGTTTTGTATGTATATCATCTTGTTATTCAGTCATCATGATATATGAGTGTGAAAGAACGTCTTTTTCTTCTATTTATAACTTAAGAGTCTTCCAGATATACTCTTCATTGAGTCATCCAGATTTCTTTACTTTCCAAAACATTATCTTGGCTTTTAATATGCCCGCTTTCCGTCATGGGAATCGCTTCATAGTTTGCTATCCAGGAGTATTTCCCTTTGTCTTGTATTTGTTTGTGAAGGCTTTGATGGCAACGATGTCTTTTGTTTTCCTAACACTGTCTCTCTTTCAGTGTTTCAATATTGCAAGTATTAACTAAGTGATATTCTATTCTGTGATGCTATGTGTTTCTCCAGCCCCTGAATTACCATGTAATTCTGTGAAGGCTTGTCTACACACTCAGCAATTTCACTCATTCAAGCTAGAAATCGACGAGTTTCGGTATGTGAATACAGAGAATTGGACCCTTATGCTGTAGCTGATTCACTACATCTCTAGCCTCAGTATACATAATGGCTCTTCATTCCCCTTCAAACCAGGACACCCCATGTGTCATTGTTACGGAGCATTTATTTACAAACAGCCTTATCTAACAATATCCCTCACTCTCCTTCTATCATAGCTTCCCCAGAGCGTTCTTTACACAGGTCTTTATCCTACGAAATCTATTACCAAAGGAGAGGATTAAGCTGGCGAATGCTCACGGGTGACAAGAAAGAACCAGAGAGCCTTCCTTAACTCAGCGGTTCACTGTATCATTTTGATAATGAATCCAAACCCCGAAAGCCCCGCGCTTCAAATCAAAAGTGCACAAGGTGCATTGCACGTCCCTATCATCCTCCCAGAGTCATCTCCGCAACATAGTACGACGTCGTCATCTACCACCGCTTCTAGGTCAAGTACACCCCTTTCCATATACGGGCCCCCTTCGCCTCCACCGAAACCTGTGCCATGGGTATGGAGATGCCACTTGTGCCAAACCCAGTATCCCCTTGGAGTGACCAATCGCTGCCTCATTGACGGGCATCGCTACTGCTCCGGCCATATTGCAGGAAAGAATACGAAATCCGAGCGACGGCAGGGGCCATGTACATCTGATTTTGACTATCCGGGCTGGAGCAGGATGAACGCTTGGCAGAAGAAAGTGAGCGGCGCATATGGTGATAAGGGCCGATGGGCACACGGGTGCTTTAGGGACTGTATATTCCCAAGCGCATGCCTACATATTCCGCGGCTTCAGATGTTGGGGATTTCGCATTTATCTTTAAAGGATGGTGCCGAGTCCGGCGGTGGGTCTAGTACTCCTAAGGAGTCGGTATGTATGAAGCACTCTTTCTATCGTCATTGACAATATTATCGTACTAACTCTTTTACCAGTCTAATCCGAGTCCAGCTAACTCATCATCCCCCTTGAAACCGGAAGCGAAGAAAAGATACATGGTAGCAGGAAAGCGAGCACGACCAGAATCAACAGCCTCACTTTTAGATGCTCCGGTCTTGAAGCGTCGGAAGCTCAGCAACGCGAGCGGCAGGTGTCCAACATTGGGTAAGAGCAGCATATACTTCGTCCTCGTCAATCTTACATGTACAAGTACTTACTTTCCGCGGCTCAAATAGCAGACACGTCGGGGGTTCTCAATAGATTATCTGCGGGAGCACTAAATTGCTAAGGATAAACTTCTTCTCAGGCCCTGTATTCACTTGTCGAAGAAGAGATTCTCCGAGACAGCGACAGTCGTAAACGCGAATTAGCGGTCAAACGATGTGACTACAAACTCGGGACATCCGCTATGAAAGAACTTAATCTCAGGGATGAAAAGTACTTTTCAAGATATTACTCATAACCTTTGTTCCATTTGGAACCTCGTGTATCCCTAGTCCCCTGCCTATATGTTTATACTGCATCCCTCCTTTGGACGACCAAGCAAGCTGCGCAACGATCATTCTTGTAACTCCCAGGATTCGGGCGGTTCTGCTTCACCAGTGATTTTACCATCTATTACATACTCCGTACTTACTTGCTACATCGCGGATTTCCCATCATTATTTTTTATCATTGTTTCTTTTGCGTGTTCCGGTGATATTGCTAGCGTTCTGCCCCTTTTCCTCTTCCTACATACTGAAGCTATTTATCTAGACGCCCTGTATCTATGATATCCAAATCAAACAGCAAATACTCAGTGCTCGTATATATTCAATCCGTTTTATTTGCGGAAAATTAATATCTTTCAACCATCAATGCCGAAACGTTCTGAAAAGCAGGCAGCATGTCATAGCTACTCCAAATCTAACAATATCAACGCCTAGCCAGCAAAAGGGCATTCTACTTACGAAACGAGCCTATCCAGAGGTCCAGACCCGCATGAGTATATCCACGTTAGACATCAAAATGCTGAAAGCTTCTACTCCCCGCTACGTGTATACGCAGTACGGAGTACTCGCGAGCATATACGGTCCGTCCCGTCCCGGAGCCCCCGATCCACCCACCACCAACCCCCACAATGATCCAGAAGAGCAACCCTTAACAACTAAGCAACCATCATATCCTTTCCACGAAACCAAAGAGTCATTTTCAGTCTTACTATTTCTATCCGATTCGTCATCATACATTAATTACTTTCCCATAAGGAAAACAAAAAAAAGAAGAAGCCTAGTCTCACTTATCTCCGCCCTCGGACTCCGAGATCTCCCAACCGTCTCCGATTCTCTGTTCAGCTCCGCCGAAGCTGGGCAAGTAGGCGTCGGAGATAAGGAGAGGAGTGACCGTATCGCCGGTAATGGAGGTGATGCGTATGGTGTTGATTTGCGAATGTGAAAGGTTCCGTTAATGTATCTGTTGGGGATGGGATGTGCTGATATATGGAATGGCTGGGGGTCAATCCGCGATTTCGCGCATCAAAGAGCGAGTGGTACACCGAGCACCCAAGTTTTGGCTAGGAGGGAGACGACCACCAATTCTTCTACTAGAACAAACGGCTTTCCAGCAGGCTAATGAATATGATAAAATGGCATGATTGTGAGTCATTAGAAGGGCGACCATTTTGACTGATTTAAAATCAATATTTAGTCTTGCATACTAGTAGACCGACTCAAGTTATATCCGGCTGCCCCTGGTATCCTGACGAATATCTCCGAAGCATGCACGATCTGACTCCTATAAGGCAATTGAATATCTACTTGATCCTGCATGCAGCGGCGTTTGATACTGCATATATATATAAAAGGGCAATATTCCCCCCTCTACGATGACAGCTTGAAATACAACC
Source organism: Helicocarpus griseus UAMH5409 (assembly GCA_002573585.1). NCBI lineage: Eukaryota > Fungi > Ascomycota > Eurotiomycetes > Onygenales > Ajellomycetaceae > Helicocarpus > Helicocarpus griseus. The sequence continues at coordinate 27,755 of PDNB01000036.1, read as the reverse complement.
ACCATCTCCTCCAAACGGGTTCGAATTATACTCGCCCCCCTTTCAACAATCAAATTGAGGATAGCTCATGATTTACCATCGGTCCTCTCTCATAAACCATTTCCAATCCCTATCTAGACACCATAAAATCCTTCAAACAATCCCTCCCCCACTCCATCCGCAAAAGCCTCAATGCCCCCCCTCCACATCCTCATAATCGGCGCCGGCTGCGCCGGCCCCGCCCTCGCCCACAACCTCTCCCGCAGCCCCCACCACGCTCACCGAATAACCATCGTCGAACGCTCCCCCAACCTCCGCGCTTCAGGTGCCCAAATAGACCTGCGCTCGCAGGGCATAGAAGTCGTCAAGCGCATGGGTCTGCACGATGAGATCCGCGCAAAAGTCGTAGATGAGGAAGGGGTGGCGTTTGTGGATGCCAACGGAAAGGAGGTGGCGGTTGTTGGGGCGAATAAGTCTGGTCAGGGAGTGCAGTCGTTTACAACTGAGTGGGAGATTATGAGGGGGGATTTTGTGGGCGTGTTCTATGAGGCGACGACCAAGCGGGAAGGGGAAGGGGGAAAAGGGAAGGGGAAGGTGGAGTATATTTTTGGGAAGAGTGTGGAGGGGTTTGAGGAGGATGGGGAGGGGGTCTTGGTGCGCTTTGACGACGGGTCGTCTGGCAGGTTTGATATGGTGGTTGGAGCGGATGGGCAGGGGTCGAGGGTGAGGAGGATTATACTTCCTTCGTCGGACTCTGGGTCTGGTTCTGGTTCTGGTTCTGGCGAGCTACGGCGGGGACGCGGATCGGACCACTATCTCCACCTAGGGTTCTATATAGCATACTGGTTCGTCCCGCGCATCGAGACAGACGGCAATCTCGCCAGAATGCACATTCTCCCCGGCGGCCGGATGATAATGTGCAGAAATCATGAGGGCGCAGAGACGCAGGTCTATTTCATGCTCCGCGATGACTCGGAGGAACTGCGGGATATGCCTTGGGCATCAGTGGAAAAGCAGAAGGAATTCTGGGCGCTGCGTTTTCGCGATGCGGATTGGCAGGCGGACCGGTTCATCGCGGGCATGAAGGATACGACAAACTTCTACTGTCAGGAGGTTGTGCAGGTCAAGGTCGATAGGTGGCAACAGGGCCGGGTGGTGTTGTTGGGAGATGCGGCGAGCTGTCCGTCTCCGTTCAGCGGCATGGGGACGACGGGGGGTTTGGTTGGCGCATATGTGTTGGCCGGTGAGATTGAGCTGAATACAGACGACGTGACGCGCGCGTTGGAGAATTATGAGAAGATTATGAGACCGTATGTTGACGAGCTCCAGGACATACAGCCGTGGCTCCTAAAGCTTGCTACACCTAAGCCGCGGTGGGGTGTTGCTGTTGTGCAGTTTGTGCTTAGGGTAGTCTGCTTCCTCCGTATCCCTGATCTGATTGCGAGGTTCTCTAGTGAGGAAAAGGGAGGGTGGAAGTTGCCAGATTATCCCGAGCTCAATCATAGTCAGGGAGCGGAGAACTAGAAAGGCCAGTGGGTATTCGTAAGGAGGATACGTCTTTTCAGATCGTGGCGGTATAATATAGGCGTCGTCGCCCGGTTCGAACCGGGCAGTTCCACTAGAGATCACTGGCCCTCTATTACCCTTACTTAACTCCTCCTATTCCATCCCATCATTCTGTAGACCAAGTCCCAAGTTCCTATTTTCACCATCTGTAAATAATAAAACTCCCTCAAACTCCCCAAACTTGCTAAACCCCAACCTGTCAGTTCTACCGAACCCCTTTCCCCATAAATAATCATGTAATTATACATACGTACCTACACATCTCAGAAATCCAATTCGTAGCATTCAATCTGCCCTCCGAGCATCAGTCCCACGAGTCCGTACCCCCCCTTATTCCATCCAGCACCCAGTAGAAGAGATAGATGAGCAAGTCCGGACAGATTTTAGCCATATATTTCTCGAATGCGAAGTCTGTCGTATATCGGCAGAGGCGCCAGTCAGTGGGGCTGAAAAGCCTACCCTTCAGGACCACAAGGTCACGAAAAAGCGATATCTGCGACGTCCTGGTGTGCAAGACTTTCTTTTGCGCGAGGTACGATGTGTGGCACGAGTACGCCATTTGATAGCAAACGGAGGGGTCAATTTGGGAAGGATGGCCAGACACGAAGAGGGGAACGAGGTCAGGGAAGCGCAAAATAGACATAACTATTGACATGATGATAGGATATTAAGTTTGATTATTTTCAAAAGGAAAACAGAAAACGAGAAAACGAAACAAACTCCCCGCTCCTTGCCGCCAAAAGTGACACACAAAGAAAAGCAGAACAGAGAAGCAGACAGCGTCGAAGGTCAGATGCTTCCACGGGTTGCTAGCAACGCAGAAAAATATGGAAAATACATCACCCAATAACCCTCAAACCACCCTTTGTCTTTCCCTGCTTCTTCTGAACACCACCATCAATAACTTTTCCACCACCAGCACCTCCTCCACCTCTTCCAGCTCCAGGTCCACCTCCGGAGCCGCTCTTCTTCCCTCCTCCCTTCCCCCCACCACCGCCAGCTTTAGATGCCGATACAGGTCGAATTTCCGTCATCGCTCTCTTCAGTAAGACTGGATGCGAGCCAATGTACTTCCCTTGCATCTCCCTAGCCGCGCGAAAGTAATCCTCGCCATCACTAAAACTGACAAAACCGTATCCTTTGCTCTTCTCCGTGCGCTTATCGCGAATAACCCGTGCCTTCTGCACGGAGGGGTATTTTGAAAAGGCCTTTAGAAGCGAATCGTCCGTAACTTCGCCTGCCAGATTACCCGCAAACAGTCGGAAATGCGCGGGATCCCATTCCAGAAGCGTCGAGTCGGTCCAGCTCTGGCCACCTCCCGAGCGAACGACTGTCTTCGAGGGTTCGGTTGGAGTACTTGTGCCCGGTACTGGAGTGGACGATGTCGTTTGTGGCCCGCTGGATGGGGTGGTTGCGGTTGAGTCATGCATCCGCTGCGCATTGCCTAGGGGCCCGGTGTTGGCACCCGTGGCTGAAAATACGCCATCACGGCGGCCTCCGAGGCCTTTGTTGCCAGCAGTTCCTGCGCTCTGCTGGGCAGCTTCTGCATCCTTACCCATGTATGCGCTCTGCCATTGGGCTATTTGCGCTTCTGTATCAGGGTCTAACCCGGAATCTGCTTGACGGCCATAGCCTCTTCCAGCGCCGCCGTATGCATTGCTTGGCGTTTGGCTTGGGTATGGGAATGGATTTTGAATATGAGGAGCAGCCGATTGACCGTAAGTACCAGCTGCTTGCTGCGGCTGTCCGTAGTATGCTAGGTTGGGTTGCCCATAGGGCGGCTGGGAGTATTGCGGGACATGAGGTTGTGGATGGCGCTGGTAGGCAGCTGAGGCAGCCGAGACAGCAGGACTATGGGGACGAAATGGCTGGCTGGCAGCTACAGCACGAGGTTGAAAAGCTGTGAAGGCACTGTAGCCCGTGCCGGGTTTGGTGGTAGAGGTGGTGGTGGCAGAGGTCCCTGGGGCGGCAGTGGAGGGGAAAGACGCGGATGGGGGAGGTCGTGGGGGAAGAGAAGTATGCGACTGCGAGGAAGCAGGACGAGAGGGTTGCTGTTGGAAACCTGGAGGGGGCGGAAAGGACATGATGAACGGAGGCTCGTCGAAAGGATTGTAGAGGAGCTTTTGGCTGGAGGTGTGCAGTAACAATGGACACACGTACCTTGCGCACGTCCAGGAATAAGAGGGATTCCGTTTGTGAGCTGGAGTTATAGCAAAGAAAACAATGGATTAATGTCAAACTGCAGTGAGAGAGAGCTAGATGAAGATTATAGGACCGTAGCGGGGAGATTGAGAGATTGAGTAATAGATAGCTGGATGTTGCGACTCTATAGCTGGTAATGCGCTGGGCGTCTGGTATTCACAAGTAAAGATGGAGCTCTGTAGACACGGTCAGTTTGGCCCGAGAGAGCTGGTAGCTTATCGCGTTGCTGCGATGATGTCGTGGATGACGATGATAATGATGATGGACAGCAGATTTGGGCAATTTTCGATGGAAGTCGTTGATATCACGTGGGCGCTTAGTCAGGAACACCAATAATACTAGTGGTAAGAGTACTGTAAAGATAGTATTAATATTGTAATATATGCAGCCAATCACAACCTAGAACCAGGGTTTCCGCCTTTTGTTTTTCTGCCCGCGGAGATGTCGGGAGTGACTAAGCAGCAATACCCCTCGCCAAGAAATTCCCATCCCAATATCATCCCACGCTCATCACCGATACACAGACTGCAAGTTCAACAATGGGCATCATGCACAGCCACGCCACGGTAATCCCGTGCATGGCGCATATCGTTCTGAAGTACGGAGTACAAGGCTGCAGGAGACGAGAGACGAGAACATGTTTGGATGGTATCGAATAGAGTGGCACGGTGGTTGAGGGCTTGGTTCAGTTCAATTACTCACGAATCACGAGAATAATAACAAAGGCGTCAGAGTGTTCAAACCATCGAATGGGCTGGTTTACCGGGATCCGATTGTGGCATGGACAAGAGCTGAAGCCCTGAACGGGATCCATTCTATCTGGAAGCAAGGGCATGGTTCCCGGTGAAGAGTGCTCCGGTAGCAACAGACATATGGAATTTAGCCAGGGCTGGTAACTGGTAAATTTCTGCTTTGACGGTGATTACGGTATTGATGCTGAATGCTTTGTCAATATTAATAACTACTGTCTCTGTCAGCTGTGTACATTTACTGACATTCTTGGTTAATTATTTTGTCGTGGAATTGGAGAGGAATAAGGAGGGGGATATACCGTGAAATGCCCCTCATCTGGCGGGTGTTTGCATGTTTTGACCCCGCCTCAAACAAACACCGTGCAATATGATAATATATGTACGGCGACGTCAGGCTGCCCTGGAGATCACAAAGAGAGGCGATACAATTGCAATGGTAATTAATATTGGATAGCATACATTCCCGTAATTATTGTTGATCAAAAATACCTTAGAGTAAATACAGCACAAGGGAGTATTATTATCATTCACCGCGTGGCTAAGAGTTCATACATACATTGGGGGTTAACGTCATACGTAGTTCATGTTCGTTTTGTTCCGGGGCCAAACCAGATTCTTCCGCTTCGGGCAGCCCATCCCCATCCCCATCCTCATCTTCTTCCTCATCTTCCTCCACTCTCTCCCCTCTTCTTCTTCTTCTTCTTCTTCCTCCTCCTCCTTTCTACTCTAAGTCTTCCCCAGTCCACGCTTCTACGATTCGAGTCTCCTCATATAGACTACGCTTCTGTGTTAGTATATCCCATAACAGCAGCAGCCTCTTGCTCTCCGTCCCCGCTGCCAAAGTCTCGAACAAACTGTTTACTGACTACAAATCCCCTCCGCAATCAGACAATCCTCCTCTCAACCATCCCACATTAGATCACTCCTGTCGAATACCCCGTCACAATGGCAGACCAGGCAGTGTAAGTCCATTCATTTGCTTCATCTCTTGGAGCTTAACCTCCATGTTTACCCCCCCAAATGTGTCCAGCCTTGTTGGGTCATTGCTACCTATGTTGGCCCGCAAGGGGGGAATATCGTCTTCAACCTACTTTAATATAACCTCCAAACGCACCAGTATCAAACTGAACAATGATGGCTGACTCCAGCGCTCGTCTGGCCGGCATCAATGTCGGCTCACCCGCGCCTCCTACTCCCAGTGGTGATTTCGGCCTCATTGGTCTGGCCGTCATGGGCCAGAACCTGATCATGAACGCCGCGGATCACGGTTTCACCGTCGTTGCTTTCAACCGCACTGTCTCCAAGGTTGATCGTTTCCTGGAAAATGAAGCTAAAGGTATGGAATTCATTTTTACAGGCTGAGCATCCCAAGACCACTGCTAAATCATATCTCTAGGCAAATCGATTATCGGTGCCCATTCCATCGAGGAATTCTGCGCCAAGCTCAAGAGACCACGCAGAATCATGCTCCTGGTCATGGCTGGAAAGGCAGTTGACGATTTCATCGAAGCTCTCCTCCCCCACCTCCAAGACGGTGACATCATCATTGACGGCGGAAACTCCCACTTCCCCGACTCCAACCGCCGCACTAAATACCTAGCTACCAAGAATATTCGTTTTGTTGGTTCTGGTGTCTCTGGTGGTGAGGAAGGTGCTCGATACGGGCCCAGTTTGATGCCTGGAGGCAACGAGGAGGCATGGCCATATATTAAGGACGTTTTCCAGAGCATTGCAGCCAAGAGTGATGACGGTGAGCCTTGCTGCGACTGGGTCGGAGACGAGGGTGCCGGACACTATGTTAAGATGGTTCACAACGGTATCGAATATGGTGATATGCAGCTTATCACAGAGGTATGCGTCCAAGCCAATTCTTGCTCGTTGGGGAGTATACATAGCTGAATGAGGAATTTCTAGGCATATGATATCATGAAGCGTGGTCTAGGTATGACCGGAAAGGAAATGGGCGACGTATTTGAGAAATGGAACAAGGGTGTTTTGGACTCGTTCCTGATTGAAATCACCCGCGACGTCCTGCGCTTCAACGACGACGACGGTGTCCCATTGGTCGAAAAGATCCTTGACTCCGCTGGCCAGAAGGGTACTGGCAAATGGACCGCTATTAACGCCCTTGACCTGGGCATGCCCGTCACCCTTATCGGAGAGGCCGTCTTCGCCCGCTGCCTCAGTTCGCTGAAAGGGGAGCGTGTCCGGGCCAGCGGCATCCTCAAAGGACCAACTCCCCAATTCACCGGTAACAGAGAGGAGTTCATCAACAACTTGGAGCAAGCCCTTTATGCATCCAAGATCATTTCCTACGCTCAGGGATTCATGCTGATCCAAAATGTGAGTCATTGCATTTCTTTTGCTATTCCAAATGAATGCGTACCGTCTGAGCTCAAATTGACCGCCTTAAACAGGCCGCCAAAGAGTATGGCTGGAAGCTGAACAAGCCTTCCATCGCCCTGATGTGGCGTGGTGGTTGCATCATCCGTTCGGTGTTCCTCAAGGATATCACCAACGCCTACCGCAACAACCCGGATCTCGAGAACCTCTTGTTCGACGACTTCTTCAACAAGGCTATCCACAACGCCCAGCCCGGCTGGAGAGATGTTGTCAGCAAGGGTGCCTTATGGGGTATCCCCACCCCAGCTTTTAGCACCGCTCTGAGCTTCTACGACGGCTACCGCACCCGGGATCTGCCCGCCAACCTGCTCCAGGCCCAGCGGGATTACTTTGGAGCGCATACCTTCCTCATCAAACCTGAAGCCGCCAACGAGAAATACCCAGAGGGGAAGTACATCCACGTCAACTGGACTGGCCGTGGAGGCAATGTCTCCGCTTCTACCTACCAAGCATAAATGTCACGTATTGAAATGTAAGAGGAAGTGGGGGTTGCCGTGGAGGTAGTTGCTATACCAAAGCAAAACAGCAGAGGAAATTACGGGCACCAATGTTAATCTGCCATGATTATCAGTATTTTATCACGAGCAACGAAACCGGACTGTCAGCCGAATTGAAGGAATCAACAGGGCTTTTTTTTTGATTAACGGGCAATGAATGGAGAAAAGTAACAAGTGCCAAGGCGAAAGTAGAAGTGCACGAGTCGTCTCGACTACCTACAGTACTAGTAGGTAAGGAAGCACCTGGAAATGAATCAACTACTATATAAACCCAAAATTGATTGAAGAGAGTTAGTCTAGTTAGAGAATACCTGTGTCTGTTATATTTTGAGTTTTCAAAGCACATAATGGAATTAGTTTAAACAGGAAGAATTCAATTGAGTCAATTCAACAGTGCCAATATTCAATATGCTGAGCTGGCTGCTGAGTCACCCGCCAAGCCCTCCATTGCCTCACGCATTCCCGCCGCAGTTCAACCTCACATTCAACTCTCCAGCACCGCACCGCATCTCTGCATTTCCCCAGCTGTGGCCTCATTCCTCAGCAGGCTTCCAATTGTCTTCTGGGCTGTCTCATTCCAGTCGCTTTTTAGGGAGCTTCTCTAGCTGCTCTGTTTCTTGTTTCTGGAGCTGGTTGCTTGTTTGCTCTTCCTTGTGCGCTAATTTCTTCTTCCCGCTGCTTGACTCAGGCAATATATTGCTTGCTGATATATTATCATACCCTTCTTCTTCCTTTTCCACAGACTTGGATTTCTTTTCTTTCTGTCGCTCCTTTCTACACTTCTGTCTTACTTCTGCCGTTTACGAGGTTGGGTTGCTGTTTCCCTGCCGCCGTTCCTTGTTGCTTGCTGCCACCAACTACAACTTCTGACCTCTCGTGCTGCTGCGTACCACCACCGCCGACAATCTCCTTCACGAGCCACCGCACACCGTAATAATACAAGCTGTATCGTCTAGAGTGCATATAGCTTTAGCTGGAGAAAAGGAGACATTCCCTTCCCATGGTCATCATATTGACGCAATAACTACGCCGTCATTCTCACGCTAGCACATCTTTCGCGTTGCGCTGTTGCACCCGCCATATCCGACCTCTGAGGGTTCGCATTGAGCACGCCAGGTAGATCATGGCTACAGAGAACAAGCGCCAGAGTGTCGGAGGGAAAGGCCCTGCCAATGCTGCTGGTTCCAACTTTGCGCCAGCAGGCACTGTCGCGCTGGACATGGCTTTGAGTGGAGCAATTGGTGCGCGGTAAGTGATAATTATATCACCATCCTTCGTATTTTAAGCTTGGTGTGGATTCACATGATAGATATTTGTTATCTTGCTATGACATGCTAGCAAGCTTGATTTTACTGAGATCGCCTTCTCTACGATGAATACCCTTCACTAATGCGAAATTGCCTCCATAGTATCCGTGTCACTACAATTGCTCCAGTATCTGTCACACACGAAGGGACTTTATTCACGGCATGCCCCATCACAAACCTCATCGCAATTAATACCTCTCCCGCGCCTCCAACTCCCATGACCTCAGGCACTCCCGCGCTTGCCCACCCCGGTGACTATCACATTATCCCTGTCTCAAGCATCCAAAGCTTCGAGCTCCTCTCCTTACCTCCCAAGTCGGCATCGTCAAACGCTGCTGAACAGGTCCCGTCCTTTTCCAACGCCTACCCCTCCATCTACCCGCTGGACATCCGCGCATTGAAGAATCGCGAGGCTGCTGCCATTGCAAAGCTGCATGAACGCGAACAGCGCCGCGGGAAAGGTGTTAGCAAGGAGGCACAGGATCTGTTCGATGCTTTTAGCAGGACTATGCCTGCGCGATGGCAGGGAACCAGCATTGTCGTCGCTGATACTGTGGTTATCAACAAACCCTACCATGTTGATAACTGCAGGTCTCTGAGCCCCGACGATGGTGGCGCAGCTTTGATGAGAGTTAGGAAAGTGGTACGTCTAGATAGCTTTCTTTCTGATTTTTGCGACAAAAGCTAATAATTGTCACCTTCGAATCTTTTAGCTTGAAATGGAACGCAAAAAGATTGAACTTCGCAGCGCCAGCCTCGCCATCACAAACTCCGGCAACTTTCCTCGAAGCAACGCCAACAATGCAACCTCGAACAATACATCTGCCTCAACTTCCAGTGACCGCGAGCGAGATGCAAAGGCTGCCGCCGTCGCGCTCCCTGTTTCCAGTAGCGTTGCCCGCGGCTCGCCCCCTGTTGCAGCAGCTGCCAACCAGAGGAAGGGTGGTTAGTCGAAATAAACCAAATATGAAAACTAAAAGCTCTTATACAGCTATGACTATTTCTTGTATGATGCTGTGCAGATGAGCATGACGGCGTTGTTGGCGCGGGATGGAGTACATGGAGTGTTTGGGTCTCTTAAGGGCAGCGGGTTTATGGGGAATACGAGTCTGTATTGAGAGATGAACTCGCTCTCAAATGGCAGAAGGGATTCAGAGGTGTAAAGAAAAGGTTCCTTAGAGTACCAACCAACTAAGCAAATTAGCGGGCATAACGGTCATTTAGCATTTGAAGCCGGGTGGGGGAATCAAGATATTGGGGTGGGAGGGGGAGCGGAGGGGTTCATCAGGCCTTGCTTTGAACAAATAAGGGTGCTTGATGGGATGAATTGAAAAGAGAAGAGGCCTTAAATAAAGAGTGGTATACAACTACTTTTTTTTTCAAAGCAATTGAGGTTAGATATACTTGCATGGCCCTTCTTTTTTAACTTTCTCCTTTTTTTTTTTTTTTTCCTTTTTTAATTTTTCAGTCTACTATACCATTAGCATTGTTAGTATTGTCAATGAATGATTGTTCATACAGAGATAGTAGAAGAGGTCTTAGAAGGGGTAGTGAGTGTAGCTTCATATCAGCAACAGATGTTGTAAAATACAACATTGCTAGAAGCTATAAATTTTCTGTAGATCTGCAATGTCATTGATTCATTGTCTTGATAAAAAAAAAGCAACAAGAAAATGATATCTACATCTTGTTTGTTATTTTATGACAATTTTTTTAAACAAGACTTTGTTCTTCACTCTGACTCTCTCACTATCTTGACAGTGTTTGTCAATTAAAATGAAAATGTATGCTTCTATCATAGTCTTTAATATTCTTGCATATTGAAGTATTGAATATCATACATGTGCACAAAAGAAAGAGCATCACAAATTCTCATGTTGCTGAGATATATTTATATGCTGAGATATGAAAATGATTATGCATGAGTGCTGCTGAGGCTCTAGAATCAAGAGAGAGAAGAGATAATGAAAGATGAGAGTTTAGTTCATAGTTCTATCATCAAAACTAGAGCTGTAAAACATCTATGATACATGAGCAGATGCAAATGCAAACCTAAGATGTGGCACTGTAGTCTGTAGATAAACTGTCTGTCTCTAACCTCACATGATTATATGATGTCAAGCTGCAGCTTTCTCGAGATGGGTGAGGGATTAAAAGAACTGCCTTCTTAGTTTGGCTTTCCGCTGCATCTGCGCACGTGTGTATTTAGCGGCGATAACGCATGCAGGCGGGTATGTATATAGATGAGGACGTCAATGTGAGGTGAGTTACGGGTGGATAAGGGGGATTTAGATTCAAATCGAATCAATTTTTATCAACCGAGCGGGTAGGTATTTTCATAGCAATCTCGGCCATGAGTAAAAAAGACCGTTTTCGGTTCCACTAGTTGGGTTCTTCTGTATGATATACCCAGGTAGCTAATGGCTACAGATATAGAAGCGCTCTCTTGGAGACGGGGTTGAATGTAGGAAAGTGAGTACTGAGTAGTAAGAAGATAGAACAGACAGAGGGCAGGGATTTATAAGGCAAAACCCCTAATCCACAAGCGAGAAAATTGAAATCGAAAGCAGAAGGTTGCCTATGTATGTATGTATATATGTATATATATAACTATGAGTGGTGATGTATGGTTGGTATGTCAAGTCCTCGCATGGAAAAGAAAGAGGAAAAAGAAAGAAACAAACTCGCGAAAATGCCGGACAGGGAACAGACGGAAAAAGAAAAAAAAGGTACAGGAGTCCGAAGGTGGGTGAACTGAAAAGCAAAAGCAAAGCAGAAACAAAAGTTGATAACACAGACAATATGGAAAAGGAGGTTTAACTATGTAAACTCGACCGATGTATAGACAATGACGATGACGATGATAATGAGACGCACAAAAAAAAGAAACCGAAGCCAAAAATATAAACCCTGTTCCTCGCTGTCATCTTGAGATGAACGGAGACCGGGCGGGGTTTGGGGGAGAAAATCTTTCACACCCCATTTCCCCTATTCTCTAACAAAAACAAAAAAAGGCAATTCCCGAAAACAACAAGATCAGTTATAATAAAGAAAACAAATCCTAATCGATGCGTACTCAATACCCTAACCCATCCACCCCTCTCGACGAACAAGAACCAACCCAATTCGAAGGTAATAACGAAAATAAAATATGGGACCAAAGTTGTCTGTCACAAGGAAAAAGAAATTGAAAAATCCACCCAGATCAGAGTCAGAAGAAAAAAGAAGTTAATAATGCAAACAAAAACATCAATCCCGACTCATCTTCTCCGGCGTTGGTGTCTTCGACGATGGCGGTAGCGGCGGTCTCGGAGAGATAGATCTAGCCTTCCAACTTGCGCTCCGTTGTAGTACACCGGGAGTCGGCACGCGACCTGAAGAAGATACATCGCCGCCGTGTATATCCCCAGCAGCACTCTGAGCGAAATTGCCCCGAAGCGGGGAGCGGAGGGACGGGTCTCCTGTGCCGCCCCCTGCACCTGTAGCAGCCAGATAGGAAGTGGTGCCGCCGGTGGTCCTGGCGCGAACGAAGAGGCGGCCGCGGTCGTCGCCGCTGCCGCCTGGAGTCACGAGGGCGTCTTCGGTATCGACGGGGCTGTATGAGCCCTCTCTGGTTGGGGAGGTGTTGAGGGTCAAGCCGAGGCGGGAGGCTAGGCTGGGGTTTGTCTTGACTACATTGGCGTCATTGTTGAAGGGGTTACTGCTGGTAGAGGGCATTGGCTCTTCGTCATCAGATTCGGTGTCGATTTGGTTTGTGTTCTCAGCTACATCGAGGCGGGCCTCGCGGCGCATCTTTGTGACTTTCATGTAATTATATGAGGCGATGGCGCCTATTGTTATGATGAGACCGGAGACGTTGATCGGGGTTAACGGATCATGGAAGACGATTCCAGCAGCACTGATGGTCACGACTTCTTTGAAGATACCGCAAATACTGAGCGTAACGACGGAGGAGCGCTTCAGGAGCGAGAATTCCGCGGCAATCATACAGAACGCGAGTGTACCGGGGAAAAGAAGAATCCCAATGCCGCGTACAACGCCGTCGGCGGTTAGGACAGAAATGCCATGAGCAATTTCGAGGGGTCCTTCAACGGAGAGCGCAATGAGTGTGAGACATACAAACATGATCGGGGTGAGGAAGAATAGCATGGAGAAGGGGTTTGCGGTAGCGGGAGAGCGGAGAAGGAGGATCTGGGTGAGACCCCATCTAAAGCCAGAGAAGAATGCGGAGGCAATGACGAGTGCGAAACCGACGGCGTTGAACGCTGCTTCACCTGCCACCATCATTACTACACCGATAGTCATGGTGCCAATGATGATGATAAGCTTGACGGAGGGGGACTCGAGGCGGAAAAGGAATGCAAAGAGGAGGACGAATGCGAGAGAAGAGGATTTGCACATGGTTAGGAATGTGAGTGTAATGAATTTAAGAGACATGTTCCCCAGTCCCACGTCAAGAGATGTTGCAACCGCGCAGGGAATAAGTCTTGAGAAGTAGAATAGTTTCGTCACGATGGGTTTCGGCGGCTGGCCGGTTACCGCGGAGTGAGAGGGTGTGAAGGAGTTTTGAGGTCGTAGCGAAGGGATGAGATAGAGGACCGTGGCAGAGGCGAAGAACTGTACAGCCATGTGCAGACTGGTGGTGAAGAGGGGGAATTTGAAATCGAGGTGGTCGGGTGAAAACATCCATTTATTATACTGCAAAAGTCAACGCAAGTCAGTTATTTTGAGATCAAACTCGTGTTCGAGGAATAGAGTGTCCATACAATTGATATCGACAACGAAAATATATACCACAGTCCAATCAAGATGGCATTCAAACCTAATCTCTTCAGGACCGCCATATCCGCCAACCGGCGGCCATCCTTGGAGATCTTGACATCGACGATCCTCGCATCCAGCTCGCGGCGATGTCGCTTGCGCTGCTTCCATCTCTGTCTCCGCTCCTTGGTGGTCAAACCGGTCTCTTCATCCTCATTGAGGTCGTCGTCGGATGCGAGGAAATCCATCTCTAGCACCTCGCTCCCAGCAATAGACGAACGGCGGGAATGGTCGGAATGGATGTCGTCCCCCGTCAGCAAAGGGTCCCCTTCCTGATTTTGATCCTGATTTTGATCCTGATTCTGATCCTGCTCTTCCTCCCCCTGTTGCTGCCGGTGCCGGTGTTGGCGTTGGGGCTCCCCTTGTTCCTCAGTTCCCTGGTTCTCCTCCTCCGCCTCGTCTCTGTCAATGTCCTTGTTGGAGTTTGGGGTGAGGTAGCCGTCGTGTGGAATGGCAGAGCCGCTTTGAGCGGGAGTCAAGGAGGTTCTGCGTTGAGAATTGGTGGAGCCTTCGCCCATGCTAAGCAAGCAGGCTGTGGCAGAGAGGATGAGGGAAAGGCGGTCCCCAAGGTCTCACTCCATTGAAAGAGTGAGCAGACTGTTTATGAAGGCTATAATCTGTTGTAGACAAGAAGAAAGGAGATGACAGAAGAAAGTCTTGAGAGCAGCAGCGTGGTGGAGCTTCTCAGGTGGTGGTGGTGGTAGTGGTAACTAGTCCGCGGTGGCAGCTGGAGTCAGACGTCGAATTGGGCTTGGCAGGCTGGGTGCGTTCATCAGGCGAGCAACTAAAGCCAACTAAATAATTAATTCAACTAATAATTCAAGAAGCAGAAGAGGGGGGGTATCTGGGAGTCTATGGTCTATGATGGTGTCGTAGAGAGCGTGAGAGTGATGGATAGATGGATAGACGGAGGACGAGGTTGGAGTTGATTGAGGTTGTCAGTCTCTGCTATCATCCATGGTTCAGTCCTTGGGCAGTTTCACCCATGATTCATAATATAATTCATAATTATAATACAGTACATGTACAATTGATTGTTGTCTTTACTTATTCATCGCCAATAATGAATTAATTCATATCTAAATTTATTCCAATGTTGACACCCCCGGATGAGATCGCCATCGCCCGGGCTAGATTCACTGCTCATCTATTGTGAAACTGTTTGTATATATTATTAGACGCCATTGCAGATAAACATATAAACCTCTCCCAGCCATTCGATTTCACACCTCCGAAAGGCCATCACCAGTCTCACCAAGATACGAAAACCCGATATCCACCAATTTAATAGTGCCCAGTCCTTTTACGCTCATACAGCCTTGGGTAAATACAACTCCATGGCTGGCATGTTACATGAATATCAGATACTTTGGGGAAGATATTACGCCGCATCTAGACACATCCCTCTGGAATATAGAAATCAAAACATCATATTCATTGCCATATCATATCATGTCATACAATAATACTCAGTCTCGTTGAAAGAGACACCAATCAATTTCCCTCATAAACGAAACATATCATGAGATTTCACAGTCGCCAGATATCAACCACCTCGACCACCTCGACCGAACCTTGTCTATTTATCCTTAACGGGGAATTCCTTTCCTAAAATGCCCACCCACAACTGTCAGCGATTGAAACTAACTCCCCAGAGTCCAAACGCTATACGGGTTGATCATGACCCTACCGGTTGAGCTCTTGTACTGTCCACGAATGAAATCCGCAATCTTCTCGTCCTTGGCCTGCTCAAATGCGCTCTCGTTGTTCTGCGGACCCTTGCCCAGAACATGCTCTTGGACAAAGTCGATGCCTACAGCAACACATAGTAGATACAGTCAGTTAGCAGAGTGGCCAAATTCATGGTGTTTTTAACACAAACAAACTGGAAGGGTGCGAGGGAAGGAAAACTTGAAACATACCCTTATCAAGCATATCCTCCTTCTTCTCGCTCTCCTTGCCGCCGCCAGCAGCGGTGTTGAGCTTGTCGCCGATGCCAGAGAGGAATCCGCCCTCTTTCTTGTCCGAGGATGATGACTGCTCTGTCTGTTTGTCCTTGTCGCCGCCCGCAAACTTGTTGACGAAGTCCATGATTGTTGGGTGAGGGGTATGGAAATAGGTATGTAGGGGATATATGTATGTGTGTAGTGAGGGGGTCGGGGATTATATATAGCGGGCGAGGTTTCAAAAAAAACAAATGTAGGCTGATTTGATATAACAAAACCAGGGATAAGGAGGGGGGAGCTCTGCTACGTTTATATACTGCGTAGTTACCCCTCGCCGCGTATGATTTAACTCCTGCCACGAACTACGGGCGCCGTCTAATCTTAACCCATGGAGATCTCATCCATATTCAATCGTCACGACACTCGCTAGCATTACTATTTCAGACTGAACGGATCAATCAGACAAGCTCCATCAGCTCCGTTCATTAAGCTCAAGCCTCAATAATAAGGAGTTATTAGTACAAGTTGGCAGAGCGAAACACGCTGCACCGCCGCACTCCATCTCCATCTCCATAACCCCGTCAACTTATCAAGATCGCTTTGAAATCCGCCACCGCCAACGCAAACACTACGTGCCATCCGTGTATCAGATCTCGTGGACTTGTTCTCTGGGACCCCCCCCCCCCCCCCAAATTGGCTGTCTACTGAGATGCAGCTGAGAAACCTCCCGCAAAGACAGGGGAAAGAGAGGCAAATAGAATCATTTAATCGCTCATGACCGTATTCCCTCTTCTCCCCCTCCTCCTCACCTCCCCGCTCCGCCAAGCAACAGTGTCTCCTGCCGCATCCACATCCACATCCACAAGTTATAACCCGTCACCCATGGGATCTTTCCATCCCAACATGCTGCGGAACGAAACAGCGCAGTCAGCATGACGTAACATCCAGGGCAACATGAAACGGGAGCTGTGTTTGAAGTGTGCGTGTCATGTTTGATGAAACCCTGTGAGCTGTTTTGAGTCTTCTACAGATTCCATGTCAGTCTTTCCATTAATAATTATGTGAGGTATGGAGTACGAATATGCTGTTCTGGTAGCTATGCGAGGGCCGAGTTAGCTTGGTCCCATTCATGATTCAGCCAGCCGTGTGAGCCGTCAAGGGCTTGTGATGGAGCTTGGAGCTTGGCCAATTGCCAGCTATTGGCTACGGAGCAGGGAGGATGGAATCCCAGGTGTGGCTGGTGAGGGGATGGTGGCGAAGTTAGATCTTACAGGTCGATCGTAGTAGAACAAGCTGAGATGATGAAAGGGATGGAGTTGTACAGCTATCAAGGATAATAAAGACCTGTGAAAGGAGGATTCTTAGCTCTTATTTACTTTCTGCTGCTTTTAAAAGGGATGAATACCTCTCCTCTGGTGATGTCGAGGAAAGCCTTAGGGGCTCTCAGATCCTTGTTTTTCCGGGCTAGTTGCCAGTCGCATGTCCTATTGTATATAATGCACTCGGCAGCCCAACCCAACCGGTGATAAGTCTCTGTGGCGCAATTGGTTAGCGCGTTCGACTGTTAATCGAGAGGTTGGAAGTTCGAGCCTTCCCAGGGACGATTTCTTTTTTGTCAATTATTTTTTTGTACTTCTTTGGCCTGTCCTGCCTCTTGATATCTGAGAATCGAGGGAATAGATATTCTTTTTTTATTCGACCTTCCCCTTTGCAGAATCTAAGATGAGTTGATGGAGGCCCAGTCCCCTATACCAGGTATGTGAGCTCCGAAGGGAGAATGGCTCGACCTGGCAAGGCCGCAAACAAACTGCTGCGTATTTGCATGGAATTGTTATCGAGCAAAAAGCAAACTAACAATGAAGTAAACAGGTGCAGGCTACGTTTCTAAGATGATATTATTTTATTTCTGGAGTATTGAAGTTCCCCCACACGAGGGAGTCTGAAAACCGTGGATTCTTACTTCAGCTCTGGGGATCCCGGGCTTCACGGGCAGTCTTCTACCGTCTCTGCAGTTCAGCATGCGTCTCAGTTAGATACTCTTCTGTCTATTTTTCAGTTGGGAATTTTAAATTAGCACTCGTTCGACGACACGTCAAGGAAGTCCAGTTATATTTTCGCCAAAGAATTGACTTTGCAGCTATATCTACATTTACAGGAAGGGCGCAGACACACTGGTTCAACGAAGCCATGGAAATCCGCAAGGCAGACATAATAATGACCAGCGTTGGGTTTGCCTCTTTCAACTTGTGAGAAAGACGTAACAACTTCTGGCAGCTCCTCTGAAATCCACAATGTCACTTGGCATGTTATCAAGGGTGTTGAATCTGACCAAGGCGGACGTGAGAGAATTTAAGAAGAGGGAGACAATCTATCAAATAAGAACAGTCCTTGCCCATGCCAGTGTGAATGAGTTCATATCTAACTCCTTCAAACAAAAGGGCAAAAATGAACTAGAAGGCAACCGGAATTTAGAGCGTACATTGTTCTTGCGCATTTGGTTAAGGTGAGAAGAGTACAATCTGTACCGCAGGGGAAAAGAACTTGCTTCATCCCTTGGACAGAATAGCAGTCATTTACTATCATTATTATATCCTTCGACTAAAAAAAAAGGAAACGACACTCCTTTGGTAGCTATCTAGTCTCTTGAATCAGAGAAATTTAAAAAATAAAAAGTGAAAAACAAAAAATAAAAAAGCAATCGTCCCTGGGAAGGCTCGAACTTCCAACCTCTCGATTAACAGTCGAACGCGCTAACCAATTGCGCCACAGAGACGTGTTCTTGAGGTACCGAGGCACAATCTTTGCCTTCTTATTTCAGTTGTCTACATTTATCTGATCGCGCTAGACCGCATCTGTCAAGCATCAAATAATTTCTGAAATTTTTGGAGCTTGAGCAACCCAAACCAACTGTCTTGTATACAACAAAATTTCCCCCGAATTTACGGACGGGCAAATTGAGAAGTACCTTTATCTTGAAAAGCTTCTTTGTAAAGCTCTTCATAAAAAAGCATGGCCCCATTCATGCATCCGTCTAGAAAACGGCGCCGGGAAACAGCCAATGTCGATGTCAAGCTCGTAGAAATCTACGAAGATCTGGCAAACGAGAACGACGAAATCAGAGTCAAAGCTGCCGGCGAGCTAGTGTCTAGATTTACCCCGGATAAGAACCCTACAGATGAGCAGATCCAGAAGGTTCTGCAGCGGCTATTCCGCGGACTTTGCAGCGGTCGAAAAGCTGCACGGATCGGGTTTTCAATCGCTTTGACAGAAACGCTGTCTCAGGTCTTCTCTCCATCCAGAGATTTGTCCTCGTCGAGTTTGAGTATCCCGAAAGCAATTGAGATTTGGGAAGCTCAGTCAAAACCTGATGGTGCTGTGTCTGGCCAGGTAGGATCATTTCTAAATTTCCTTTGAATATCATTGATTGCTAACTGTTGATGACAGGAGGAGAGGGATCACCACTTTGGTAGACTCTTCGGAGCGGAAGCTATCATAAAATCTTCCGTTCTATTTCAGTCCCAGGTCCCGTTAGAAGAATGGACAAAAATTCTCTCTATGCTATTTGACCTAGCCAAGAAGAAACCATGGCTACGCGAAGAGTGCGGATGGATCATTTTTTGCTCGTTACGAGACATCCAGTCCCACAAATTCGATGTGAAATATGCTGAGGCTGCGTTGAATTCACTTTGCGACAATGGCCTTGCCAAAACACCCGAAGGTGTTGCTATATGGACCGCAGCGAAAGATTTGTTTCCAACAATGAAATTCCCCGAAAACATATGGCAGCACGGCAGTCCGCTGCACGTTCGAGAAAAGGCTACGCTCGCAAAGATTATGAAAGAGACTTCTGAATCGGAGGAACCCGAACCGGGCAAGGAGAATGGAAAAGCTAAAAATTCTGGCGTCTGGAACCCAAAGTTGCATTTTGCGTGGGACTTTGTTCTTCAAAAATTATACGTACAGTCGCCGGAGCAGAACGGACAGTCAAAGGGCAAACACTCCAAAACTTCACTCGCTGGTTTCACGGATATCTGGACGGAGGTTGTTGACAGTGAGTACAACTCTCGATGCCCAAATATTAACATTTATACTAATTGATGTCTAGATGGATTATTTGCCTCTGCGTCTTCAGAGGAACGGAAATACTGGGGCTTTCTCCTCTTTGTAAAGACTATGAACGAGGCTCCTGCCCATCTCGCTGCGTTGGTCTTCACGAAGAACTTTATGCGATGTTTCATGAACCAGCTTGCTGTTGACGACCGATATCTTCACCGGATAGCTACGAGAGCATTGAAATCGATTCAAGCCCGCGTGGGAAGGGAACCGGAGTTCGTCGTGCCTGCAATTAAAGGCTTGATGGGCCCCACAGGTGCCGTGAATTTCGATCACATTACCAAGACGAAGACGATTGAAAAGATGATATCTTCAGTCAGTGCCGATTCGCTGAAGGAAATCATTCCTTCAATTGAAAGCATGATTGCGAGACCAGGCATGGAGGATGCCAAAGCCGCGGCATCGACCCGACTACAACTTGCTGGCCATTTACTCTCAGTTGTGCGGACACAGGCGTCTGCCACTAACACCGCTGCTTCTGATGAATTGCAATCATCAGTTGAGAGCGTTTTGCTTCTCTTGGCTCGTTTTGCTTATTTCGTGCCTGGCGAAGATAACAAGCGCAAAGAAACCGTGCCAGAACCTCCTGTCGCTGAAGCTACCCAGGAACTCTTCCGTAATAGGATGATGTCCTGCCTGAATGTTTTGATTGGCGGTCGTAAGAATCCGGCTTCTGTTCCCTATGCTGTGGTTCGCAAGATTCATGACATGGATGAATCAGGAGAGTGGGGCAAGTTTGTTATTGAAATGAGCGAAGATATCAAGGAGTCGGTTGCTTCGGCTTTCAAGACGTTGAAGAAGCTTACTCATAAGGTAAGCTACACTTACACCATTCCTTATTCTTCGGTTTTTTGAAACTAATCTGTGCCTGCCAACAGGAAAAACGTGCTGAGAAAAAGGAAAATTCCAGCATCCAAGCATTCAAACTTTTATATTCGATGACCATCTTGCAAGTATACAACGGAGATGCTGATGCTGTTTCCATGTTGGACGAGCTCAAATTCTGCTACTCCAAGTTCCTGGGTCACAAGTCAGAGCGCGACGAAGCAGAAGAGGCATCCGATGCGCTCGTGGAGATTCTCCTTAGCTTCGCGTCAAAACAATCGCAGTTGTTCCGCCGGACAAGCGAACAGGTGTTTGGTGCTTTTGCGGATCAGGTTACCGCGACTGGTCTCCAGTCTATGATTGATGTAAGTTTGTCCCTTTTAATATAACCGAGTTATGTGGTATGCTAACACCTGAACTTTACAGGTTCTCGAAACCAAAGACACATTGGCCGGCCAAGAGGAGATGTTCGAGAACCAAGAAGTGGGCAGCGACGTTGAAATGGTCGACGCCGATGGTTCCGACGACGAATCCGACGACGGCTCAGAGAACAGCGACTCTGAAGAAGAGGAAGAAGACGACGGCGAACTCGAAGCCTTCGAAGCCAAGCTCGCCACAGCACTCGGCACCCACCGAGCCGACAAGGATCTCGACGCCCCCTCGTCAGACTCGGAAGACGCTGACATGGACGACGACGAAATGGAAGCTCTCGACGGCCAGATTGCCAAGGTCTTCCAGGCGCGCAACCAGGCGCATAACAAGAAGAAGGAAAAGAAGGATGCCAAGGAGACCATGGTCAATTTCAAGAACCGCGTTTTGGACCTGTTGGAGATCTATGTGAAGAAGTGCCACACCAGCACCCTCGCACTGGACCTCCTTATGCCGCTCCTGCAGCTCACTCGCAAGTCGAAGGTCAAGCAGATCGCTACCCGTGCTGGAAATGTTCTTAGAGAGTATACCAAACACTGCAAGGGGTCGGCTAGCATCCCCGCCGTCGAGGATGCGGAGCCGGTTTGGGAGCTGTTGAAGGCTGTGCATCAAGAAGCCACGCATAGTGCGCCCGCTGCACATGCGGCGTCGTGTAGTCAGGCTAGTTTACTGCTTGTGAAGATTCTTGTAGCACATGATAAGGGATGCTTGTCGGAGATTGTGGATGTATACGGGGAGACGCGCAAGAAGCAGCTTACGAGCCGCAAGTGCCATGTGCAGCCGTCGTTCTTTTCGGATTGGAATAATTGGTGCGTTTCTGCGAGTAAGCAGATGAAGGAGTAGATTTGTTGGATAACTCGTTTTCTGTTCCTGGAAGTGCCTGCTTTGTTGGATATTTTCTCCTTTTATTCCTCATTTTGTCTGCGTTAGACTTTGATATCAGGATAGATTTTATGTCTTGTCTACATATCTAGGCTTGGCTTGATTTTTTGACACAAAATGTATCTATCTCATCCCGATAAACTATGCTCCCACCTTTCAATCTCCTTCACCTAACATAATAGAACAATACCACGTCACATATGCTCCAACAACGCACTCTCAGACCACAGCGTATACCTATCTCCCTAACATAATGGTCGTGCATTGAGTGGCATCACTACCCAACCCTCCCCTCAGTCGCAACATAAACCCCCACCGTAGGCCCGTCCCCACCCCACAATACCCAACCAACACCTCCAAAAAAATTACGAACCCAAAAAAGGAATAAAGCCGTCCCTGGGAAGGCTCGAACTTCCAACCTCTCGATTAACAGTCGAACGCGCTAGACCAATTGCGCCACAGAGACTCTGTGATGGGCCGCTGGGAGGGGAGTGGCTGTTCGCTGAAAGGGTGAAATTGAGGGAACAGGGACCTGGAAGGAGGTTCGGTTTTGAATATTATTCTTGCTATTTATTTTTCCCCTCTGCTTTGCTTATCAGCTGGCTTTTCATCAAGGTGTGTGCGAGTATAGCTGTTGTGCTGTGGGTTGGGTCGATACTGTACCGCGCAGTGCACTCTGGATGGGAGGCTTTGTGACAGATTGCGATAGCATCGGTCAATGATGAACAACGCTTCTCTTCTGTCCTTTGCATCAAGCTAGGATGGAGCGTATGAAATTTGGTGGTCATGTACGTGTGGTAGACGCACATCCTTACGTTTGCAGAAACCCGGCCCGAGAATTGAATGTTATTTCACAGAAAGGTCTTTGGACGTCCCGCTTGAGCAAGCGAAAATAATAGCGAGTAGGATTGGTAGGGGCTGATTGAACCGGCAATGAATAATGTGCCCATGTGACCCCAACATTGTCAATGATTAACCCGATAGAAACATGTTATACAAGGTAAACTGGTATCCACAAACGCACGCAAAGAAGACATCTCACTCCGACTCATCAGCAGATTCCTGATCATCAGTCTTCTTCCTCCTGCCCGCTGTGCCATTTGTCCTTATTTTCCCCTTTCCCTTCGTAGCAGCGCCAAACATATCCTTGATGCTCCTCTGCTTGGACTCCTTCTCTTGTTTCTTATCAAACATCGCTTGATGCTTCTCCCTCTCTTCCCTGCCCTGTTCCGCCAACTCTGCTTCCAAACGTAGAAACTCCTCGCTCTCCACATCCATCCCAATAAGCGATTCTAAAAGCTTTATCTCCTTTACCCAGACAGACTTGTCTTCAACCATCACAGGCTTTCCAGGCTTAGCCTTCTTAGCCGGCCCTTTCTTAGCACCACTGGTTTTTTTGGTAGTAGTAGTCTCGTTCGAGTGATCCTCATTACACGCTCCAAATTCACCGTCAGGTTGTTCTGCGCCCTCTTCGGCGTCAGACTTAAGAGGTCTGTCAATGGGTGTTTCCAAGACCATCGGAATATTCTCCAACCTCTTGTCGTTCATTACGTTATGAAACGCCCTTAGACCCAAGAATCCCGTGCCGATATTGGCGTGCAAATCTCGCTTACTACCCAGTGGAGTTTTGGAATCGTTCAGATGCAAAGCCCGAAGGTGTCGCAGGCCAATTTCGTTGTCAAACTCTTCCATGAATTTGTTCCAGCCACTAGGACTGCGGAGGTCGTATCCTGCCGCAAAGCTGTGGCACGTATCTACGCATATTCCAATACGAGAGTGGTAGGTTTCCGGGATAAGAGAAAGGATGGTCTTGAAATGGGACAGGGAGCCGCCAATCGTAGTTCCATGTCCGCACATGGTTTCTAGGACAGGAACGACGGTTTTGGTAGCTTTCAAGGCAGATATGAGGGATTTTGATAGGCGGGATATTGCCGAATCTAATGTAGTTTGGTTGGCTGCTCCAGGACTGATACAAGGATGGGTAATTAGCTTTTTATATCTGGGAAATTTGCATTGGCGTTGAGATGTGCCATGCATCATATAAGGAAATAGGCATGGGCAAAAAACATACTGGAAATTGTAAAGCGTAATACCCAGCTCTTCACAACGTTTCAGGTCGTCGAGAAAGGAATTATACGCCTGCTTAGCCTTGGCCGCATCATCTTGCGCCAAATTCACCAGGTATGACCCATGAGGAAGAACGTGTCTAGATTCTGATCAGTACATCTTGCTCGGACATTTCAAGGGTCATTTAGTCCCTTACTTCGAAGCATCGTACTTGTGTTCCAGACAGAACTGTCGAAACTGGTCCCGGTGTTCGTCCTGGAGCGGTGGATTGTCCCATTTCCTCTGTGATTTTAGGAACAGCGCAAAGGCGTTGCCACTATATACGGAGCTTGTCAGTTTCATTTCCGACACAATCAAGACTCGGAGATCATGAACATTTTCGGATGTAGAGAACTAACCCGATGTGTAAACTGTTCGTTACAGCATTATGAACCCCTGCCAATAGGACTACCGTCAGCAGGTACCCCCTTAAAGCAAAATGGCACATAATACACACCTTTAGCAGCACTGATATGTGCACCCACAAACATCCGCAAATTCGCAGTCCGAGGTGCAAGCGGCTTCATCTCAGCAGAAACCTCCTCCTTAACCTTTGTCTTCTTCGTCTTCTTTTTCGCCTTAACGTCTACCTCTACGCCTTCCTCTTCCTCACTATCTTTTTCCGCCTTAGACTGCGCCACCTTTCTCTTCGTACCCCGTTTCGAAACCTGAACCTTTTCCTCTGTAACAGTCACCGTCTCGGTACGTTCCGTTTTCGTAGTTAGGTCAACTCCGTTAGGGGTTCCGTTTGCCGGTGAGCGGTTGACTTCGTTTTTGGTTTTGCCGCGCGGTGTTTGTTTGGAGCGTTTGGGTGTTCGCACGGGGGAGCTCGGGATCTCGTCAGTTGGCTGTTTGGGCTTTGGGGATGGTATATTCGGAGCTGCGTTCGGGGTACTGGTACGGAGAGAGCGGCGGGTGGCTCGCGTTGCCATTGCAAGGTTGATAGGGGTTCTGGTGAGGTGCTATTTTTTGTTATACGTCATCGAAGCATACCGGGGGTTATGTTTGACCAAGGCGAGAGAATAAATAGTAATTCCGTATAGCAATTGAGCTTGATGTGCTGATGAGAGAAGGTTGTTGTCGGAGGTCCAGACGAGCCTGGAGAACTCGAGCTCTTATTAAGGTTTGTCCGACGCGAGAGGTCGTGCCCACGCTAGCCAAGATAGGCAAGATTGGGTTTGCCGGGCCAAGCATTCCACGATCTATGTATATTTGTGTCGGAGTACTCCCTATGTAGATTCACGACGGCCGGGTAGGTACGATACGCAGGTCTCCCGGGGCCGGAAGACGAATAAGCAAGTCTGATATTCCGGTTGTGTACTACTGAAGATTGTGAATATGCTACACACCTGGGATAATCGATATCTACAGGTTTCTTTTATTCCGAACTCCGTTAACAATTAAATCCTCCTCACGGACGTTTATCGTAAAAGACAATCAGATGCATTGAACTAAAAAGCGGCCCTGCTATTTGCCATGCCCTGACCTTGCAGAATCTAACACTAACAAAAGAAAAACCGTCACCTGCTAGCTGCGCTCTTAGACATTCCAAAAGAAGAAGAAGCCAAAGGCAACCACCCAGATGAAAAATAGGCTTATAGTGAGCCCAGCCGAAAAGGATCGACCTTCAGAGCCATCCGCGGCTTTCAGGATTGACTCCTCAACATATAAATGTCGCCGTAGCTAGCCAACAACAGCAATTCTGGCTTTCTCCATAGCTTCATGTTCGACTTTGGACCCCGTGTCGCCGTGGACGAAGCAATCTTGTTCCACCCCAGCAAAATAGTTAAAGTCGATGTCCAAATGCATCGAGTTAACAAGGTCTTTGAAAATAATTAAAATCGACTCGGCTGGCTCAATCTCATCGTGCTGAGCGACTAGGATCTGCACCGGGACCTTGCGCCGCTCAACATATAATCCCCCTAATGGGCCAGTTATCGAGGCACAATCGACGACCCCTTTGGCACTCAGAATTGAAACGGCCGGGCCGCCAAAACCATAGCCCACGGCCCCAACCTTCTTGTATCTTTTATCTTCTCGAAGGATCCTGGCGCACTCGGCAATTTCGGAGTGGCGTCTTTCCCGCGAGATTTTTCCTCTACATCCGCCATATTCAGTTTGATCGAATACATTCAAATCAGGCTTGCCCTTTTTGAGTTTTCCGTCGTCAAAAATGTTTGGGATGTAGACAGTTGCGCCAACTTCGCGTGCGTAATGGTCTGCTAGAAGACGCAGGTTAGGGGTCTCCCAGCCAAGCAGGTCATGAACGATTAAGACAGCTACATCGGGGTCATCGCCGGTGATGTAGGCATCGAGCCGTCCAAGTTTTCCATTCTTTGCCCAGATGGTTCACAATTCCAGTTGAATAAAGTCCCACGGCCAGGATTAATCGACATCTGGGAAATAATTGAGTAGAATGAGGCGTCTGCTGAGTTTTCGTAGTGGCCCAGAAGGTGAGATGTGTGTAATATACAGTAGCAACAGAAGTTTTAAGAAAACGTGCATCAAAAGAAATGCCTACATAGGTATGTTATATAGGTATTTGGTCGCTCGGAAGTGGTAAGTAGAGCGTCTCCTGTTGAAAGAAGGGTAACAATCTCCTTAAGTAGTAAGCACCGCATCTCCCCGTTACTTTTGTGTTTCATACTGGCAAGATGCATAGCTGGCATAGGCTCAGCCAGTTACCGGATCCCCATATATAAAGACAAGTTCAAAGCAAACTCAGCGTTGGTTTCAGCCATCAAACAATGAACCATAACATACCTAGGTTATTCACAGGGAGATTTAGATTTTCCTCTTCCGGATTAGTGCGAGAGGCTCGCTGCTTCACCCCATTCTCACCCTATCCTACCCCGTCCTCACCTCCTCACCCTCCTCACGATCTCCCCACCAGTCGCCCGCTAAAGGGAAACCTGCTGTCAAACCCCTTCAGTTCTGTCACTTTAAGCAATAGAGCAATTCCTTTGCGGTTGGCCGGTGGAGATGCCACTGCTTGCCAATCAGTAAATGAAGGGCGTGTTCCTTCTTCTTTGTTCCACATTTTCATGTTTCTCAGCTGGTTTTGCCTGCTTTGTTGTCAAAATCTACATCTCACGTTTGCCTGCCTGTCACCAAGTGCCATCAACTGGGCCTAGTGCCAAAAGAGTATACATGCAAAATACTTAACTTCCTTTGAGTATTAGAGGCAAGGTACTAAAGTACAGGCAATTGAGAAGGAAAAGGAAAAAAGGAAAAAGAAGGAAAAAAGAGAGAAAGAAAAGAGCACTTTCTTGAACCCAATCTATATTACAGAGTCAGAAAGACTGGTGCTGATGCCGTCTTCATGAATTGGCTCTTAATGTGAGGCCTCATCTCATCCACTCTGTTCTGCCATGCTGTCTTCAGGGAATATTTTGAATGGTGATGCCCGTATCACGGGTTCTAGAGGGGAAGAAAAGCGCCTAGAAATAACAAACTTACCAAGGCTCTTGCAGCTTTGAAGGGATATGATCATGAAATGAACTGGAAGAGGCGATGGGAAGGACCAGCTTTGAAGAGAGTGCTCAGATTTGTTTTATTGCCTATTAGGTATGTGCGCCCAGATGGATTGTTTTGAGAATATCAGTTTTTACTGCAAACAAAGACTTGATATAACCTGATGTTCACTTTTCAAACCACCTTGCAAGGCTTTGCCCTTTGGAAAAATCCTGGGTTTCCTTTGATCAACCTGTTTCCCAGGCATTTCAATGCCAGTCATTACAAGGTGGCTTTGATTTCCGCGGTCTTATATGAGGACTTGGGAGGGTTGCTAGTAGTGTTGTTTTTTTCGCGGGTCGGGTCAAAAAAAGGCCCCTGGTGCCCGAAACAATAGGGCTTCGGGTCAGGTCTTTAACTAAAACCCCGAAACAACGGGCCTGCGGGTTTAACTAATTGAGCCCGTTTGGCCCG
>PDNB01000359.1:0-12621 GCA_002573585.1 Helicocarpus griseus UAMH5409 | reverse complement strand
AAGACCAGCATGAGAGAGAGAGAATCAAATGATATTCGGGCTACCTAATGGCGTCAAGTATACAAGAGAACGAAGGTGAGAAAGGAAAGAAGGAAAAGTAAAAAGGAACGCGAGCAGCACCCATATTTATACCCCCTAGTCGGGTAAACAACCGGGTTAACGTTTCCCCGTCCTGTTCAGGCAGTGCCAGATCCTAACAGTATCTGATCACATGTAGAATGAAGAGAATGTATTTGTTCATTGCATCAGTCACAAAGTGTGCTTCTCAGTACATAGTATGCTTCAGAGACAGCTCATTCAGATTTGAAAACATCATTTTCAAGATCTTGAGTTGCAGAAGTAATAGTAGTTTTGCGATTAGAAGCCACTTTTAATCACCTATCTTCTCTCAGACAGAAGAAAGATGGCTGTTTGGCAAGCCGCGAGCCATCTTTCGCTCGCGGCAGGAACACACAGGAAAAGGGTGGCCTGAGGGCCCAAAGTGTGACCATGAGAATAGAGGACGGCCGCGTGCGTGTTGGCGTTGCTGTGCGTTGCAGCATGGGCTGGCAAGTGCGCGTCAGGTTTTGGCCTCAAGACAGGGTATTTCTGGCCACTCGCTCGCCATCGCATTGTCTATAATAGTGAACTTAAAGGGTTCCCTCTAGGCTTCAGGGGCGGAAGAGCAAAAAGATTATTGCAAAAGATCAACGCCGCAAGAGTTATGGAGTATGACGTATAATATGATGACATTCACGGACATAACTGCATAAGGATTGTAGACTATTGAATGCTCTTTAGAGTGCTAAGGAGTGCATAGTGCATACGGAGAATATCCAAGGGCATTATTGAATAGTAATTGAAAGGGAGATGTGGAGGAGGTTAACATGGTAGTTGGAACATTATTATTGAGGAGGGGGTTAGGGATAGTTGGATTACAGGTGTTTGGCAGGAGGGATTCATGATTATTATTGATATGTCAACTGAGGATATGGGGATTGGCAGAATGGGATTTGTGAATAGTTTGTTCTAAGTTCTAACACTTGTTACTTTACACCGCAAATCTGCAAGGATATGAATATGGAGGCACTACTGTTTGTTTAGTAGTAGAATGTGATGATATGGCTGTTAATACTGCTTTGCTCTAGCATAGTCCACATGTCTATTCTTTTTGACAGGCGTGAAATTGCTGACAATAAGAATGACGATGACGGTGATAATGTCGTCTTTGCCAAAAAAAAAAAAAAAAAAGAGTAGCCGAGCGATATAAATTATGGAGATTTTGGCCCTGGACTAGCGAGCCCTGGTGCCCCTGACACGGAGATGACTTGCGAACCTCCCGCTTCTTCCTTACCATAAGAATACAAAAGGAAATAACGGCTTTTCAATTCAAGCAGACAAGTTGAGATTTGAGTGATAATGTGTTACAAGAGTGGAATATATTAGCGGAAACGGCGCGTGTAGATAAATACTTAGGTAGGATGGAAAGGGAATGGGGTTTTTCTTGTTGGGGCTCTTCGGGAAGATGAAGGGAAGGATTGACGATGATGATATGGCGTTCCGCTGGTTCACTAAAAATTCCATTAATAAACCTCCCGTGTGATTTTGTTTCTATTTTTATAACTATAAATCTTTTGCTTTTTTTGTTTTCGATAATATCAGTCTCAGTTTGTTTCATTCTGAGGGTTTTGTTATTATTTTATTATTATTTTGACAGTCAAGGTGTTGTTGCTAGTAGAACGCTGATGCGTTGGGTTCCCGTAATTTGGAAGTGGAGTAATTATATATATCCCTGAAGTTGCATCAAATGTCAGAAAAGAGAAATGAACCGTTATAGAACTTTTACATTTCTGCGTGCAAGCTCTGTACGTCTTAAGCATCTCAGCGCGTGTTCTGAACTATGATTAAACATTCTTCACTTCGTATCTACCTATGATTATAGGTAATCTCTGCCATTCCCGACGTCGCACAAATCGTATCAGGCTTTCCTCCATTCAGCTTCTCCTTTTGGCCGCCTTTTCAACTTTGAGGGAGAGGGGGGCCGCTGCTGAAAGGCGCGGCTGAGGAGAACAAAGTCCGCATTGCTCAACATTGGCAGGTCGTATTTGGGGAGGGGATCGGGGATTCTGAGAGGGCAACAGAACTCGAGAGAAATTTTGTGCGACGTGCATTGATGGACTTGGGAAAGGGAGGGGGTGATATTTTCATATATAGACCTGTATGACTCTTTTCGCGGCCAATGATTGGTGCTCTCTACAACTAGTCATTGTTGATTGATTGCGAATGAATGGTTGGTCCGTGGCTGTCAGTTTATCTTTGTCTTTTTGAAGCGCTTTCTCTCCGTGCTTTGTTTTGAGCGAAAGGGGGGGTGATTGTCAAAGAGCCATATAAAAATAGACTTTACTAAAGGCGGCTCTGATGAACGGTTTTACTACTTTTTTACTTTCTTAGATACCTAGGTACGAACAGGAGTGAGCTTGTTGCCGTGGCTGCGGGTTCTATAGCTTGGTATATACTTTCGGGGAGCTCGGGGGTGAATGATGATGGATGCATCATTGGCGCTGTCTTTGGCATACTGAGATATTATTTGAGATTTTTTCCAGATGGCTTTTGGATTCCCTGCGCAAAAGGTGATTCTGTCCTATTATGAGTCTAAATAAAGGGGAATCAAGCTGCTTCCGAGTTTTGACAGCTGATGACAGTGTTGGTAGCTGCATCCTTCCCCTGCTCCGTACTCCGTACAGGGGGGGGGGGGGGGGCGCGTAGGATTATTAATTGATCTTTGATATATGCAAGGATGATAGATGTGCGATGACGATGATGACGATGCTGGGTTGCTTTTCCATCCGATGTAAGTTAGAAGTAACTGCGAAGGTAAGGTTAGTTGGGTGAGTTTAGCGAGGCATTTTTTGATTCGGCCGTTTTTTATTTTTATTATTCCCTCGTGCAGAATTAATTATTAATTATTAATTGCTTTTTAGCCCCAGCTTGGGCTGACGGTTAGTTGCTGTCATCATCAACGTCAGCGGAGAGGAAGAGAAGTGTATGAAGGTCCGCTTGTTCGTTTGTCCCTTCTTTTATTTTATTATTATTATTTTTATTTTCATCCTCTTTGAACCAAAGCCCCTCCCCGAGAAAATGGAAAAGGGAAGAAAGAAAAAAGAAAAAAGAAAAAAATAGGGAAAAAGAGAGTTGGAGTGATCCGTGGGTTTGCGATGGTGATCAGAGATGGGCTTGCAGGGAACAAGATCCACACAACGTGGTTAACCCAATTCGTGGGATGCGAGAATGCAACCACAGCGGCCCAAAGGCGAATTAAGAGAGGCCAATGGCCCAATAATAGAGAGGCGGGCAGCGGGCGAGGAGTTATGCTTGCATGCACCAGAAACGTTGTCTGTATGGATTATTAGTCTATTATGGAGTATGGGGATGGCGTCGTGTCGACTTATTGTTTCTGATTTCGAAACTTAGATAGCAGCATCGACGAGTATTGAACACTGATAATTTATCATTTTTCAAGAATAATAAGGTAAAGGTTCCCATCGTTGCGAGAAGAGGAGCGCATAATAATAATAATAATAGAAGAGGTGAGCATAAAGGCCACCGAGCGTGGCGTTAGAGGAAGAGCGAGTGGTGCTGGTGGAGCGTTGACATCACCGGCTGGCGATCAGCAACCAGGAGGTGTAGTAACAGTCTAACACTGACTAACAGTAGACGCCAACATAGTGCAGCAACGGTCGCCCTAAAGAGGGCTAACCCTGGGCCGGGTTTGCTTGCCATTGGCCCATGGCGGCGATGGATGCTGCTCTTCATCAGCGAGTGCAAGCAAGTGCTGCTATACTAACCTCCGGCCAACTGGACCGACGAAAGTCACAACTTCCGCCCTGTGATATGCGGATGGATACCTTTGGTAAAATGGCTTCTGTGTTGTTCGATATCTTTCCTTTTCTGCTTTGCTTTTCCCCCCTCCCCTAGACTATTCATTATTACACATTACCATCGAATTCAGTGAAACAATATAAAGTTCCCGCTCTGATGGAATCTTGGGAAGCAGGTGTGGGGGAATATGGAATATATACTCAAGTCGGCCCAGGGTTACAGTCCGTGGCAATAAGAGTGCGTGTCACGGGGAATTTAGGTATTATTCAAGCAAGTCATGTTATCTGCAAAAAAAAACAATAATATGACTTTTAGCACCCTATTTTATATGGGTATTTTCTCTTCCTCGACAGCACACCAGCGAGAAGAAAGAGGCATTGGGCGCAAAACCCTTCGCCTACTCCAAACCGACACTTAGATTGAATCATTTGTATGCCAGACAGTTTGTAGAAATTACTACGTAGTGAATATTAAGAACGAAAAAAAAATAACAAGGAAATAAGGTTTGAATCTTCTTTTTTTTACTTTGCTATTGTCACTCCCTACGTCATAGCTGCCAGAAGCCCCAGGAACAGTGCTGCTGGGTGCTGGGTGCTGGGTGCTGGCTGGCTGGCTGGCTGGAGACTCTGGTGTGTGTGTGTGTGTGTGTGTGTGCGTGGGTGCGTGGGTGTCTGTCTCCCTTCCCTCCTGCCACAGCCAGCGCCTAACCCGACGGGGCTTCTTCAGGGCACAAAGGGGGCACCCACCCCTAAATCCTAGGGCTCTTTAAGCACCCCAGCACCCACTCCCACAACTACCACGTCCGCCACAGCCCAAACCACGGCCACCACCACACCAGCACGACATCCCATATCCCATCCTCCTACCGAAAAAGCAACCATCTCCACCACCACCACTTCACCTCACCTCACCTCACTCTATCCCTATCCCAACCACCTAACCACCACCACCACCACCAACACCGCATTACCGCGCACTCATATATACCACCATACCTCACCACTCCCACTCCGCTCCGTATATCCCTCCGTGTCATATACCTAATCTTATAACCTCAATCCTCTCTGCAAAGGGCCAAAAGACCTCGTGCGTCACCGCCCTTATAAGAGATGCCAGCCTTCTTCCCGGGCGGTAGTCTCCAGTTTCACGACGAGGATTAACTCTCCGGTGGTGGAGGAAAGACCAAATGTCACCTGTTGCAGCATGAGGACGCCACCGCTTCCCTCCCCAGTCAAGGCACAGTCGTCCTCGTCCCATCACAGACGCTCCTCGAGACCTCATCCTCATCCCAGCCCGGGTGCTGCCGTCCACGACCCGGATTCCTTGGCTTTCTCAATGCAGCACTATGACTTGTCCGGGGACGATTCGCCCATCAACTCTCCGCCCCCTACTCAATCCTCCTTTACCCATCATCACCTTGGCGCTGGCTCCTCCCCTTCTCCCGAACAACCTCGCCATGTGAGGCCCGGTCTACCCCCTCGTGGCAAACGTCAGAGCATGCACACCCTCGATGAGCTGCGGAAACATATGGAGGAGACCTTTGTCTATCACTCTCGCTCCGGCTCCCATTTCTTCACCTCAGACCCCCCCAGTTCGCGCCAGGATATGAAGTCGTCTCGCAAGGCTAAGAGAAATTTCCGCTCCACCCCCTCGTCCCCGTCCGGCGTCCCAATGCCTCCCAGTTCTTTAAAGTCCAGTGGCCAAACTGATTCTTCCTCTTCATCACGTACCATCAAGTCACCAAAACAGATGGATTCCTCTGAACCGTCGGCCTATCCCTTCCCAACGCCTTCATCTTACGGTCCCTCTTTGGACCAGTCTATTAATTCATTGGTTGACGCGCGACCCATTGTAAAGCGCTTATCTATACGCAGGACAAAATCTCGAAAGAATAAACCTCCCCCAACCACTGCCGCGTCAACTGGGTTGAATGGCTCGACATGGAAAGACCACTTTTTGCCCCGTGATGCTAACCCGGTTACGGAAGATCCCAAGTATCCCAGTCCCAATCTCTACGACATTACGTTGACGTTGAACTCAGAGGCTGGGTTGGATGCTTGGTGGGCGAATGCCGTGAGGGTCCTCCACACGCATTTCGGCGCGGAACGGGCGGCCCTAGCTGTCCCAGGGGATAGCACGGATTTGGAAAATGTGCCATGGGGCCAGCAAGCAACTTACAGTTTGTATGGTTATAGGACTGGACCTTCGACCGGATCGACGCTAGGTAATAATGAGGCAGAAACTCCCCTACAAGATTCTTCTGCAAAAGAAGTCAACAATGTGGATAAGCAGCAAAAGGATAGCAACTCTTCGAAGCTGAAAAACCAGACCCTCGCCCCGACTGAAAAACGCCCGTCGATGATTGCACGACATTCGTTTGCTGGTTTCGGAGGGAAACAGGGAAATGTAGGAGGAACCCGCGAGAAAGCCACACGTCCAGATGGGCTTATGCGGACGAAGAGTTCAACAAGCTCCGCTACACTGCAAGCTAAAACAACAAAGGACGAGGGGGAGTCAACTCCATCTGCAGATCGTGGCCCCGGACCAACCCCAGACCAGTTACTTTCCCGTCGCCCCTCGCAGCCGTGTATAGATCCATCAAACCGCACCCCCTGCCCTTCAGTCGCTGTATTCCCCGTTCCCCGTGCTTTGGAGGTCGAATCGGATCCTTTAATAAAACGAACAGGCGTGGTGAAGCTTTTTGGACGAACTAATCCCGCTGTTCTAACCCGGGAGTATGCCCATGATCCGATGGCGTCACCCCTATACGACTCGACTCAACAATTGCCAAAGGATGATACTGTTCAGCCAACTCCAGGTGCCACCGTTCTCAATGAGCCTGCAACTTGCAATGTTTCCATTGGTCGGACGAGCGTGCGCTCTGTGTCAAACACCAGCACAACGACGCAGACGATAACGGAACTACCGAAAACCTCCGTGCCTGATTCTGACGATAGCGATGCCTCCCCTCCCACCTCTTCATGTTCAGATTCATACGAAGAATACGAACAAGCTCCACAGTCCCCTTGGTTGCAGTCTCCCGCCCCGTCTCCCGCCCCCCGTTTACATCCAGAGCAAAACCCCTTCTTCAATGGCAGCAAAGTCGACGAAGAGGCTTTTGCGTCAGACCCGCCGTCTCACGATTATTCCAGGAACCGACCCGTCGAGGCCATTGGCGTTGATCGTGCCAAAACCGTTATTCACATCCCTCTAATACATTCCTCAACTTCGAAACAATCGTCCTCAAACACGCTAAGATTCCCTGTCGCCATAATATCCATTCTCACGCCTACCATTCCTTACCCAGCGAATCTAAGAAAGTCTCTTGGATACCTCCTTCCACATTTTACCACCTCGTTTTGCCTTGCCCAGCAGTACAGCCAGCTCGAAAGGCAGCTTTCGACTTCGCGGACCCAACGATTTGGCCATATCCTGGGACTTGGCGGAACCTTCTCTGATGCCAGTAGTGAAATGGAATTGGTGGCGGGACTTAGTAGCCACGTCAACTATCCCTTAGGAGAAAATGTTGCACTACAAGGCCATTCGACGCTTTCCAGCCCCTTCCATCAATCGGACGCTAGCAGATCTAATTCTACCGTGTCAGGGGCAGGGACTCCAGGTTTGGAGTTTGGCAACATGTCTCGTGGCGACGTATATCACACTCCCAACATTATGTCGAAACATGCTGTAGATGCGACTGACAGCTACTTCAACATAAAGCAGCCAGGAGGTATTAGCAACCAGCAAAGATTAAGACAACCAAAGCCGATGCGGAATATGTCTGCTACAGTGTCACCTCCGCTAGCCTCGCGGGAGAAACCTACGGAGTTCGACGATTTAGCTTCGAGGGACCCCGGTTTAGTGCCCACCCCGTCGTCAAGAGCTCCTAGTTTAGTTACATCACCACAAGGAGGAACACGATATCCATCGTCAACTTCGATGGCAACACAACTACATCGGGAACTCTCACCACGTCCTTTCCCTGACACCATAGCCCAGTTAATGCTTAATTCGGTGCCCCTGCATTTGTTCTTGGCTAAGCCTCATACCGGGGAAGTTATCTGGACGAATGATAAATTTGACCTGTATCGCAGAAGCCAACCGCAGGAGCAACGTGCCCGAGATCCGTGGCTGGACGTGCACGAGAGCGAGCGTGAGAATTTGTTGAAAGAGTGGGCTACCGCGCTTAAGTCTGGATCACAATTCACCGAACGCGTCCGAGTCAAACGCTATAACGACGAGTCTACGTATCGTTGGTTTATTTTCCGTGCGAATCCTTTGCTGTCCCAAACTGGGGAGTTGCTGTACTGGATCGGGTCGTTCCTCGATGTTCACGAACAACACGTTGCGGAAATGAAAGCTGCGCAAGAAAGAGAAGTATTTGCGACAAACGCAAAGTACAAGGCCTTAGCCAATTCCATACCCCAGGTAGTGTTCGAAGCTGCCGAATATCGCGGCCTTATTTCCGCCAATGAGCAGTGGCAGTTGTATACCGGCCAATCCCTCGAGGATGCCCTCAATCTGGGCTTCGCGAAGCACATCCATCGAGACGATCTTGAGAAATGCGGCATCTTACTCCCCCCGAACATTATACCGGAGTCGGACAACCCAACCGAGTTTGGCCGCATCATGAGCACACCGCGGACTTCAAAGTTTGCTAGGGAAAACGGCTCGAGCGGATCATCAAGCAAGTCTGGTTCGCTTTCACGATCCGGTTCGGTTCGTGATAAGAGCTCGCGCTCGAAATATCGAGGCCTGACTCATGCACTTCATGAACTGGTTCAAAGCGGTGTGGTTACGATACAAAAGGATGAAAATGGGAGGGATTCGTACACAACCGAGATCCGGTTGAGGTCTAGAGGTGGTGACTTCAGATGGCATCTTGTACGTCTTGTCAAGGTGGAGACAACGAGCTTTGGTGACGGGGAGGCTTCCTGGTACGGTACCTGTACGGATATCAATGATCGGAAATTACTGGAACGTAAGTTGAACAGAGAGATGGAGTCAAAGACGAAGTTCTTCAGCAACATGTCCCACGAGATCCGAACTCCGCTCAATGGCATACTCGGGACCATTCCATTCATCCTGGATACGCAGCTTGATAACGACCAGAGACGTATGCTGGATACCATACAAAACAGCTCTACCAATTTGCGTGAACTAGTCGACAACATTCTGGATGTGTCCAAGGTGGAAGCTGGAAAGATGAATATCGTGCGGCAATGGTTCCATGTTCGATCTGTTGTGGAGGACGTCATCGATACAATTGGTTCCAGGGCTATAGACAAGGGACTCGAGCTTAATTATCTCGTTGAATCAGATGTTCCTCCTATGGTGATTGGGGACAGGTTCCGGATACGCCAGATTCTCATCAACTTGATGGGCAATGCGGTCAAGTTTACTTCCCAAGGAGAAATTTACACGCGCTGTTCAATTCACCATGAACCTGATGCTTCCCTAAAGAGCAACGAGATTCTTTTGAACTTTGAGGTTGTCGATACCGGGAAAGGTTTTAGCTCAACGGATGCCGAGCGGCTAATGCAGAGATTCAGTCAGATTGAGGGCAGTGGGTCCCAACAACATGCTGGAAGTGGGCTTGGTCTCTTCTTGTCCAAACAGCTTGTTGAAATGCATGGTGGACGCCTAACGCCGACAAGCAAAGAGGGCCAAGGCGCCAAGTTCTCGTTCTTCGTTAAAGTGGATGCTCCACCACCTCCGCCGCCGCAGGATCCGTTGAAACCCAGCCATTCTGAGGGATACCTTCACCCCACGGAGGATGGTAATACACTAAAGAGCCCGACCAGACAAGAGTTCTTCAGCCAAGAGTCGCTGAGCCTTCACTCTCCAACGAACTCGGATGTCTTGAGCGTTCCAAGCAAGCAGCTTTCTGGATCATCCTTGTCATCGAATCTCAACACGCCTGCCTCCTCTCTTCCGGGCATGACTCCACCAAAAACGGATAGCGAAACCCCACCCCTGGATATGCCTGCCCAAAACGTTACTGGCGCTGGGGTTGTCGTTAACAGTCCGGCATCTCAACAACCTGCTCCTGTCCAAACTACGACATACAATGTACTGATAATCTGTCCCTTCGACTATGCCCGCGAGGCCGTTAAACAGCACATTGAACAGGTTATTCCTCATGATGTCACATGCAAGGTTACAGCAATCCTTGATGTAGAGGACTGGAAGGATATTGTTGCCACCGGTGACTGTCCGGCCTTCACTCACCTGGCAATCAGCTTACCGGATGTTAATGACGTCAAGGAATCCATGCAAATGGTCCTCCAATCTGATAAAGACACAGCGCCGACTTTGATAGTTCTTTCTGATATCTATCAGAAACGCGAAATCAACGAGTCATATGACAAGTTCCGTGCTGCTGGTGGCAAGGCTTTCATGATTCCAAAACCCGTCAAGCCCTCGTCATTCTCGAGGATCTTCGACCCTGACAACCAGCGGGATCTTAGCAAGGATCGAAACCAGGATATGGCGCGGGAGATCAATAATAGCTTCAAGACGATGTCGAAGATTGTCAAGGAGGTCATTGGGAATAAGGGGTATCGGATTTTGCTTGTCGAGGATGATGAGACTAACCGGACGGTAGGTTCTACTTTCTACGACTCTTGCTTTCGTATCATATCACTAATACTCTCGTCAATAGGTCATGTTGAAGTATTTGGAGAAGGTGAAGTTGGTTTCCGAAACGGCTGGTAATGGTCAGGAATGCGTCGACATGGTCTTCTCCAAAGAGCCTGGCTATTACTCATTGATTATCGTAAGCTCACCTTTTTCTGTATGTTCGGTCTACCAGCTAACCTTACACCTTCAGTGCGACATCCAAATGCCCGTCAAAAACGGCTACGAAACTTGCCAGGAAATCCGTGCCTGGGAGCAGAAAAACCACTTTCCCCAAATTCCCATCATGGCTCTCTCGGCAAATGCAATGATGGATCAGATCGACGATGCTTCTCGCGCGGGCTTCAATGACTACGTGACCAAACCGATTAAACACAACGAGCTTGGCAAGATGATGATGGAGCTTCTCGATCCCAGCGTTCCGCAAGTTTTGTTGAAAGACCGAAATACATCAAGGTCCTCGTCGTCCTCACAGCAAGACCACTAGAGCTCTAATACCTTTCATGACTTCGATACGCGGGGAGCCTCGGAAAAGAAAAACAGAATTCTCACCGCCCGGTATTCTACCGTAACCTTTCGCGCAACGACCGCTCCGCTCTTCTCCTTGCTCTCTAGACAAAAAGATTTCTTGTTTCTTTTTTATTTTCACTTCGATTGCTAACAGGTTGCCGGGTTTTCTTGAACATACATATTATACATACATATATATACGTTGTTTATTTGGTTTTCATCATCGGTGGGAACGGGACCTGGATATAACTGTTTTTCTATTGTCATGGCGATCATTTTGATAAATCGGGTTTGGGTCTTTTTTTTTCTTTCCCAATGGTCTATCAAATATTCTGCTGGTGTTTCTTTCTACTTTGTTTTGTTATTTCGTCATTGAAAGTAATCTGGTGCATGCAGGCGGGTTAGGGTCTTTCTGTTGTCTGTTATTTTTTTCGTTTTTTCTTATATGTATGTGTTCTTTTCCTCTTTTTCCCTTCTTACTTTTTCTTCTTTCTACATATTCCCCCAGCCCATACTTTATGTGTGTCTGTTCCTCTATTTTTACTTTTTACTCTTATCATACTTCCTTTTTTTTTTTTTACTTTATTTATCATTCTTATTTCTATTCTTCTTCATTTTAAATACGGATTTTTGCAATTGGTGACATGGGGGGATCGATTGGGAGAGCTGTCAAAAGAAGAAACAGCTCCGAGTCCACGGGGTTGAGGAAAGTACGAGTTGCTTCTTAGTACATATACAAGTTCTTACATACGTATGCTCTCTTGTCTATATGTCCTGTCAGTGATAATTGTTGTGTGAAGGATTTCTTTAATATATCCATATATTTTATTAGAAGGGGCATATTATTACTGGGCTATTTTGCACTGTTTTCTCACTTATATTGTGCAGCAGCATTTGCTTTCCGTGGCAACACTTTGAGCCTATTTTTAGCCCTATTTATTTCCTTTAAGCTGCATTTTGAATCTCCGCTATTCTTATATATAATGGTTCTTCTTGATCGATTTAGATATATATTATAATACTGCTATTTTCTTCGTTTTAGATTGCTGTCCTGATGGTTCTATTTTTATGTTTGATCCTTGCATTTGTATATGTCTCGTAGACGTTCAAGATATACGGATATACGGCCTTGGATTTCTTGCATTGTCCCAAAGTCAATTACATGAATTACATCTGCTCTTTTATCACGCCGAGACATATGGGACAGTTCTAGTAGAAGTTGTTGCACTGCGAAGGTGTTCGAGATAATGAAGAGATAAAACAGATTTATCTGCAGTATGTCTTAACATGGCTTTGCTACTATGTATCCAAGAGCATGTTTTTTGATATATTGCAGGAAACATTTTGTCTTTAACTGTCTTAATCTGTCTATTTATTCGGCGACATCTCATCATCTAATCAAATTCCTCGCGGTCAAGATGAATAGCTTCATCTCTTGCAAAGCAGATCCTAATGTTAAAACGGTCGACACAAACAACCCATTCTGCTCCCTTCTATAAAGCCACCCCTGGTCTGGATCTCCGCCTTTAAAGATATCAACGATCATCCATCATCCCAGCTACATTCTAGCTGCTCATAGCTCTTTAGCTCATTCAATACTTGTCCCCCCCCCCC
>PDNB01000358.1:0-12867 GCA_002573585.1 Helicocarpus griseus UAMH5409 | reverse complement strand
TTTTTTTTTTTTTTTTTTACTGTGTTTCTTCTAGCCCTT
The DNA here is from genome assembly GCA_002573585.1 of Helicocarpus griseus UAMH5409. Classification (NCBI taxonomy): domain Eukaryota; kingdom Fungi; phylum Ascomycota; class Eurotiomycetes; order Onygenales; family Ajellomycetaceae; genus Helicocarpus; species Helicocarpus griseus. Next base: position 12,828 of record PDNB01000358.1, on the reverse strand, counting down.
CTCTTTCGCGGGTGAGCGGCTTGGTCAAACCGCTGGTCGAAAAGGATCAATGGTTCATGTCTCCATTTTTGTCCCTTGCTCCTTTGTCTCTAAATTTTTTTTTCACTTCTAAGTGCTTGATATGCTTATCATTATTTTCCACACAACCATATTTGCTTCAGTCCCTTTAATACACATAAGCAAAATTCCGGTCACCCACTAAGTATTTTTTCGAAGCTTGAGCCCCTCCATCAGCCAGGGGTCAAATACGAGCTCTTCCGCAGTCAGTCTTTCCTCAGGCAACCAGCGCAAGATCCTTCGGAGAAAGCTTATAAGACCCGTTTTGTTTTCTCCTTCTATATTTTCCGCAAGCCTGTTGACCTTCGGATAACAATGACCAATGTTAGCAAGAAAGTAAATGCTTTGCCAATTGATTTTCTTTGGACACGTATGTACATACCATTCCCATCCCACCATATGGAGCTCACCTCGCTCCGTTTCAGAAACTCTGTGGGAGGAGGCCCCATGATAGCAATCATCTCTGCCAGGTGAAGAGTATCGTCCAACAGTTTCTCATCATTCGTGGCTTGGAAGAGAGTTCGACCAGCTACAAGATCCCAGAACTGGACGCACCGAAATGCAAGGCACGTCAACTAAAGTGTGTCTAAACGGAAAATGGAATGTAACTTCAATGACTGACCACCATGGCAATGCTCCAGATATCAACCTTATTGTTCCAGTCCATCCTGAGAACAACCTCCGGTGCCCTGTAAACATCTGGCATAACGTCTTGCCCTCTGTTATTTTCATCCGCAAAACGAGCCTCCCCAAAATCGGTTATAATTGGACGGCGCCCTGTACGAGGAATCCGCCGACTCTGGTGCGGGTTGTTGTAGCTCGACGTCTTCAAACACTGAGAAAACTTCAGGATCGTCAATACATAGAAGCATATTTCTGAATTGAAGGTCTATTCCACACTGCTGTCAGCAGTTGATCCTCTGTTATTGACAGGACAGGGAATAACTAGTATCTGTCGTAGCAGAGGTTTCAAAAGCTGTACAGTTAGGGTCCTGGTAGGGCGAAGGTCCAGCATCTGTTCCAAGCTAAGCCCAGCTGTCGCTGTATGAGACATGAATGAGTGCCATGCGGGCCAGTTACTTCAAATGCACCATATAACTTTTGGTGGAGATTCTTCCCTGGATATCCTCACTGAGCCTGAACGGAATCAAGACGTTTGTACTCCGTAGACTCTTATCTCATGGACTGGTTTTAAAGAGGATACACAAAGCTTCACTAAAATCGCTTGTGCTTTTTGGAATACACAACTTGAGACTTGCTCCTCATTCCGACCAGCACACTTTTTTGCCGGAATCGTTTGTCTTCCATTCCCGCACTGTTCGACCTTGACACGCAACGCTCTCTGTCCTGCGAAATAAGCCGGCGGGGGCGGGTTGAGTGTCCAGGGACGGCTCATACGCGACCTAGAACACCCCGCTGTGACACCCGCATATCAGCTATCACGTTTATGACTCGCGTTCAGTCATAATTCAACATCCCGTCCGTTGCGCGCTCGAGCAGCGAGCGGTAAGTAGCGTTGGTTACTCCTTTATAGCTTGATATACATATACTAAGGTTGCCGTCCTTTTGTTTCAATGGAAGGCCATCATCCAGTCGGTTAGCCAGAGTGAGGGTAACATGAGATGCGCGAATGAGTTAGTATACAAACGTGTATAATGAGGCGGATAGGTTTAAACAAGCACCCCCATCTCCCGCCTGTCATATCACTGCTAGGACCGGCTTCGGTTAGTCTATCCGTCTTGTGAATATGACTATTACCCAGCACCTTTTTGTATAGGGTTGTATATAAACCCCTGACAACACTTCAACATATTCTTTTCCTTCTTCTTCTTTTTCTTTTTTATCATCAACATCCCGCCAGTGAACCCCACTATAACAGGACAGAACCCGCCTCTGTTTGTGCTGTTGTCCCTTGACATCCCTCGAACTACCTTTCCACTATACAAGTACCCTGCCCTGCATCACCACCCTCTCTACCCACAATGCATTTCTCCATGGCACGTTGGTTCCTCGCTGCCTGCATGGGTGCCATCATTGACTTGACCACCGGGGGCCTGTTAGAAGTTGACCTGGTCTTCCCACGCAATGAAACATATCCATCTGATGAGAACATGCCCATTGTCTTCGCTTTTCAGCATCCCGAAAACGCGCGATACATTCAACCCTTCATTTCCTACAAAGTTTTCTACCTAAATGAACACGGGGGCCCCAACAATTTTCTCTACACCCATTATGATTTAGCATGGGCAGACTGGACTACAGTCCCAAACCCATATTTTGTATACAAACACTGGAATAAGTTCAACGGAAAAGAGGGTCGTTGGCGGCTGGTTTGGTCCCTGGAGACAATACATTGCTCGGAGGACTCCTTCGTCAATTTTTCAAGCCCTGGGTTGTCATACAACGTTACTTCTGGGTATGTCGAGTTCACCACAGAGAAATCCGCGCCGGAGATTGATCTGGTTGCTTCCACGGCCAATATGAGCAACTGCAAGGAAGCAGGGGTTGTTGTCGATGTTGGCGAGAAAACGCTGGATGTTCCCGCTTATGTGGAGTGGCGTGGGGACCGCAACGCTGCCAAAAAATGTGCAGTGATGGCACCTCCCACGGCGGATCCCATCGAAGAGCCCGCCACGGATCCTTGTCGGGTCAAGATCGATTCCGCTATAGCCCAAAACATCGCTGCCAGTGCATCCTCGAAAGCGGAACAGTGCAACTGGCTTAACCCGCCACCTGATTGCCCATGAGAGAATGGCGCTTGGCAACTGGCTATTGCTGAAGAGGTATCGTGGTTTGCAGATGCATTTGGGACACTTCATTTTTTTTATTTTTTTTTTGGATGCTCTAATGTGAGAATGTTCCGTGGGTCACTAAGTTTTATCGATTTGTTGGCTGGGGCGGAGCAGAACTAGGTAGTACTATATGTGGTTACACGGCGGTTGCTATGTATTCAGACATAGAAAAGAGATGTAGTTTAACATGAATTTTCCGGTATCTTAACCATCATCATGAAAATTACTGAAATACTTCTGACTCAGAATTGCGGCCTACCTAGCTGTAATTTTGAACCAGGCGTTTTAAATTGCTTTAGCCATCAGCGTGACCCAGGGGATTCTCGCGATTGTTACGATGGTGAGCGTGGGCCCTGGCCCCCGGGTCTTTCGGTGGTGTAACCGCTGCAGTCAATGAGGTGATACGCTATGACAACTGTTACCTGCCATATGCGCCTATTCTCACTATGAATGGTTAAGGGCTCTGAAGCGACCGAGCCGGCCCTCAGAAAGAGGTTCGTTTACTCCGATCCCAGCAGTATGCAATTTACAGTACTACCTGGACCAGTGCGGTGGACAGCTCATCTATCACACCCATGAGTGCACGAACGTATGACTCTGGCATACAACAGAGCGCGAGTAGGGTTTGAGCGCGGATGCACAACCCGAACAGGCATTGACAGGGGTTTGAGCGTTTATACGCAGTGGAACAGGAGCTTGGGTGGGGCTTGAAGTCCTATGACCAGCTGGCCACGAGGTTAGGAAAACTCTAGCGGCTATCAAAAGTCGAACAGGTGTTCGAGCGTCTATGACAGCCAACGGCTGACATGTTGTCATCATTGTGTAAACTCTGCGTCCCTGAACACCCATGGCCTATGCTTAGCATAACAGTAGCTAGACAGATAGAAGATAATGAAATATAAATGGAGAAAATCTCATTTCTTGAGATTATTGAAACTGTCTAGTTGGACTGGGGAGACTCAAAACTGCGGCATTTGCACAGCATTAGCCATCCGGTTTATCATTCATCCACCCTCCACGAGTATATCCAAGTATTGCTGTGTTTTTACATCGTTCGAAACTTCGGAGCTGAGACAGGCTCTCTTCGGAACACTGGTCAAGGGTCTCTTCTTTATCCATAGTTGTTGCACAATAACACAAAGTGGCATCGCTCCCAAAATCCTGGAGGGTGCATATATCCCTTGTCGACTCTCAACTGGGAGCATTCCAACAAATTTGACATTGAGGATGGTCCTGATCTCACTTTCTACCTTTGTAGAACGTACCGGCGTTAAGGGTAGCTCGCAGCATGGTGGGCATTTCCTGTTATAAGTCAAGCTCCTGCAGCGACGGCGCACAGGGCCCGCGATGTATCAGAAGTTGAGGGCATCCTGTAGAGAAATAACAGGGAATCGGATAGTATCGGATGAGATCCTTTTCGACAGTGCAGTATTTCCCCACGGGAATTCGGAAATTTGTGCTCAATATCGACAATGGCTTTGTCCCATTTTCTCGCAGGGACTCGGACGACTATTGCCAGGGCAAAGGCCCTCAGTGCTGAGCTGAGATGACGCAACATTCAGGGAAAAGAAAGATGGGATGGGATGGGACTAGGGTCCAGGAATTCAAGAGGGATTCGAAATAGAAGGCAAGGTTCTGAAATCTCATAAAGACCACCACACCCTCTCTATCGGACTGAAAATTTTGAACAAGATCAAGATCAATAGTTGCTGTCTGACCGACATTCATTCATCTTTCAAGACTTACCCTTGATATCTAAATCAGATCATTTCTGCGAAAATGAGAACTTCATTGTGGTTCGCACTGGCACTTGTGGCTGTTGTTGGCCTTTTTCTCCCTGCTAAGGGAGCCGTGGCCGGGGTAAAAGAAATTGGAGATGCTTCCAGCCCAGCTTCCCGCAGCACCCAAGTCTGTCCAGAGCGATGCAATATTTCCGGGCCTGCCAAAGGAAACTGGTCGGTCTATCCCAGCTTCAATCAAATCAAAAACATGCTAGCACATCATGTTCTATAACTTCTCTCTTGATGATCAAGTAGATAACCAGCCAGACAATCACAGCACCGGCGCTTGCTCATTGCTCGGTCCCGATGTCTCCCAAACTCTGTCCTCAAAAGTCCCCGTCAATAAAGGCACAACCGAGGATCTGCCCGACGTCATGGAGCCAGGAGTCATGCGTATCCCGCCCTATAGTCCCGAGCGCATTTCCCAATCCTGGGGCACATCAGAAAGGAACTCTACCGGAATTCACCTCTTAAAGACCCTGTCGGGACGGGACTTCTGCGGCATCTCGACATTTATAGATCAAACAAGCGGTGCATTGCCCAGCGTTGAAGACTGTCTGACTATTGTCCGGAACATCCAGGGCGACGACAGCAGCTCCTGGCAGACCCCGGTCGTCGGCAAACCGCACCGCGGCATTTTAGAATATAAGTCTTGTGTTTTTGGCGTGGAAGCCACCAAGGTCAATGGAAACGTCTGGTTCCTTGTCGGCGGGCAAGATGTCATTGATATTATCAACGAATCTATTGCGAGGTTTAAACAGAACGGAAAGGTTGGAGCTATGGGGACAATGAAGTGCATGGGCAACCTTTTGGACCAATGGGTTGAGTGGGGTCTCTACTGAAAGAGACTTTAGCCGTCTAACCCCACGTATGGCACGATGCGGAATTTTGTAAGGTTGTTGACGATGGGAGCGCGTTTTGTTTTTACCGTACTACAATTTAGTCATGTTTAACAGTCAGTCCCTACCGCACACAATGAAATAGTATTGATACTCACCGTTCTACACAAGTTAGAGAGTATTCATTATCCTGGGAAGACGAAGCTCTCAGGTTCTGTTGAATTGCCAGCTCCTCTGCATCTTTCGACTATTTGAAAGCCCGCGCTGCGTTGAATTCGAAACGGTAAAAGTAAAAGGAAACACCCACTGCATGATCACCGCACATCCTTGCCTGAATGTTTCGGGCTGCTACAAGTATTTCTATTTGCCTCCTAACTGCCTAATAATGAGGTCAGTGAGTAAGCAGCCAGACAGATCATGGCTTTAATAATAGGTAAAGTTTAGCACTATCACATCTTCAACCTATTATTAAAGACATTTCGGCCCGGTCTTCCACGAAGCGTCAAGCACCGGGATGCCGAAACCTAAAACAAGATAAGCAGCGTCTTATCACCCCGCGCTGGAGAACAATGTAATATTTCAAGCCATTACAGACCCTGATCAGCAGCTAAACGGGTGCGTCAAAGCATGCCCGCAAAGATCGATCTATCCGAGCCCAAGGGAAGTGGGCGGCAGCTCCATACTTGGTGGCCTGCCACCTCGGTTAGTCCCTGGAATGGCGTCAATCAGCCCTATCCTTCCGCTCGTCCGGATGGCGATAAGATAACGAGTGGCAGAGTGGCAGAGTGTGGGGAAATGTACAAAAAAATGGAGAAGGAAAATCGGGAATGCCGAAAAGCCTAAATAGACCTCTCCTCTCTTCTTCTGCGAATCTACGACGGAGAATGATGCAATTCGGTCTCAGCATGGTTGCTATCCGCTAAGATCTATAATCCCGGTTCTCCAGATCGCGGATATCTGACAGCAACCGGGGGTCAGAAATAATAGCTTCACCGGGATATCGGTGACTAGTTTTACATCATTAAGTTGGGTCTATCTGATCTTGGCTTTTCTCATGTCTCGATATCCTGCCAACGAGCTACGGCTTTCAGAGACACTGACGCGCGTTACCATTTCCATCTCGTCATCTGAGATGGCTCAATGAAGATTGCGCCCATTTTTGCATCTTTAGCTTTGGCAGGATTGATGTGAGAGACTAAAAACTGTTAAGAGGGTAAAAAGAATGCGCGGTCTACACCCCACCAGACTATGTTATTCGACAGTCTAACATATTTAAATCAAACACGGTGATAGTAGTACCCTTGACCAACAGTTTATGTCGGGCAAGTCGCCTGTCCTCTGAAGATCCGCTTTAAGGGGGGCATACTACATGTAGACCCTGTTTGATGGCACGCCTTACCCGCACCATTTCATGGTACAGTACGACGCAACGGTGGAGGAGGCACTGACGTTTCTTGTCCTACAATATCACAAGGCAAGATTGAAGACGAACCACAAAAAGAAAAGAAAAGAAAAGAAATGCAACCCTACCAAGCCTACGCCAGCGGAAGCCTGGTATGTCCGACTTGGGTCTCAGCGGGCCGCTGTGTTCATCATGCACAGCGTGGGATTGTTTTCCTTCTTTTTTTTTTCCTTTTTGTGTACCACATGGATATTGACGGATCTGAGGCAAGACGCCGTTGAAGGGATGGGTAAAGTTGTTGAATACACATCAACAATCTACGTCCCTAGTCAACTACTTACCATGGCACCGAGATCAGTCGGGGTCTCAGTAGGCGTTCACCAGAATACTATATTCAATGCCGGGAAAATGTAAAAGCGGGCTTTCCGCTGTTAAGTGGGAGGGGTATTCATGTAAAGCCACAATAAAACTGTAGAGAAGGACAGTGTCATACTCAAGTAGGAACGAAGTAGCCGAGTTGGACAAACCGGTTGATTTTTTCCTATGTTACGTTTGTGGCTGTAGTTCTGCACCCTCTCGTGCGACTGTGTTATTTACACAAGAATTGGCTTGGGAGAATCGATCGGCCAGCAAAGAATATAGTATCAAGGAAGTGTGTTGGGCTTTGTAAAGTGTTTCTGAAAATAAAATGAAGGATTGTGGAGAAATGAAGACACCGGCAATAGATATTAGTTGTGTAAGGGGATAAGCGCTTGAAGAACGTTGAAATTATTATGCCATAGAGATATTGCAGTGATGTTTTGACTCCGTAAACCGACTTATCACCGACACCTAACTTGAGAATGTAGATTGAAACGGTATAAGAGACACCCTCATTAAGTTGCTTTGCGCAAGAGACCAAATTCCTATGTAAAAGAGTAAACTAACTGTGGAATCAACATATATTTGCCTGGGCATATATAAAGAGAATATATATGCCTCGAGAATAATTTTTGTCCTGGAGAAGTAATGAAAATGGGATACTTATATACTGAATCCACAGAGCATATTATAAAAAGAATTATTAGGTTCAACACGATCTCACAACAATAATACAAAAACAATCATGCGCACAATAAATTCCATCCCGTTGCGGTCGTCAAAGACGTTGCTTATATCATTTCCCATGTTTTACAGGTAGGCAGCAACGGCAAGGAGAGCGGCAGCAATACCGCCAATGTTGGCGTTCAGGTTGGAACCAGCGCCGGGGAACTCAATTGGGCCCGAGGGCTCGGGAGCACCGGTCTCACTGACGGAGGGCTCATCAGTTGGCTCCTCGCTTGGGGTGGGAGTTGGGGTTGGAGTTGGTTCAGGGTCATCATCAGTGGGCTCGGCAGTAGGCTCGGCAGTAGGCTCCGCGGTGTTAGTGGTAGGAGAGCTACCGCCGCCAACAGGTGGGAGGTCGATGGGGGCACCAGCAGCAGAGCACTGTGATTCAACGAGATTGGAGACGGCTAAAGATGGGTGTTAAAATAAATGATCTAAAAAGTAAGCGGTCCACATAGAGCTTACAGGTTTGAGCAGCAGCGTCGCAAGAGGACTCAACGCAAGGAGTAATCTTCCCAGGCAGCTCTGGCACCTTGCAGTGGCAAGCAAAGTCCAACAGGTCGGAGCAGCCGTCCCCGTTGAGGGCGTCGAGGAAGCAAGTCAACTATTCAGCCGTTAGCTTTCCATGCTTATTGGTCTTGGCTGGAATTGAAACCAACATACCGCGCAAGGCGGGATATCAGGGAGTTGGGCATTGGCAAGGCCGGCCGCAACGAGAGCAATAAGAGCGTGAGAGAACTGCATCTTGAATATATTAAGGTATATATAACAGAGGCAAACGACTTTTAATGCTTGGATAATAAAACGACGGTATTGAGGCTGTAAACGAGCGTCGGTTTGTCAAAAAGAGGAAGAAGAGAAAGATGCGCGAGGGAAACTGGGTGGGCCGCTTCTTTATACGCAAGACGAGGTCAGCCCCAGCAAGGATAACAGGAATCCAGGGGAAGCCAAGCCGTGTCGGGGGGGAAATTCACCAGTCTTGCGGTGTTCACCCAATGGGGAGCCATCTTCCCACACCCCGACTTGCCCCCAAGCTATGGACCTTTTGCCCAAGGGGCAAAGCTCATACGTTGTTATAATACGTCTGGGATTCCCAGTCGAGAACGGCCAGGGTGAAAAGATACATGACCATGCGAGGGCTACTAAGTACAGAGTGGGTAGCAGTTATGTCGAGGGCCCCGGAGCCGGCGACTAATGGAAAATTGGGAACGGGGCATCAATTTACTGGCATTTGTCCGGAGATCTAGACATTCCGTATGCATTCGTTACCGATCTACTTCAGGCTTAGGGTATCGTTTGCGCTGGTCTGAGTTTTTCGAATGTCGTTAACAAACTGTGGGGTGAGTGGACATCGTCTTTCCCTTGTAGCTTTTGCCCATCGAAGTGCTTGACCGGACAAGCGGTTGCTAGCTTGCTATTATTCACAATCCCCAAGTACGTACGTCATGTAGAAGATACAAACATATGTATAGCAGTTACGGTACGCAACTAAGGAACAGTAACTTTGAGATAGGACTCCTTGCAGCGTTGTCGTAATATGTTGCGGGGCTAGCCAGGCTGACCAAACAGAAACAAGAGAAGACGGGTAAATAATGGTGATGACTTACTAGCGACATCTTTCCCCGGTCCATCAGGCGTATGTTCCCGGTGATTCTTGCTGCTGTGCGCAAACAAATAATAATAGTAGTAGAGATATGCCGTTGAAGGAGACGAATCTGCCCGCTACCACATCTCGATCGAACCCTCTGTTGTTGACAGCAACATTTCTCCAAAGACCCATAGATCCATGAGCTCAATCTGTGGGAGATTACCAGCCCGTCTTCTACATCAATCCCCTGGCAATATTAGAGGAGGATCTGGAACGGGGTCCGCCAACCATAGAGACGGACGTGAAATAGCAGAAGCCAAAGATGTTTAGCTGCTCCCCTCCCTCTTCGCATGATTTGCAGAGATAACAAGGGGTGCCCAGCAGTCCCAGCCACCCATTTCTGCGCATCAATGTACATTACAGTAAAGTAGGTACTTTGTTCGTATGTTTTGTTTTTCCAATACTCCCGTGAATTTTCAAGAGCTGGATGGCCGGGGTCTGTTAGCCATCGCAGAGCCCGTATGCTCCCGTCCCTCGCACCCTGAGTATGACCCGAAAGTTCGAGAAGCACTCTGCTGGATCCCGAGTCAATCCGGGCATTCTGTGCCTTGCTTGTGTATCGTCCTGTTGTTTCGGGACAGCCACTGCGCCAGAACAACAACAACTTTAACGTTTTTTGTGCTGCAATAATAATAATCTGGGGGCATGCAAGTGAACACCAGCATGGCTGACGCTGTCTTGCATAAGTGGCGCACTAGACTAAATAAGGCGTTAACGCCGCTCCAGAGGAAAGCTGACGGGAAGTTCGAAGCGGGGGATCTAAACGATGGACAAATCGGATTAGAGCTGATGTTTCTCCAATGCCTCTGCTTCCCTAGGGTCTGCAAGTGAAAAAAGTGTATGCCGTTGTTGTGACCAGGTAGATTTCTGGTAGCCTCTTTGAGCTTTCCACGAAAGCTGGTCAAAGCAACCTTCATGGGGATGTCATAGCTCAAGAGAATGTCGATCGCTGAGGCAAGTTTCTCACGGAATACACGGTTCTCGAAGCTGCCTCTATTGTGACAAGCCGGTCGAAATCTTCAGGTTACCATACAACGTAACCTCCCAGTTTGAGAACCCGAGCAAAGTTGTTCTTGGAAACAAGACGGCTATGCCAAGTGTAAATGACGCGTAAGACAAGGCTGGTTGGCCATCCCTGGTGTCGCAAGGGCCTTTTGAGTCTTTGACTAACTAACCGTGGACATAGTTGTTCTGCTGGGTAAAGCTATTATTTGACTCGATGCGTCCATACATGGTGCTGTGAGATAAGTCTGAGGGACATCATAACCTTCAATCCATCAGCACATGCCAAGGGTTACTTCACGATCATCACAGATTCACAGGTATTCGCGCTTTGGCAGCCGAGTGGAGAAAACACAGGGAGGGTCACATCCCGAGTGTGCGATACGCTATATGACTGACGCTGCACATCATCGGGAACTTGTTTCAGTCAACCGTGAACAAACCTGCGGGTGTTAAGGACCTAAGCCGACGTCAATAAGGACAATTCATCTGTTCCGATAGCATCAGTAAGTGTCAACTTTGTTTGTTTGTCAACATGGAATTCTCCACTTTGAATGATAATACCCTGCTCTTCAGCGTCATAGTCTTGAAAAAGGATGAGAAAGAATGGGCATGTCAACGGATGGTATTGCCCGAGATCAATTCGGACTGTGGCTGTCGACATCACCTTTGAGGTTTTTATATATATATATATATATATATATATACATAAATCTCCGATTAACGACGAACGATAAGATGTAGCTTTTTCCAAGTCCTTTTTCAAGTTGTCCCCACACATTAAGCCTGAAGAGGTGATATCCCAATGATAATCCCATTGACAAGGATTTATCAGAGGGTACGATGACACATTATCGAGGGTGAACTAAATGCTTTGAATTGAGCCTTGTGGAGACAAACCTCCAGGCTGTTGGCCAGTAGTGATATTCCTAAGGCATTTGAAATTGTTTTGAATAGCTTTTGATATAAATGCAAATCCAAGGACGTAAAATAGGAATTCAACAAGCCATTGTCAAAACACATGTAGCTTTTCCAAGGGAGGCGTTTTCCAAAGACCAGTCCTAACGGATAAAGGAGATCATTATTGGGATTTGGCGGTGGTATTGACGGCTGGGACGGGCCAATGGACCTCCCACGCTGTAGTAAGACACTCGTGGGCCAACGGGACAGGGATGGCCTCTAAGCTGACAGACAGTGACAGCTGATGATAGATGTCGTCGTGTTGGTGAATTGGGCCCTGGATATTTCCGATGTAGGAAACAAGCTCCGCGCCTTTTTGAATTGAGATCGACAGCAAACTCCGAATCACTTCTGCTCTCCGCTTCAGGCTACTTCGCATCAACTTTTAGCTTTCTTCTGCAACTAATCAAAATAAAATAACTGCGCTGCCAAAGGTCAGTCTTCCACTGAAAGCTCGAGAGTTGAGTGGCAAGAGGAAGCAGGGATAAAGCGCCTGGCTTTGGGTTTACGCCCTTCTCATCAAGCAAAAAAACAATATCAATCCCGTATTCGGGATATCTGAGTGTGAGAGGGTGAAGTTTGGGTTGATCGGGAGAACCTCAGCGATGCCGAAAAGGGAAAACAGAGCGGCACTCGTCACATGCTGTATATAGTCCTTCAGCAGTTTATTTGCAACGTCGCCAGCAGAGAACATGTCAATGGAAGCGCGGTGTGAAGAGAGCGTTATGGTTGCTAATCGCTGTTGCACATACGACCCAATCATTCCCGCCATTCCATGGGAAGAATTAGGTAAGGGGTTGCATGTGGGATTGAACTCAAGCATATGATATCGGCCTGTCAATCGTAGATCTTGTTCTCATATATTTTGTCCATCAACACAGAAACAGGCATCGCTCTCAAATTTCCGGCCCATGGAGAAAGGTCCTCTTCCCCCGCTTATCCCCACTGTTTCATGAAATTTCACTTAGACAAGTTTCGATATCCAAAATTCCACATTTAAAAGCATATCAGCTGAAACACTGGTAATAATAAGATAAGGATTCCGGTCTTTGGTATATATACCATGGCATGTGAAAAAAGGCCAAACTCCATCCCAATTCCCATTTGCAGACTCCCAAAAAAAAAAAAAAAAAAAAAAAAAAAAAAAAAAAAAAAAAAAAAGCCCGCACGGGCTTCTGAAAAAAACGAAGAGATGCGAACCACCTGAACTCATCAACGGAAAATGCGAGGGACAATGCTATCCCCTCACCTCAAGTATTGA